>VZSV01000146.1:1198915-1218471 GCA_013398735.1 Nothocercus julius | reverse complement strand
GTTAAAATAGAATTTCTCATATTTCAAATAGTGACCATTGATTCTTGTCCTATCACTTCATGCCACTGAGAAGTGTCTGTGAGAAGTGTCTGGCTGTATCTTCTTTATGCCCTCCTGTTATGTATTCCTAAACTGCTAAAATAACCCCTGAGTCTGCTCTTCTCCAGGTTAAACCACTCCAGCTCCCTCTGTCTCTCCTGTATGAGAGATCCTCCAGTTCTTTCATCAACTTCATGGCCCTTTGCTGGACCCACAGCAATATGTCCGTGTTTCTTTGGCACTGGGGAGCTCAGCACTGGACCCATGCTCCAGATGTGGCCTCTCCAGGTCTGAGTAGAGAGGAAAGATCCCCTCCTCGACCTGATGACTATACTCTTCCTAATGTACCTCAGGATTCCATTGGCCTTCTTTGCCACAAGCAAGGGCACACTGCTGATTCGTGTTCAGCTTGCTGACCACCAGGAGCCCCAGGTCTTTCCTGCTAAGTTGCCTTCCTACCAGTCATCCTGCAGCTTGTCCTGATGCCTGGAGTTATTCCTTCAAGTGGCAAAACTTGACATATCCTTTTGTTTAACTTCATGAGGTTTTGAAATCAACCAGGCTAGTAACTGCACCGCTCATCTGGTGAGCCTGGGTCCCTTTAGCACAGAGGTGGACTGTGGTCAATTTAGCATAGTTCCAGTCAATTGTGGGGAAGTCAAAAGGGGCTGACACAATCCTCCCATCTTCAAGTTCTTGTGATGCTTTCTGGACATCCTGAATTGTGGAAGAGGCATTCTCTACAGCAACACAACATTCTCCCAACATCTTATTAAGGATTCCACACATTCCTTGTTCCTTTTGTAACAGTATGTCCAGTACCAACCTGTTCTGTAGCATCATCTTCGTGGTTTATTATAGTTGTCAATCTGATGCTTCAAATGCATGTGCAGTGCAATTGGCTATAGCAGAGACGTGATACATTAATGCCTCAATCCAGATGTTGTGCGAGATCAATAATTTAGGCCAAACCAGATAGGCTTCAAGTATACCTTACATCTGCAGGAAGTGCCTGCCTTCGCCTCATGATTAGAGTAATGGTTAGGACAGTTGAGGGGCTGCTAATGTTAATGGTATGTGTATGTGAGAAGGGGTCTAAAGACAAGTGCCTGTTATAGATGCACATGTCCCAAAGGAATCAGTGCAATGCTGGGACCACCCAGACTTTCCGGGGAAAATCATTCCGTGACTGATTGGTGCAATTGAAAACCTTTTGGCAAGTTGGATTTTGGTCAGTGGATTTCTTAGACAAGGAGTCAATGTCCCCACACACTGGGGTATCATAGTGCCAAGTGAATTCATATTCACACTCACTGGTTAGTTGCCATCTAATGTTCTCATGAAATGGGGAATGACTGCATTGAGCTGTGGAGTTCCAAAGGGACTGTGCATGTAGTTCAGACAGAGACCTGCAATTTGGGTTTACGCACTTCTGAGAAATAATAATGAAAAGAACAATGTTCAGCGTACATTCAAGATAAACATAATCTTCTCAATTCCTCCACAAGGATGAGTTGCCCATATTCAATGGGCATATGCTAGAGCGAATTCAGTCCAGCAGCACTTTCATCTGCCATCTTGACGGTCAATGTAAGAGAAAATAAAACTTGTTTCAGTGGGCTGAGGCTAAACAAGTTACATCACTAAAAAAGAAAGAAAAAAAAAACTATTCATCATACACTAATTTTACACTACTATTATGAGTAGTTTCCCAGGTGTATAGGCATGATTCATAAGCCTAGTGGAAGCAAAATTAATTTTCTTGTTCAAGGGATGCTCAGGAGCGATAGGTAACTTCAGTTAAATTTAGAAGTCGCAGATTATCCACCAGGAGCTATCTTGATGTGTTTATATTGGTGGTCCCATTTATGTCAGGGGCCTCCCAGGTATATGGACCTTTAGGTTTGGACAATATTAATGATATCATGCCTATTTGTGTTTGTGGAAGTCTCATCATTACAGGTTGTAGGTTGTCCTTGGGAACTTGTACTTTTTGGCTATTGAAAGTTCCCTATTGATTATTCAGAGGGTTATTCTCCCTGTTTCCTTTTTTTTTTTTTTTTTTTTTTTTTTTTTTTTTTTTTTTTTTTTTTTATCATCCTAAAGCAGATATTCTTCAACCTGTAAAACTGAAAAATTGATCTCTGGTGATTATGTGCTGAGTCAGTATCCTCGGGCTTGTTTCCTAGTTTATATTTGCCAGAAACAAGAAATGTCAGGTGTAATGCAATGCTATATTTAGAGAAGAAGAAAAACAAAAGAAGTATCGAGATATTGAATGTCTACTCTGCTGTCACCAGAGCTGATGACTCGGTATAATTCCAGTAATTTCAGTTTAAAAGATGGGTTTGCAGATAAAACAAGTCCTTGCTCAAAGTACTTGCTGAACTAGGTGTCAGACTCTAATCTCATAAAATTTTGTATAAGACTTTGAGGAACAGGAACCACATTTCGGAACTACTCTTTTTGATTATTCTTTTGCCAGCCACCTGATTCTTGCTTTTCTAGTTCTACAGACCCTCACCTTCATAAAGAAGAAAGTGAATTTACCACTCTCAGAGTAGCTGTTATCCTACTACCATGTATATTTAAATGCCCTTAAAAAAAAAGGAAGAAACTGATCTTTCTTACCACAATTCTTGATAAATGCTCATTGGAAGCAGAAGAAGGCTATTACTGCAAAGGGACTTTTGCCAGTAGCCATGCTTAACCAAAACAAAATGTTATTCTGTTCTTTGAAATTTATCACACTGGCACCTATTTCTCAGAATGAGAAGACGGATGAAGTTCATCAGTCCTGAGTGGATGAAGGCCTCAGTCCTGAACAGAGTAACTCTTTTGAGAGGATGCTGAAGTCACTGCTGCCTTCAATGTTTCCAGTTTGCTAACTATAGGTAACTACAACTCTGAGGAACTGCTGAATGTACTAACTTGAGGTGGATCCCTGGTCAGTATGCAGAGATTTTGGATCCAAATCTTTGTTGCTTTTATGTGTAAAATCCTGTATATCTACCATTAAAGTTCTGATCATGCTCCAAGACTTAGGCATCTAAAAGCTAAGCAGTGATATATGGTCAGTGCTTATGCATTCATTTCCATGTACTGGGACTTCCCATTACTGTGAAGTGTATGTTGCAAAATAATTAATGAAAAAATAGATATTAAAAATAAACAGTTAGTGATAGACAGCTAGCTAACTGTTTGTCGAATGGAGTAAGCTCTCCTTACATTTTGCAGTCCTAAAAGCCATATGAAGCATAGTCTACGAATGAAATTTCAATGTGATGTTGCAAAAACAGTTATCATTACAATAATAAAGCCTCCAAGTTCCTCCAAGCGTCAGTAGACAAAAGTTACATTGACTACTGTATAAAAGTAGTTGACAAGTACTTACATTCAAAATTTCATCACCTTTTATAGTATGTAATACTCTTGCTGATAAAATATTCCTACCGCTGTTCTTTTTCATCTCTTTACACACATCCTACCAATCAGTAACTGATACGCAAAATAATCCATTGTTTTCCTTGTCAGTTTTTCTATGATTATAGCAATACTGGAGTTTGACGAAAATAGTCTCCTGTTACTCATTCAGGATAGGAACTTCCTTACAGAATAGATTTAGGTTTGCGTATTAATAATGCTATCCTGTGTCTCTTGTTAAGATTCATTTTCTGCAACCACTTCAGTGGGGGCCAGAAGTTCCCATAATATTGAGCTGAGTGTGGAAAGAAACTAGCACACTATATGGCTATAGAGAGACAAAACCGTCATTCTAAATGAAGAGTGAACAGGAGGGTTGGACTAGATGATCTCTAGAGGTCTCTTCCAACCTCAACCATTCTGTGATTCTGTGATTTTTAATATTTTTAGTTTTTATGTAAACTTATTAAAATGTAAATGTATAATCTTTGGGTATACAAAGCTGAATTTTATTCCTTAGTCTAAAATCTAACAGCAGCAAGTGACACAGAAAATATCTTCAAACAGTTAAAGAACATATCTGAACTTTTCTAAGGATTAAAATATTTAGAATCTGAAGTACATTCATAAGCAATTCTAGCTGTTTTAAAGTAGGTCAAGATTTTAGACTTACACTTTTTTTTTTCTGTGATCTTGTTATAAAAAGTGATAAAATTTCACTGTTTTAGTTAATACTGGTTGAAAATCGTATGAGACATAAATTATTTTTAAAATATTTAAGGAAAAAAAAAAGAAGTATGGCTTTAGAAGATTCAGTGAAGAAAGTCACAATGTCCCTCTCCTTTCCTTGAATCCCCACTTGTCCCTTGTGTGTATGGCAGGACAAGCCAAAGGTTACACACATCTTTGGGATCCTGGCTCCTAGTGTGGGGTTGGAGCTGAGTGAATGACCACAGAGAGGATAAGGGAGACTGATACAATTTTCCAGGATGGCCTGGTAGCTTTTATAACCTCCCCTTTCAGCTGTTAATTTATACTAGTTTCCAAATTGCTGGTGTTACCAGGGGTTAGGTTCATCAGCACTTCTGGGGGACTTAGAAGGCTGGGTTTATTTCTCCATATCATAAACCTGACCTTCTGCTTTGTGGACATTCTCACCTTCACCCCAGTGATCATTGGACTATAATTCTTTAATTTGTTGTAGCTTAACATTTTATCTGGAATAAGGAAAGACTGTTACACTCCTAGCTCAGTAAGCTCTTGTACCTGGAACTGTACTGGAGGGAGAATCTACCTTTTTGTATCATGTAATGTGGCTTTCACCTCTTTGTAGTATTTTGATCTCTGAAGCCATGAAAGAGACTACATAAACATTCTAGTTTCCAAATGGCAGGACTGACATGAACTGTGTTCACTTCTAGGCAAGCATTAGATGGCCTGTGTTTCACTGGTTATTCTTAAGTTTATAACTAGAACTACCTATGCCACATCAGATTTACATGTCTGACTGACAGTGTGCATTAGCTTTCTCCAGTTAGGTAACAATCTTTAATGATGGTGTAGCCCTGCATTTATCTGCATTATAGTGTCAGCGTTCATTATTTCTGTGTCAGGGAAGATTCATTCAAAGCTGAAATCTGATTTTTACAATTTCTTGTTTAAATCCATCTTGTGAACTTCCATTTATCGATACCAGATGAGAGCCTGTGAATATACATTTTGTATTTGTACAACTTACAATTCTTTATCATTTTAGCAAGTAACAATTACTGATCCATATTTACATAACCCCAATTGTTCTTTTTTTTTGTCTGTTCCCTTAAAATTTAATGATTATTTGCAAATATCTGTGCTTTCTTCAAAAGTTTAACACTCAGCTATAACAGTGTTCTTGAAAACAATTGAAATAATACTCTGAAACTGCCATCAACTGTTTTCCTCTTAAGCACAGGGAAAGATGACATAAATCTGAAGAATTCTCATCTTAATTGTCCTCATCAAAATCTGTGGAAGCCTCTAGGATCTCCCTAGTAAATTCAGGAATAGGGAAGACTTGGGAGACCAAAGGGAATACGAAAAGAATTTCTGCTTATGCCCATTTGTGCCAAGATTTCAAAACAAACAGCAACAACAAAAAAAAAGAGGAATCCATAGTACCTAGTTTAGGGAGACTTCACCATCAGTTCTTCACCATGAGTTCAGGAAAAATATTCATATCTATTTCCAAAACATTTTTTCATGAAGGGAAAGGCAGTCTAGATATTAATGGGAGTCCTTGTTCTTCCAGGAGTCCAGTCATATTATCACTTGGTCTTTACAAGGCCTCAGGATATTTCTGTATGTTTCTGAGTGTCTGCAAGTTCTTCTAGTTTTCTAGACACTCTGAATATAGAAAAGCCATCAGCACATATACACAACAAACATAGTGTATCAAATCTATCTTTCCCCTATCTCTTACCAGATTGCTATTACCTGTAGCCAAGAGGGTTATGAGATGTTTCACTTGCCCACTCATAGACTTCTGATGTAATCTGAGATGTTATAGGGCTACCTGATTGGCCTTCAACTGCCAGTCCAGAATGGCTAAGGTTCTGTGACTTACCTGCCAAATATAACATGGATGTTTTAAGTAGCCCAGGGTTTCACAGAGGACACTAGATATGGGCAACTGAATACAGCCCTTAGTATCTTAATTTCTTGTAAATGATAAGCAAAACTTGGATAAGCTCTATATCCTGCACACATTTCTATGACATTATTAAATTAGGCATAGCAATGTTAAAGGTTTAGATTCCAAAATTTAACTTGATAGATTTTCATATTTTTAATACTAATTGCTTATCTTCTTAGCTATAAACAATATATATTGCTTGTTTTCTTAAAAAGTATTCTATTCTTCAATTCTATTTATACAAATATATATAAAGAGTCAAAGTAGCTAGATATATAAATATATCTATATTTATATATAAATATATAAATTCTATAGCTGCAGTTCTGTGTGTCAAAAATACTACAGAAGCTGATTTAAGATGTGCTTGAACATTTTCACCAGAAGATAATTTTTCAGTCCAATTGTTACACTGGACTTGATGTATCTTTAAAAGCAGATGAAACACTGAAAATAAATTATTTATCTTCATTTATCTTATTATTTATCTAACTAGATGTAGATACCAAAGTAGAGTTTTTAACATGTTTCTGTTGCTTGCAAAAACTACAACCACAATTTGTGTCTTAGGTCTACTTCATTATTTTCATAACCTTGCCTGTCTGTCAAAGCTACAATAATCCTCCTAATGCAACCAGTGTATTATTTATCAGAGCCCTTGGAGATAGTTGAACCACACTATCATTAAATATTCCAAATGAGATATATTATTAAAATTCATTCTATTCATGCTGCATCCTAATTCTTTAAAAGAATTGTGTTTTAGCAACTAATAGATTCCAACTAACAATGCCTGAAAAAATAAATACCAGAGAAATAAGTCATTACCAGTTTGCATTTTCCAGTTTTTGGAATTTATGTTTTTTGGATTTTATGTATTTTGACATTTGGTATGATACAGGGAGATACATATAAATTAATGACAAGCAAATAGAGGTTATAAGCTATCCAGTGTTTGGATATCTAATATTTACAATATAATGTGCGTCAGTCATTGCTAACTACTGCAGTGGAAAGCTCAAGAGTCACGAATTTTGCTTCTCTAGATTCAGTTTTTGAAGTAATAAGATATATCATATATTGTGTTTGAAGAAGGGAGATACAACAGGCTATATTAATAACAAAGAGGCCTTCCATTAATCTACCTAACATCCTCAGCCAGATTTTGTGAAAGGAGCTAGGAGACTTTTAGTTCTCATTAAATTTTTTGGCATCTAAGTCAGGTATTTTTCAGAATTCAGAAAGAATTCTCATTTCTATATTTTACATGTATTTAGTTTCTCTTCATCCCCTTTAAGGCCTGGTTTCACACTGCCTGTCATATAGGCACTGCCCGTCATACAGGCCCGGCCTCATTATCTCAGTTCTCTACTAAGACATTTGTTTCTAAGGAGTCCTTGTCAGTTTGTACAATACACAGTATGATTTAACCCTTCATTAGAGCTTTTTCTGTTCAAAGTATTTTATAATTTATTGATAATTTTTTCTCCAACTAACTGAAAATGCCATTTGATCTATTCCAAGAGATATGAGTTGATCATCTTGCTTAGGAACCAAACAACTTTTGTAAAAACTCTTCCTTTTTTTTTTTAAGTCCCATACTATAACCACAGGAATGCATAGATCGCTACTTCTCAGGAGGTAAGAATGAGAAAGTGACTTACACAGCATAAAAAATTTTGCACTACCTATAGGTAAACCTCCAAAAGTAATTAAAAAAAAAAAAAAAAAGTGTTTGCAAAGGAGAATACTTCTCTGGACTTGATTTTATCTTTAGGATCTATTATAGCAGATGCATGAAATAACATTTATTCTTGCAAATCTTTTTAATAAGCCTGAAAGATTAAGTTTCTTATGACATGATTATGACTAACTTGTTCCTGAGGAAGCATCATGGCCATATTTGTTTTTAATGCAAATAATTTTAAGATAAACTTCATTACTTATTACTTAAATGGCTTAGTTGAGTATATTTCATGCTTCTTCTT
Source organism: Nothocercus julius (assembly GCA_013398735.1). NCBI lineage: Eukaryota > Metazoa > Chordata > Aves > Tinamiformes > Tinamidae > Nothocercus > Nothocercus julius. Next base: position 1,210,350 of record VZSV01000146.1, on the reverse strand, counting down.
TCAAAAGAAAATCTAAGTTTTAGATAGCTTTTAGCTTGCTAAAAAGTAAATTCATTATTTTAAATGTGATTGATCTCATTACCTTACTTCTTTATCTATAAATCACATACTATACATACAATGAAAATGTCCCCCATAATTGGTTTTCAATGCCTAGAAGACTGCATTTCATGACTTAAAAATCGTGACCATTCATTTCATGTTTTCGTCAGGTAAATGTAATTTGTAATAAATGTAATGAAAAAGTAGTGAGTATGAAATTTCCATAGCATTAACATGACTGAGGAAAACACCAATAAAAGTCTGGCTATATTTTTGATCCTTTACTTCTCATACACTACAAATAAAACACTTTTTTTGTGTGTGTGTGTATATCATCAGAAATAAAACAGAGATATTGTACTCTAAAAAAAAAAAAAAAAGTCTTTTGAGTTGTAACCTTTCTATGTGTCATTAATAAATACAGTTCAGAGTTGTGCCTTATGTACATATTCCAATCATAAATTCCTATACGCATCTTTTGTTTTAGTAGCTTATTGGAATTCTAATTTTTATTTGTTTACAGATTTCTCAAGGAACATTGTACGCAAAGAATGTATTACGCATTATGAAGTAGACGGCAATAATTTTCCCATTATTTCCTTAATTTGCTATGGTATAATAACTGTCAAACATTTTTACCTCTTGCCTCTAGGCAGAGATTACAAAAAGATCTTTTAAATACAAAAACTGTTTTTCTCCTAAATTAACCCACTACTGTCTTCAAAGGTTTATTTTTTGATGATTTTTGTTTCTTGATTTTATAAATATTGATATTAACAGAATTTAAGGAAGTCATCTACCACAAACATATTCAGGGAGAGTTATCTTCATGATGAAGACAACAAACAATAGCATTTATAGATATAGATTATAGATAGATAGAGATTATAGATAAAGATATGATGTTAATCACTATATTAAATGCAGCTTATCATGTTGATATCTGATAGCAAGAGAAGTTTGATTGAAAAATCTTTTCATTTATCCACAGCATAGTTCTTCCTGCTTTTTTTTTCATTTATCCACAGCATAGTTCTTCCTGCTTTTTTTTCAAAATGAAGTTTGGGAACTATGGGTGAGAGTACAAGAAAGCTACTGCTTTCTATTATTTACTCTTACTCATATATGCTTTCTTTCTTTTAACTGTTTAAATGAAATTCAGATTATGAAAAAAAAACTGTAAGACAGCAATTTTGATGATTATGATTTCATTATCTGCCTGCCATTAGTGTTCATACTAAGACATTTATAACTGAATCTCAGATATTTCTTAAAAAGTATCCATATAAATTGGTAGGTTAGACTAAATTCTTACTGTGCAATGACTGATTATGTATATAACGGTATTAAGAGAGTTTATAATTTGTAAAAGCTATTTGTAACAGCAAGAGGTTTTATAATGTTTGCTTTATTAATTAAAAAGGGCTACTCATTCACTTAAACAATGCTTTAACCCCAAAGTAATTCAGAAAGCTGTATGATCCAAGGAATCAATACAGAGTTTAATAGAGAAAATATCAATTGACTGGGGCACTAGAATCCTTAGTGGTTAGATGATCAAAGCTTATAATTATAAGGCTAATTTTTGATCTGGTGCTACTTGTCTCCATACAAACTAACATAACATACAAAGGATTTATACTCATTTAACATCTGTAACTTCCTTACCAAAAGATTTTTTAATCAACAATAACCTGAAAAGAAGAAAAGAACTGCACTTACAATCAAAACTTTTATGTTATACCACTGTTTCTATTATTTCTCTTTGGAGCATTATATTGCTTTAGTAGTTGTTTAGCAAGTATAGGACTTTTCCAGGCCAGGCATTAGAAAGTATCATATTGCATACATTATTTCTTCTCCAGTTTTTCTACTTGATGAAGGGTTGTCTTCATGCCACCCTTATGAGTCTTTCTAGTTTTTCCTAGCCTTGATGTCACTCCCATATTTATCTCTAGCTTTTCCTATTTTATTTCTAAGCTTTTGTGGAAATCCTCCTGAAGTCTGTCTTCTCACTGCAATCCAACAGAACAAGCCCATTACATTTCTCTTTTTCTTCTGGATATTCTCTGGAGATAGATCACTAACCTTTAAAAATGATCAGGTTAAATTTGGTTGTATTTGCTACTGCATTGTAGTAAATAAGCCATCTGAATTCTTTCTTTGTGAGGAAATGAAATCGTATTTTCAAACACTGTAGCTTAAAGTCATTTAATTGTAGCCCTAAGTTGTTTTATTTATTTTTGATATTATCTTTAAATGTTGCAGTCTGGCTAATATATAATCCTATTCAGTGTCCAAGACACAAATTTTAGTGGGTAGAAATCTCTGAGCGGAGCATATCCCAGCTTGCTCCTTATGGATCTTTATCTTTTACCGGGCCCTTCTTGCAGAAGCATCTAGAAGCAGCTTTTCGCTCCAGCAATGGCAGTGGCATCCACCAGAGATCAGAGTTTGCAGATTATTTTTTCTAGCAGCTCATTATAAAAGTTGGAATATGGTTACTTGTTCCCCTGTTATTCACTTTCCACCCAGTCCCATGTTTTAAATAAATTCTTTGCAGCTATAATCATTTATGCTTATGATTTAAATTATCAGGGTGAGATGATAAGAAAAACAGGTAGACATGAGAATCCTGTGCCTAAGATTCAAACAAACAAACAAAAAAACTTTTTTACCTAAAGATCCAGTATAGTCAAAAGTAATTGAGTCCTGCTGCCTTAACAAGCTACTGCTCACCAGCTGAGCTACTGCAAAGGTCCTTATGCATTCTTTAGTATGCCTCAATTAGCTGAAGCCAGCCACTGGAGTTAGTTTTGGTGAATAGTTAGTTCTGTGAAGTTTATAGGAAAGATCGCAATTTATTTTATTTGTAAAATACATTTTTTATTTATGGACTAGGCATCCAGAATCTTAGGGAGTGAATATAGAAAAATTATCATTAAATAAAAATGTAAGAAGATTTTTGTTATTTTCTCATTTTTCTGTGATTTTTTTTTCTAATTTTGAGGCTGGTAGTGAGATTTGACTTGCAAAATGTCACTTAATCCTTATTATTGATATTGTTAAGACTGTGTAAAGAAATCCTAAGTAATTTGGGGGAATATATTGCTTTTTCAAGTCTTTCTTCTTAAACTCAGCTTCTACATTACATTATTTTTATTTCTTTTTCAAAGAAATTTTTCTTTCTCAACCAGAGACTATTTCCTATATTTTTCAGAACAAAAAAAAATAAAATTGGACAAAAAATGATCATTGTCTTCTCAAATTTCCTATCTCAATTCATTTTTTTTTTCTGTAACACAAGCAGATACATAGTATTTGATTTATGCATTTGATTAAATTAGACTTTCAGTCTGGGCATTTCTGACTTTAAACCGATTAACACTGCTGTTAGATTACTCTTGTTTAAGGCAAGGCATTGCTTAACTATGTTACTGAAATTATCATGACTGGAAATAATATGTCTATCTGTCTATTAAATAGAACTACAATTTACAGTCTATTAAATAGAACTACAATTTAATTTAACTGTTATTTGTGCTAAACAAGTTTTACCTGCAGTTTAGTAGTGAAACACAGGGAGAAGAGTAAGTTTTCTCAAATCAATGGCATTGTAGCCTTTTTAAATTAACCATGAAGGAAAAATCATTGGTGAATGTAAGCTTATAGTTTTAGTATCCAGAGCCTTTATGTAGCTTCAGCAGTCATAAGCTAAACTTATCTTTATTTTTGGTATATGTATTCTTATGCGCACACCATGCAATACATCACTTTCATAAGACTGTCAGGTCAAGCAGTGCAAAATTAGAAAACATTAGAATTCCAGTTGCTTACGATCTTAAATCTGTTCTTTCACATTGATATTACGGTATGTTCTTTAATTGCGTGATCACTTACTATTTTGTCCACAGTGTTAACTTGGACATATTCATTGCACTGAAGGTAACAATCAATTCTTTTATTGTAATTTTGCTGTTGTGTGGATGTGTGATTTATTACAGGCTAATCAAATTTCCGTTCTGCATGAACAGTGTTAATTGTATTATGTTGTAGTGATTAAATCAAAAGTACCTAATCGTTGCAATGAGCAAGTTTAAGACAGAAAGTAACAAAAGGACTGCTTTACTTTGAGAACCTGAAAGTCTATCTTGAGGAACAGCAAAAAAAAAAAAAAAAAAAAAAAAAAAAGAAAGAAAATTAAGAAAAATTCATCAGTTTGGTGATGGTGATTATGATGTATGCATGAGTGTGATACAGCTTTGAGAAGCGCAAAGTGACTTGATGATGTGTAAAATGATGTATTTCCTAATATTTGTGTGAATTTAAGTTAACAACACTGTCATGAATAGTCATTTATGGTATGAAGAGTAAATGAAATTTTTAAAAGTGTTTTAATATTGTTAATGTGTTATTCGGTAAAGTAGAAAGTAGGCTGAGAAAATATATCATTGTATGTATGATATAAAATCTTGATTATAAAATCTAGATAGATACATTTTAAAAAGGTGAGCTAAATATATCAAAAGTCATTGATTCTATGTGATTCTCTAGCATATTCCTACAAATGGAAGAACTGCATCACACCTCGTAAAAAAAAGGAAGCAAGGAGTTCAGTCTCAGTCTGCACTAATATTTATGGAACTCAGTGAATATGACCCTCTGTCCATGCTATTTCTTTTTTAATTGCTAGTATTGTTGTGCTAGCATTTGTGATCTTCACATTCACCTGCTACACTTAAAATATTCATTCAACAGATAAATAAACATCAGAAGAGGAAAACATCAGGAGAGGTTTCTCCATTACCACAGAATCATAGAATGCTTAAGGCTGGAGGACCCCTAGTGATCATCTAGTCCAACCCCCCTGCACACACAGGGACACCTAGAGCATGTGGCTCAGGACTGCGTCCAAGCGGGTTTGGAAGATCTCCAGAGAAGGAGACTCCACAACCTCTCTGGGCAGCCTCTTCCAGGGCTCTGTCACCCTCACTGTGAAGAAAGTTTTCCTTAAATTCCTGTGGAACTTTTGGTGCTTCAGTCTGTGGCTGTTTCCTCTAGTCCTATGAGTGGCCACCACTGAGAAAAGGCTGCCCCATCCTCCTCACTGCCTCCCTTGAGGTACTTACAGACACTGCTCAGGTCTCCTCTCAGCCTTCTCTTCTCCAGGCTGAACAGGCCCAGCTCTCTCAGCCTTTCCTCATAGGGCAGATGTTCCAGGCCCCTGATCATCCTTGTAGCCCTGCGCTGGACTCTCTCCAGCAGCTCCACATCCCTCTTGTACTGGGGAGCCCAGAACTGGACACAGTACTCCAGGTGTGGCCTCCCCAGGGCTGAGTAGAGGGGCAGGATCCCCTCCCTCGACCTGCTGCAGACGCTCCTCCTAATGCACCCCAGGATCCCATTGGCCTTCTTGGCCACGAGGGCACTGCTGCCTCATGGTCAGCTTGTCGTCCACCATGATGCCCAGGGCCCTCTCTGCAGAGCTGCTCTCCAGAAGTTCAGTCCCCAGCCTGTACTGGTGACCAGGGTTATTTTTCCCCAAGTGCAGGACCTTGCACTTGTCTTTGTTGACCATCTAATCATATATGTTTGAACTAGGAATCTGAAAGAACGGTTTAACGCTGAGGATCTAGAGACTGCATTTTTATGTGAAAGATGTGTGTTTGCTTTCCTTTTTTTTTTTTCTCCTTGTGATAATAAAGTCATTCACTGTAATTACAACAGAGCAGGAGCAATAATTTCCAAAATCACCAGTAATGTACCAGTAATGTACAGAAAAGAAACTCGTGATATTCTAAGAAAAATAATGGTTCTTACCTTTACTTTTTACTACTATGTTAGTTTGATAAATGTTTACACATGGTAATGAGGATTTGATAAGTGAGAAAATCCAGTTAGGAGGGGGAAACAGTTAAGTTCAGAAAAGTTAGCCTCATTTTCTGCAACAGTTGGCAGTACCACCTCACTTCTTGAGGGGTAGCTGCTTTACTATATTTTTCTCTTGTGAGCTCTTCCAACACAAAACAAATTATCAGAGAACACCTTGAGTTTTATTAAGAAATGGTAACAGCTGAAAGATTTCATTCAGTTTTCTTTAAAACAATGCTTTTCTTGTTAACTGAAATATCAAGTGTCACAGTGCTGTCTTCTCATTTATGCTGTTCAGCATTGCTAATGAGGTACCTGGTATGGCAGCAAAAATCTGCCTGCATAAGGCTTAGATTCACAAATTGTGATTTTGGATGTGCAGTTGTCCAATATGTGCCATACTGTGTGATGTTTTAAATTGAAAAGTAAAAATCAGAGGATTTCTTTTTTTTTTTTTTTAATAAAGGATAAGTTGATTAAATAATTTGTAAACAAAATTAGATTAATAATTTAATGCCCAATGTATTCTAGTCTCAAAAAAGTCTCAATTTAAAAAGTTTACTGTTCACTAGGGAGAAAATTACTGTAATATTTGCTAGTGCATCCAAAATTAAAATGTTTAATGTATATTATTCAGTTTTGGAAACTCTTTGTAATATCCATAATAATTTAAAATATTGCACATTAAAAAATGGTTTTGTTGGAAATAAGTAGATGAACATTCATTGTGAACTATGATGATTCTCTGATAGCATGAGAGTCAAGAATAAGAAATTAAATTCTTTTAGTAGTTTAGAACGCCTGCCTCTCACAAACAGCAGAACACTGACTTCCTAGAATTTGAAAATTATGGGAAGAGACCACTGCTGTCAATGAAGAGACACCAAAAATGAGACAGTTTTAGTTAGTATAGTTTGCACCTATATGTAATACAGCAGTTTGACAAATATTTTTAGATGACCCCAAAAAGATTTTCTCTGGAAGAAGAAATGAGACAACAATATAAAATACTATATATTTTGCTCCAACAGTTATTTCTTTAAGAGATAAGTCATTTTTCTCCAGACTCTTGCATTTGTTAAACAACGAAAGTATTATTATGGATTATAGTGTGCAACTGGACAGGTAAATTGTTAAACACCAAAACTACCAAATGAAGAATGCATAATCTACCAAAGCTAAAAATGCAGCTAGGGACACCTTTCCTAATTCTTTTTTATGAAAAAAAATGATACATTATCGCATACTGGTTTCTTCTAAGAGATATTCTTCAGGGGAGACCTCTACTATACCAGAATGACAAGCTCAAACTATAGTTCATAGTACTGAGGAGTCTCCCCCAGTATTAAAAAACAGACAGCCAAAATATGTAATAGCTTTAGACATGTTTTGTTGCCTTTTACCTACAGCTGTACAGAATTTAGTTCTAAAATGTTGTTTTGCACAATTCAGAGAGGAAGAAAGTTTATCAAACATGAATCACCCTCTCAATCTATTACATATCTCTTGAGGCCTGACACTTAGCCATTATTTTCTCATTTCTTTACAGCTCAGTGCTTATGAGGGTAAGTTATGTCCCTTTTCACTTTCAAAATCTACTGGTTGCTGTCGTCTTTTCCAAAAAGGTATTTCTTAAGTAACTCATATATCATCAGAAATATTTGAATTTCACCACCTCTGAAACAGTAAGGACATAATTATTTTTATGTTAAGAAGTTAATGAAGAACTGAACTTAAGAAGTGAACTGTTACTGAACTTAAGAAGTTACTGAACTTAAGAAGTTACTTACTGAAACAGTAAAGTCATAATTATTTTTATGTTAAGAAGTTACGTGCTTTATAAAATGCACCTATAAAACAAAATGCCATCAGTCATTATACACTAGAGAATACAGTATCGAGAAAACTTAGAAAGTCTTATCCAAGAGTTCTATTTTTAATGCATTTTTATTAATTTGAAATATCATCTCAGTAGAATTGAATTACAGTATAAAAAATCCAAATGAACTTGGAATTGTGGAAAAGTTATTTCAGAAATGTTAACTCACTGTTTTGCCTAAAGGACACTATCAGTGAAACTGGTAATTGGAAGATTAACGTGGTAACAGGATTGAATGTTCTCAGAAGCACCTCCCAAAAGAACTGGGTCAATCTGTCTGGGCTACACACTATTGTAACCCTTCAAATGACCAGAGAAGTGATAAATGTCTCCAAGGAAATGTTTCAGAATTGAGGCAAACAGTAAAAAATTTCTGATCAGCTATATGCATAGGCACAGCTGGCTTTAAATGCCAGTTTTTACATGAATAACATGCATGAGTGTTGTAGCAGGGTTGTGATAGCTTGTAAAGTACAAGACGATGAGTTCTGTCGTTTGTATGAGTCTGTGTTTGTAGTTCAGCTATTGCATGGACAACATAAAACATTCGGAAAGAACTGATTTGAAATCTGTGAAGAAAAAGCTTTCTCTATATCTTAGTTTTCATTTGAATTATTATTTCAGCTATTTGTTACGGCTATCAACATAATAGTTTTTTTCTCATTTCACAGATATTTTAGACTCTTTTGTCTCCTGTGTTTGTTGCTTATGCTATATAGTCAAATTAGTTTTCATATATTGCAAATCACTTCATTCCTAAGTCCTCCTGACTATTCTTGCATTCAAATAAGCAAGCTGCTCTATTGTGTGTTCATGCATTTAAATTAATCATTTTAACCTGTCATTGATCATTATAGTAAGCAACTGATCAAAAGAACTGCATCTTTGGACAACACTAGAATTATAGAAGATAAATGACTTTTTAATACATTTGTATATTCATTTTCTCTAAGTGTACCTTGAAGCTACATTTTGGTGACGTTTGAAATATTTAGGTATTATTATTTTAATGTGGAAAATACCATAGATCCAATATGCCCAAAAGCTTTTATATTTTCCCAGCCATTTGGTAACATCTGCTTTACATCTTTCCACAAAGCTTCACTCTCCTTAGTAATAGCAATGTAGTGTTTTTTTGTTTGTTTGTTTCTTTGTTTGTTTTTACTACCAAGCATAAATGCAACAGCTTAACAAATGCAGCTAATATGTAAACAATGACTATCTTAATGTAGGTGCATTCTGGTAATGTGAATTCAGGCTGAATGAACAACTCTGTTCTTCAGCTTTCTGATGATTGGTATTAAGGCATTGTCAGTCTCTAATTTAGCTGGTTCTGTTTTGTTTTGATTGAGCAACCTGAAACTGAAAACATACAAACATGATAATCTCTTTTAGCTTCTGGGTCTAAGATACGGAAACAGTGACATATGGTCAATCAGTCACTGGTTTCAATGTGAGTAAAATGTTAGAGATGGTCCAAAAGTCCAGTAGTTTATAAGACTCTGAATTCTGAGAAATTCAAGAACTGAAAATGCATTAGATGTATTTCCACTTGCACATCTATGTCACATCTCTATTCATCTCTGTGTTACCTATGAGTAACACAGTGAGCTTTGTCAGGCTTGTCAGGCTTGAGCCATAGTTAAAAAAAAAAAAAAAAAAGAAAAAAAGGAAAAAATAATTCTTAACAGTTACTTGGAATGAACTACAGTACTGGATAATTTAGAAAAGACAGTATATTATACTGTTTAAGTCAACTTTTTTTTTTTTTTCTTTTTTTTTCCTGTAAAAAGAATATCCAAACTCTTGTTGCATTGTCTTCCTGAACAGTTTGTGCACTGAGAATACTTTCCCTTGAAGCAACTGGAGATTTGCTGCTTAGGTCTTGATAATGGGACCATTTCTTTCCTTTATTGTCAATGATTGCTGTTTTCATTGTTTCTCTCTGTGTTGAGTTGAAGTGTAAAAGGCTGCCACTGAGCCTTCTGATTCAGGAATTGCTTGCATCTTGTAATCAAAGTCTAATAGCATTTTTAGCGTAAGTGGAAAATATCTTTTTTTTTTTTTTCTTTTTTCAAATAGAAGTCTTGACAAGAAAATGTTTGCAGCAAGTACTTAGAAACAAATACGAAAGGGAGCTTCTGTGTGTTGGAATCAAATCCTGGGTTATCACAATAAGCATGGCTCAAAAAACCTTCCAAAATCATTTTAAAATATTTGGATTTTCCTGTGCATCAGTTTATTTTTTGTGTTTGTTGTTTTGTAGGTGACAACTCTCTTTCTACTAAAGCATTATATAAAACAGCTGCAGTGACAATTAGACATTTTTTCTAATGTCTGGTCCAGATGTTTTCATGGGCAGAGTATACCCATCCATTACTGTGCCATCACTGACTTGTGGCTTAAAAAGTAATTTTTTTCTTGGCTGATGTTATCCTCTTAATGTGTCTGTAAAAAGGTATCATACTCTCTTTTTCTTCTGCTAGATTACAGTTGTTACAGACAGAAACTTTCATTGCCTATATTCGAGCATAATAGTAGTTCCTTGGCTAATTTAAATATTTATGGCAAGTCCATACATTTCATATCTATAGTAAGCTGCTTCTAATACTATAATCCTAACTCCTCACAGCAGAAGTACTACATTAGACTTAACAAGCCATACTTTTTCTAGCTTGTGTGGTCCACTTCCTATTTGCTTTATCACTGCCATTGCTCTTCTGAGCCTCTTTTTAATTTGATGCCTGAACAAGGAAGAAATAGAATGATATGCAGCATTTCAGAATATGTTTAAAGCTCCTTCACATATATTTTTTTTTGAAAATATTTTACTGTAGTTATCTTGGAATTATTTTTACCTCTGCTGATCCACACTGATAGCTCATTATCCATGATCAATTTGTTTACCCAGGGTTTTCTCCTCTGCAACTATATTCAGTCAATAAATTTGTAGAAATAGTTGTCTAGCTAGTAGGCATCTCCAGAGAGCAATTAATTGTAAATTAGATGTCCTAGACAGAAGGCATAATATAGCTTCTTTTTGAGATTTATCTTTCTCTTTTTTTGTTGATGAAAAAAATCCAACAGGACTGCCTTAAACTGGAAACTTAATTTTTGGGTGGCATAAGTGAAATGAAGTACCAGATCATGCAGTTGCATTTGCCTTAATTTAATAATGCCTTAATGTAATTAATGAAGAGTTGCAAAAGAAGTATTTTTATGTTACAGTCAGATATTTTGTTTTTAAACCAGAGATAATAATGTCCAGCTGTACACTATGTTGTCCCATTAGGACTTGGATCATTTTTTTAAATAGAATTTGTGTTTTCCATATGTGCTTGTACCTGTGTGTCTAAGAAAATATTTTTTCTCAGATGTCCAATGACTTTGAAACTGTCTTGCCCTCAATTAAATTTCCAAACACTTTACTGATAAAACTTTATTCACACTATTCAAAGTGGATACTTACCATAGCAGGAATTGGCATGATCATTTCAGGCAAAAATGTGAATTGATTTTGTCATATAATGCTGTTAAAATTATAGAAATGAAAGATAGAAAAGCAAAAACCTTTATTGCAACTGTGTAAGATGGATGCCAAAGCAATGATGCAATATGAGGATGTGTGGATATACAAGAAGGT
>VZSV01000146.1:1156500-1198271 GCA_013398735.1 Nothocercus julius | reverse complement strand
TCTTTTCTTTTCTTTTCTTTTCTTTTCTTTTCTTTTCTTTTCTTTTCTTTTCTTTTCTTTTCTTTTCTTTTCTTTTCTTTTCTTTTCTTTTCTTTCATCTTTTCCACAACAAGCTAATCTAATATATCTCATTATCTAATGGTCATCCTTACTGAAAACTTCCTCAAATGACCTTCCATTTTCTGGAAAGAAAACCTGAATATTCAAGCACTACATGCTGAGTATGTGTGTTTTTTTTTTCAAGTTTTGTTTGCCTGGATATGCATTCTTATTTCTTCCTGTAAAAATCTCAGTCAAATAGAAATGAGTCACATAAATAAACAGAAAACAGAAATGAGTCACATAAAACAAGGGACACAAGATTACAGACATGTAATCTGTTTCCTAATCATAGATGTTTCACATTTTTTCCTTTCTATAATCCAGTGTCTTTTTTTTTTCTAACTTCATTGCTTTTTGTCAACATATTATGTTCAAATATGTAGGAAATTGTTTGATTCTTTGTACATAATTTTTATGTCAGTAGTACATTTTGATGGTAGAATGAATGACTGAAAATGATAAATATTCTTCCCCTTTCAAAGCTGACATTTTTGATAATATCTACCATTACAATCAAATTCAAATATACTTATTTCTTGCCCTTTACCATTGATTAATGCTATTAAAATGTTGCAAAATCTTATCTCATAAGTGATGCAAGGTATTCCTTCAAATTCAGGGGAGGACTAGCCCATTCATTAGGTCTTTTTCATGAACAGATATGTAAAATGTAGGATCAAGTGACTTACTAGGTAGGCTTTATAATATTTACATATCTTGTGTATCGTGTTTATGTATTGTCAATATAACTTCAATTCATATACTATAAGGTAATAGTTGCTTAAAACGCTTTAAAAATCTTCCTCATTTTTTGTCTTAGAAGTCATTTAGTTCTGTGATCTTGTATAAGAAAGACCACGTTTTGGGGGATGAAAGCGTATTTCCAGAAATGATTCTCATCCTGATTAAGACAAAAAGTGTATAGAATTCATCTCTGCTTTCCAAATGGATCAGCTCGCTGTTAGATATATGCTCTCTCTTTTAATTTAGTCTAGCTTTAGATTCCAGTAATTCTTGTGCCTTTCTCTACATTTGAAAGCCATTTAGAAGTTGTTTGGTCTTGTTTTCTTTTTCTGGTGGAATGAGATAAAAATTATAACCAAGTTACTTGTGCAATTTCTTTTTCTGAAATAGAAGATGAGGTTATTTAAGCTTTTTGATATGTTTTCTTCAGATCAGATCTGTGCTCTTGTTTGGACTCTTCACTGGATTGTGTTATCTCTGGAAATTTAGTCACGAAAAGTGAATGAAAACTTTTAATCTGGCTTCATTAATGCTGCATACGAACAGAAAATCATTTTTCTATGTACTGTTTTGTTCCAGGTCATGCTGAATTGTTTCTTTATTCTGACCTAGATCTTTTTCAGAGTCATTAAGTTTATGAATGTGGTATCTGCAGATATGGCCTTGATTTTGTGCTCCAAAATCTATTAATTTACTTTGCCTTTCTGATTGACTGGCCCCAGCTAATCAAATGATACGAAACACTTCTTCAATGACTTATCCTTCTAATTCTTTATCATACCAATAGCTTTGGTGTGACCCATACATTTTCTCCACACTGATAAATTAAGATCCATAAAATGAAAATTTAATTAAGTACATTTAATTTATATTGAATAGGCACACCATTCTATTGTTACTTACCTGTTATACCACCTTACCAAATGACCTTCTCAGAAGATGTTAGAATTACATTCCATAAACGAATATAAGAGTTTTCCTTACTCCAAATGTAACTAGAATCCTTTTGGGAGGAAAAAAAAAAAAAAAAAGGAAAAAGTAGAAAAACTTTCAATCTCTATCAGCAGTTTTTTACTGCTGTGTTTTTATTAAAGTTCTTTTGAGCAGTGGAGAATTCAGTGGAATAATTTTATGAGGTGTGGCATTCAGGCTATTAATAAGTTTCTAAAAATCAGTATCTTAATTGCCACATACAGTTATCCAGTTTAACAGCAGTTTTGTCTTAGCATTGTTCATGTCACCATTTCATTAGGTTAGCAGTATTCACCATTACATTTGAATTTGATTTATGAAACCAGTTACTATTTCATATATTTGTATGGATACCATTTTTTAATTAATGGACTAAACAGTAAGTGTGCTAAATTAATTCCGTAGAGGCTAAAACCTTGCTTTACCCTTGAATATGCGCATCTCAGCAGAAGTGGAAGCTTTCCCATGATGCTTTACTAAGCCTTAATCTCTTCTGGAAGCTAGTGGAAGTGGTGAGCATTGCACTAAATCATCAAGAAAGCTGAATGAGTAGACAGAAGTAGATAAGACCATCTCCCTTTTGATGAGCAAATAACACATTGGTGGAAAGATATTTTTGGCTTGGGAGGAGAAAAAATGGATATTCCTGCACACATAGGTATGTTGGTTTATATAGTCACTGTACCCAGCTCTAATGGGTTTAAGAAAAGTTCAGTAAAAGCCGTTTCCCTTCAGAAAAGTCCAGAGGCTAGGCTTTTCTCTTCATGGCTAAGGTAAATCAGTCCTGATGGTGTGACAGTAGGTCAGGATTAGGAACTAACAGGATATTGATTTTGCATTGTACAAATCCTATATATTTTCTCCAATGTTTAAGGAGACACGTATAGGCCACTGGTGTGAGCAGAGGTCGATGCTGTTATTGTTGTATAAAACTACTGGCTGAGGTTTGTGTTTAGTGGCTTTGTGGCTTTGTTAGTATTTTCTGTAGGTATTGTGTTCACATTGTAAATACTTTGGGTTTGCTATGGCACCTTAAGAACTTTTTTAATGGGAAATAAATGGAAATAAAAAGATTAAGAAGTCAAATACTTCTGGAATTCTCTAAGATTTTAAAATCCATTGTACAATAATCTGATATGTAGCATATATATATTTAGTTTGTTCAAGGCCTCTAACTGATATACATATATACATGTATACAGACAATTGGGCATATAGTGCTATTTTATTTACTGAGCCTAGGCCATTCAGAAGTGTCTCGTTAAAACACTGAGAAAAGTAAATCCAGCCTCCTGAAGCAGAGTTTCTATTACCAGAAAGAAGATAGGTGTAGCAGACCTGGGCTGTAATGACATTTAAGAGAATCAGGGTTAGTTTCGATCATTCCTGAACTAAGAAACTTTGTCAGAAGTCCAATACAGTCATTTCCTTCAGGCAGTCGCTTTTTCTTTCAATGAAATTGGGAACTTCTCACTATATAAAATTGCTTTTTTAAAATTCATTATGATTTCAAATGATTAATGATATCAAAGTGCCAGAAATGTGATGGAAATCAGCACCTTGGATCTGGTGCTCATATTAACTCTTTCATCTCAGGAAAAAAAAAAAGTGCAAATTGCTGAAAGAATAAAACTACATTAAGATAAACAGATTACCACCTTGAGGCTCCAGGTGATATCTCTTTGTGATAAGAAAAAAAAACTTTTTTCAGGGACACAAGCTGTTAATGCGGTCATTAAAATAGATTTTCCATCTAAGTGGAATAAACAACCTTTTCCTCTTTCTTCAAAATTATATAGAGCCTTATTTTACCTTTTTGGTAAAATACATATTTTCTAGATGTTCACCTACCAGGTATAACTTTGGGGGAAAAGTAATGTCAAAAAAATAAATACAGAAAGATTTGTCCAAAGTATCACAGTGAATATTTGCCTTGTTAGGACTCTGTATTGTCCATTCTGAAGCTTTGCTGTTGTGATTTGATAATCAGTGTCTTTTTTTAATCGTATTAGTGAAAGAGTCATAGAATAGGTTTAAAATCAGCTGGGGAATATAGGCCCATACTTAATTATTATATTACCTATCTATTGGGAAATCAATTGATATTATATAGTTTTGAAGGTGTATTTCAAAATCTGTGGAAAATGAAGTCTCCTAGGTTGCTATACTTACCCTTGCTGATCAACAGCAATACTGGTGACTACAGTGGGTGCAAATTTAATGCAACATAGAATACTAGTACTTAACCCACAATGGTGTATCAAACATTTGATACATACAATAGAATGGAGACAGAACATTTACAGTAAACTTTCAGGATGAAGTCAGTCCATAAAGATTATTCACTGGTATTTTGCCATTGTTGTTTTTGTTTTTTACATTTCATTTTTCTCTATTTGCTTTTTACCAATCCACACTTTTGAAAAACTTTGTTTTTTAAATAAATAAATAAATAATATTAAAAATAAAAATTAAAAATAAAAATAATTAGATATTAAAATCAAAATGTTGGAAGCATAAAAAGAGCTCAGAGAAGCCTTCTAAACCACCTAAATTTTAAAAGTATAAAGATGTGAACAGCAAAATTAAAAATTAATTAAGCTGCAAAACTGAGCTACAATACACAGTTCATAAGTATAAAATCCTGAATAAAATCTCTACAATTGGTATTATTCCAGCAGAAAAAAATCTTGACTTGTTTCTTAGAAGTTTTTAGGTTAACTTTGTATTCAGGAGTCTCACTAGCTGACCTGAATGACATTGCTGTTTAGCTTCATTGACATTTTATTTACCTTAGCATTATCATTAGAATCACTGACAGTGATGACTTGGGTAACTCATTTATTCTGTCAGTTTTGTGTCCTGGACTTTACTTCAGGAGCCTGTCACTGCTTCTTATTTTCAGTTCTGTCAACATTTTAAGTCAAGGTTAGTGAAACTCTTGCTAAATAATCTAAATAAAAAGACTAGAATGGGAACACTTGGAATGGGGTTTGTTTCATTCCCTACTGGCTGACCTACAGCAAAGAACCACTGCTAGTGACAGAAAGATTTTATGGAGTTCACAGGGCAAAGCCTTGAGATAAAGATGAAGTTTCTGTTTTCCAATTTAAGAAATGTGACTGTTCTCTGAGGTCTACAGATTTAATACATTTTTTTTTTCAAAGAATAATAATCTTAGGCATCACTGGCATCAGACCCTAGAGTTGGTAAACATCTTATAGAATACTGAATTATCTGTACTGAAGTTCTAAATCCCTTTCCCTCAGTCAAAGCATATAAGGCAGTATCACCTGTTTTCTGGAACTGAGCAGGAACTGAAGGGTCTGCAGGAGTCTATCCTTTCTTTGCCAATGATATCTGCTTAGCTGAAGGCTCCCATTTTCTGTTATCCTCTCGGCTTTTCCCTTGTTTCTAATTCCCTTGCAGTTTTTCATCTGAGACATACACTAGTCTAGCAATGTGCCTCCAGACTAAGCTGTTATACCCAGAGGTGAGGAATCTGCTACCACCTGCTCAGCTAATGTCCTCATTTTACCTCCTCCACAATAAAGGAAGTGGCAAGGACTTGGTGGGTGGTTGTTAAAATAATGCCCGGTATTTGTACATCCTCTGTTTCCAAGATTTTAGTTGACTATGTTCATTCCGTGGCTTTGCCCAACAGCACTCTCCCTACCACTTAGTTCTTCTTTGAACTGCACATCCATAATGCACATTTCCACTTTTGACAGGAAATAAAAGTTTTTGAAATAAAAGTTTTTGAAGTCTTTGATGTTTCATAAACATCCCTTTTTGCTATGAAGATTCAGTTACATTTGGGTTTGGACTTTCACTCCAAATACTAGATAAACCCAGCACTTATGTAACAGTGTAAGAAAAGCATGATCAGAAAAAGATAAGTCATCAGAATAGAATACATCTGAATTAACCACTCATTTATGTTCAAGGGAAAAAATAAACAGGTGTTCTTACTAAAATAAATTATTCTTAAATAGCAAAACTTAAACTATACATGATTAAAATACTGACTCAGAGATTATGTTACATCTTTTTTAAACTGCTTTGCAAGTAAACTTCATCCTTAAGATGATATTCCCACCAAAAGTGTGAACTGAAGCCATCTATACACATATAGTGATATGCAGGGAAGATAGCTATTATATATGATTCAAATAAAAAGGAAGATAAGAATAAAAGACATCCTAAGATAATGAAAGCAAAAGCAAGGTTAGTTAGATGGCTGTAGAAATGTTTCTTTTTGATGTGAGAACAATTTTCGTAGAAACAGTAATTCACAGCGCTCATCTAAAGGATACATTGTGTTAAATTTTTAAAGGAAAGATAACAGCGATTTTTAGCACAGTAGGTGGTGAAATTATTCATCAGATTCAGTTCCATTATGGAGACAAATCAAGAGATTCCTGTGTGTGCATCTTTTTAAAAAATGCAATGAGGTGAATGATATGACTGAAGAATGTGAGTGAAAATTAGACCCTGTCACTTCTTTCTCATCTTCTTCCTAATAATGAGCCAATTGTTGTACAGACAATCTGTGACTAATAAGAATAAGGCACCCTTTGGAGAATCGTTGGGCTGCCACAGGGCTTTCAACTATGTTGTTATACAAAGTGAAAGTCCCAGGAAGACTAAGCTAAATGGCTTGTTTCTTTCTTGGATTCCAAAGTTTGGCAAATTCTGTTAAAATAATCATAATCAAAAGAGTTATATTGTAATAGAACTGTAAATCTCAGTATGAAAGACAGATCCTGACAATTTAAATAAGCTTTTTAAAAATAAAATTAATTAAAAATAGAGTATAGCTTAATATAAAAAATCATGTTTAAAACTGTATCAAGTCTCAATACACAAGCCATTTTATGGGACTAGAGTTTAGCTTATAATGGGAACATTAAAAGAGAGCAGAAAACATTCAACTATTACTCCAGTCAAAAACCTAACTCAGAAACCTCTTCTGATTTACACGACCTAAGAATATGGTCCTTAAGTATAATGACTGAATAAACGAATGAAGACAAAATATGGCCCCAAAGCCAAGCCTTATGGGTTTTTTGTTTGTTTGTTTGTTTGTTTGTTTTTCTCTCCTTGTAATGTTGCGGTCATAAATCTGAGTTCTAAAATAGAATACTGAAGAAGAAAAATATAATGTAAGAGACTGAGAACTGTTCTTTTTTTTTCCATATTTTAATGGAATATTTGCACTTTCAGATTTGACGTTATAGCAAAAAAAAGAAGTTCATCATTTAAATTCTTTAAACAAACACTCTAGAAATGCAGAAATGGAAGTGCCAGTTGCAATCGTTGGCAGGCTCTCTAAGTAAGTGAGGGAGATTCTGATGTGCTACAGCTGCTGGTAGACTGGCTTGATTTAGAGGTGTTAATACCTCTGCTCTGATACATTATATGCACATATTGAATAGCTTTAAAAAGTTTTGCTTCTGGAGTTCAAGCAGTGTGTCTTCAATCAAAAGCAATTGAAGTTGTGTTGCTGAAAGCTAAGCCATGCTTAAAAAACAGACATGATAAAATTTACCTTGTTTTATGAGTTATCTAGAACACTAATAATTAAAATCCAGCAGCTACAATCAGCTTTCTTTTCTTTGTCATAATCACAGAAGGATATGACAGTAGCACTTCATCTTCCTTCTTCTGTTCCTTTTTTATTATATCTTAAAGTGAGAGTTTTCATTCTCTGTCTGGTACTAAAGGCAAGAAAGTGTATGATGTTTAACACTTTTGTGACACATTCTTCACTGAACTCCTTTGATTGTCAGCTTTAGGAAATACCTCTCCTGTGTGAGTGGTTTCTTCAGGATTCACTCAGGCAAAATATGGCTGTAACTGTGTTAAGTCTGGTGGGCCATCAGTGATCTGCATCATCCTTAAACCACCCACTGCTGCTTTAATTGCTTTGGCAGAATTCTTAAGCCAATTAAAATCAAGTCTCTACAAAATTAAAATCTTCTGTCTACTTCATGCAGGGTGTTTTTATATTCACAGCTCAATTTATGTTTTACGTTACCAAAAATAAAAAATTGCAGATTATTTTAAAATTGAAGAAGAATCAAATTTGCATGTTTTCTTCTTTTAGCCTGTTCTTCCTGTCTTCATTCCATTAAGCTAATTAACCATATAATTTTAATGTGAATTATTTATGCACTTTTTAACATGCATTCTTTTATTAAGCATATTTAGAAAGTCAAGAGTAGCTGCACATTTTAAGAAAGAGTGCAGGCTTTCAAGCATCCTACAGATAATGTCAAGATCATGCATGTACTCCTGGCTATTAACTAGTATTATCAACAAATGTAGGGGGAAGCCAACTGAAAACTTTTATGATTTCCTAAACTAATAAAAATATGCAATGCTTTTACCTAATTTTGTTCTTCAAATATTTGCTTGGCATTGCTTAAAATGCTTCATCTAAAAACCTCTTTCTGTTGGATGATGCTTGGATGATATGAACATGTGCTTGGCCACATGCACAACAGTGTTGGTACATTTTGAAGAAACTTTGACTTTTGCCTTTGAAGACATTTTCCTTTCCTGAAAAGTGATTTTAGGTGACATAGGGACTGTCCTGGGAGTTGGAACAGTATTGCTGTGAAGCATTTTGTATTTCCAAGCATTTTGTAATTTAAGAGTCATATATATTGTTTGGGTGAAAAACTATTGTCAATACTAACATAAAGGCCACAGAATTTATTACATGAATGAAGTAAAAAGCAACCTTGTTCCCTTTTTTTTTTTTTTTTTTTTTTTGTTATTTTGGGTCATGGTTGTGGCCATTTTTTTTTTTTTTTTTTTTTTTTCCCTAGCACTTACTTCATGCTTTGGCTATGCTTTGTCTTTGATAATTCCTTAGAGAAGCTGTAATGGAGTTTATCAGCAACACTTTACACTGGAATTTAGTAAATCCTGGTGCTGTTCCCTTTCACATTATGTTTTCCTCAGAAAACTCCCATGTATATAACAGACAATGGTCTTCAGCCCAGATTGCAACAGTAAAAAATAAAGGGAAGCAATCCTCCTTTGGGTTCAGTATAAAGGAAGCATTTTATATCTTCAGCACCTTATCCTTGATATTGCTGTTGTGCATAAGCCATTGCCTTCTTTTTTCCTTCTAACACTAAGAAAAGCACAGTATACTCTATAATTGGATGGAAAAGGTGTGTCTAGAACTTCACCTCATGCTATATTTACAAGGTACAAGTAAGATTTTGAGCCCTGTCGTTTTTCTGCATTGAACTTCACTTGCCATCTGCTGGTTGAATCACACAAATTATTCAAGGGCTTTTGAGTGTGATTTTGTTATTCTTTACCTTTTTAACTTTGTTGTACCTTAATATGAAAGACATATTTTGCCATTCCTAGTTTCTGAATTTTGCCTTTATTTATACTGTAAGCAGCCATCAGAAAACATTAATTTCAATGGTGGTAATTTACTGTCTTCTATTAAAAAGGAAAAAATATATCATAAATATATTTAACTGACTTCCTACAGTCATTGCAAAAAAAAAAAAAAAAAAAGGCAAAGTAAGCTGAAATCAAAAGATTTGCTGAAATTCAATAATGCCTGCATAAACTACAAAACAAAATAGCCAGCTTATAAAGGTATTGGTGATGGTATTAAAATTAAAAAAAATAAAAAGTAAGTACCAACCATTGTGGAAAAGTATACAGCAGACAAAAGAGCACTTAGCTGAAAATTATATAGGTGTAGAAAATGAAAATTAAATGTAAAACACTAAAGAAAAAGGACTAACTTGCAGTTATTTCATTTATTCATGAAGTAGAGGGCGGTTTCCACCATGGTCCTTTCTCTAACCTCTGCCTTACCAGAGTATGCAGGTATTTCACTGTCTAAAATGGTTTTATTATTACAACCTCATTAAAAGGAGGAGGTTATTTTTCTGAAGAACAAAGAAATGATGAACTAGTCATTTATAGCAGAGCAGGAAACTAAACAGCAATCTCCTTGTCCACATGTATTTCCCTAAATTCCTTCTTATTGAAGCCAACATGCCAAATACAATTGACCTGAAGGTGGCTTGGCAGAATGCAAATTAACTTAAACTCAATCCATAAGACAGATTCAGACATATTTATAACTGCAGTACAGGAAAGCAAAGGCAGTGTATGAAAAAATGTAACTTAGAATTGGCTAGCGAGTGATATCTATTTCAAAATAATGGTAAATGCAAAATTGAGTCCAATACAAGCATTCAAAAGATAGATTGCAATGCTGTCTCTCTCTAGGCTGTGTACAGATTGGTAATCTTTGCCTTTGGTTCATTAAGAGCATGTGAGTGATGAGTGGATGTTCCCAGTTTCAAGGTACTGTTTCAAGGTACTCCATTTAATGAAGGAATGCATTTATTCATAATGATCAATATGACTTCTTCAGTTAAGGTGGATAACAAGCTCTCACTCCCCTCCAAAAAGGAATTGTTTGTCTGTTTCTTACCCATACAAACATGTTTATATGAAATCCCTTACTCTCCTGAAGGAACTGCAAAGAAGGAGGAAGTAGTAGAGTAAGTAAAGTACAGGTCAAGGCTACAAATACAGCTGATCCTTCGGCACCAAGCCATGCTGAGCAGAAACTGTATTTAGATTTTTTCTCTTTTCTTCATGAAAATGAAAAATATGTATATTTTGTGTTAAAATATTTTGCTTGATCTGCAAAGAAATGTTTATCTCACTTCCACAAGAAAAGATGAATCAGAAAAGCATCATGGCTGCGCTGCCATTCAGTTATGTATATATTTAAATACTGTTCACCAAGAAAGTAGGACCCTAATTCAGTTTTCTCTTGACCTGTGATTCTTAATCACCTTCCTCTCTAAGGGTGCTCTTTTTTGAATACCAGTGGCATAAGGCTTTTTATGTTTCCTCTATGTTGTTTTAATTGCATATAAAGAGTTAAATATTCACTGGACCAGAGGAAAGGCAGAGGCCTTCCCCCCCCCCCGGCCTTTTTGTTTGTTTGTTTCATCCAGGGGTTAATATTTGACCACACAGCAGACCAACTAGATCTCAAGGTCAACGCTACTTCTCCACACACAGGGCACTCATAAACACACACAAAATAACTAGAAGCTTAATGGTCAAGTAATACTTGGCTGCTGAGCTGCATACAGCTGTCAAGCAGCTCAAGCCTGATTGCTGTGCTGGAACTACATGTAATCAGCAGAGGAACTTGTTTTGGTGAAGGGTTTTCATCAGTTTGAATACACAGCTGTGGAAAGCAGCAAATTAGCAGGATCATTGTGCTAGGACTGAGCTGAATACCCACTCTGACTGTTCTGCACCTGAAACCAATGAAAGCTATCCTGTTTTGTTTTTTAGTTCTTCAACATGCATGGCCTTCTGCTATGTGAAAATTTGCACGTCTTGCAGAGGAAGGTAAAGCAGTGAAATATTTCTACGTTGAGACAGGTTAACACATCTCAAGATATGCAGATCGCAGAAATGTATTAGCAGAAACATTTGTATGAACTTGCATACAAAGGAGAATTCTCCTCTATTCTTAATAAAATAATAGAAGAATCTCCATATGAGTCTCACAGGTTGAAGCTGTCATATTCATCTAGGGGTTTGAGAGTTTCTACAGGTCACTGAACATTATCAGTCTCCTGATAATGCAAGTAACCATATTATAAATGGATTAACCTTGCTATGAAAGAGCAGATGTGTTTGTCCCACATTTTCACATTCCATAACCTCAGTGTTTTGAGGATTAAAAATCTCAAGTTTTCCTCCTAAATTTATGTCATGCATTTGTATTCATTTGTTCTTGTGCCAACATTATAGTTTAGCTTTAATATTTATTTTTCTTTCCAGACATTTATTCTATGATGTATTTATGAGCAAATATATCCTACATAGCCTTCATTTCACTAGGATAAATAAATCAAGCTCTTTAAGGATTCTTTTTCTAAATTAGGCTAATTTCATGATCATTCATTTTCTTCATTTAAATAAATCTTTCGTAAAACTGGTGACCAGAATTTTATACAACAAAGAATTTCCCAGAATAATGTATATTACTTATATGAAAAAAATGTAAAACAGGCAATTCAGAGAGATAGTTCACAATATCGTTAGATTCATGCTCTGACACATTCTCTGAGGCTTATTTGTTTCTATTAATTACAGGGAAACTTCTTCTACTGAAGGTGTTTCAGTTACAAGCCTAAAATTAGGTCATATAGGGATTCTTCCCAATATTGCAAAAAAGGTGTCACCAGGGTTTTACACGTTGGCACACTCTCCTACTTACTGCAATTACATGGCCTGATTTGCCCTAGGATCACAATGATTTTTCATGTCTGTATTACACTGCTACTTGATGAACATTCTGTGATAAATTAATACAGACAGGATTTTGTCCTCCTTTGCCCTTTCCAGCTCAGAATCTCCATGCATACAGATTTTTATTATTAGCAATCATGCACTTTCTACTATTATAGTTCATTTCCACTTCTGTTCCTACAATCTTCTGTTCTTCCTGTAAAACTGTGATTTTCTTTATCAAGAATACTTTCCATATCTGTGAGACTGGCAAATTTTATTAACACTTTGTTGTCTTTTTGTTCTAGTTAGTGAAATTCCTAAGATAAGAGTTTGCTTGTTCATCTTGTTTTTTCCCCTTTCAATACTACTATGCTCAGTCTGCAACAGAATGCCTTACAGTTCCTGCCTTAATTCTCTGTCTTCAGCTTCACAATAATTTCCTGTTATCTCTGCAAAAATCTTTTGCATCACATGTCTACCATTTAAGAAAAAATAACAGGAGCATTGTGAATTCTCTTAAAAAAAAGCTAGATTCATGAAGCAGGGTGAACATTTTCTAGAATGTCTTGGGACATGTATATGAATTAGCTCCAAAAATGTCTTTATAGGTATGTGCATGTTTGGTCTCTGAATTGGACTTTTTTGTTGTGTGTGTATGGCAATTTAAATCATATTCCATTAACCTCAATATCACACAAATAAACTTAATTAAATTTAACTTTAGATTAAATAAACTTTTTTTTTTTTCCAAAATGAATGCAGGCATAAAGAACATTTCAGGTTTCACTACAAAATGTCTCCTAAACATACTAAATTATACTGGCTGCTGTTTTGCATTCGAGATACGTCATCCATGAAAATGTTCATACAAACATTACACTAGAGCCCATTCTTCACTTTTATGACCTGATCCACACTAATCTTACTGCACGAACAGTTAATCCAGTTAGTTGCCTTTCGAGGATTTCAAAATGCAAACGCTTTTTGCTTATTACTTCATTTAGGGCATGATGAAGGTTCCCTTCCGTATTAGAAAAAGCTGCTGCTTTTGTATTATTGACTCAGAGGATATTATATAACTGAAATAGGTTTAAAAAAAAGTACCTCTCAATTATGGAACAGTGCCAGTCTCACTGAGATACGTCTACAGTATTCAGTGTGACAGTCTGTTAACTGGAACAATCTATGAGTGACAGTTCTCCTGGAAGTGTAGGTCAAATCACTTTTCAAAAAAAAAAAAAAAAAAAAAAGAATGAAGGTTTAGACACACTTTTTCTCTGCCTTCCTCTTACTGCAGCCTTCCTCAATAACTTATTTTGTAATATCTTTATTTTTTATTCCAAATATCTTTACATATATATACACATTTTAAGTATTTTGTAGAATTTATCTTTTATAATATAAAAGTCATTGTTATTTTAACATTTTATAAAACATGAGTCAAATAATTACATTGATTTTTTTCCCCAAGAAAAGTTGATGCCTAGCCTATACTCTATTGTCATATTATCACCAAATCATGGATACATATTTATTCTTAAATGTACAGCAGGTATACCTCTGGTATACCATCCAGAAGATATAAGTGAGATAATTGGGCAGGGGAGCTAGGAAAGCTAAAATTGAAAACATGTTTTAGGCCCCAGGTTAGTGAAAAGATACTGTCCCTTACATCCCTTAGTTTCTTAAAAAGTGAATATAGTAACATTCTTCCCTTTTCTAAGAGGAATAAACTAGGAAATAGCTGGGAAATAAATTTGAAATAATCAAATACTCAGATCTCTGATAGAAATAGATTAAAAAAGAAATTTGAAAGGAAGTTTCTTCTTATGTAATCTGACATTTCAGCCTTACTTGTTCTCTATCTTTCCAGACTGTAACTTTAGAGGTTTGGAGACGCGACAGGTTGAACTAAACTATGATTGCCTTCTTCTCACCATTTCAACTTGCAGCGCTCAGTTGGGTTCACATATGACCCTTCCCCTTCTATTGCAGGCTCCCTTGTTTTCCCCATCCACACGTTTAGAAGATTTTCCAAAGCAGAGCACGCTCAAATGATCTAAAGAAAGGCTTATAATAATCTATCATCTGGAAGACCTGCCCAGCACACATGAAGGGTGAAGACCAGAGATACAGGCAAATATACAGCCTTCTCTCCTGTTGCTCAGTTACACCTTCTTTAGATGAGACTTACACCCAGTAACTGCATATTACTCTGACTGAATAAGTAGTTAAGGCACTGTCAAGCACTTTATAGTTAATTTTACTATGAAGCCAGTCAAGTCCAAAATGCACCTGATATTACGTATTTGACTTTGACCTGAAAAATTCTAACAGTGCCCGTGTAGTTACTTGAGGTGGTGAAACTTCATAGATATTTCGTGTGCGTATATGGATGGTGTGTACTCCAAGATTACTCTGCAGCCTAATTGTCAGGGCATTCTCCCTTGAAATGGAAGAGTTGGGATTTGCATCCTGTGTAGTTAAGGTGAAAACTCAGGTTGTGACTTTCATTTCCTGTCTGGGTGCCTGAGGTAATTTCTTAAGCAAAAGGTTATTTGTACACAAAGGGATAATGTGGCTCTTCTTACACAGAATCTTATGAGTGAGAGGCATTGATTTAGGCATTGATAAAAAAATCAGAATCTTTTGCTGTCAAGAAGTATTTAAGATACCTTAACCCAAAGCTCACATTCCCGTGACGTTAAGTAGGAGCTTTTGATAGTCAAATGTTAGTGTGAAAGGTACATATTCAGCTCAGTTCTCAATTATAAGTAAATTTTATTTTGCTGAAACAAAGACTGATGGCCTATGCCTTAAAATAAAGATGAAAACTCACCTGACCATCTCCTTTATATATACGACTGAAACAGAGAATGACTTACAAATTTTGCGTACTTTATCTCCTAACACTTCTTCCAGTATCCCCAGTGAACATGGACTAAATTTATCTAGACGATAGCACATCTTCTCCCAGATCCCATCAGACCCTAATGGAGAAGGATCATGGTGAACAAACACTGAATTCAGGTAACTTACTGGTAGTCGCTTGCGAGATAATCTTTATGAATTGACCTTAAATGCTGTAGGTCAAAAATCTGTTTCAAATCCAGAACACATCCAGAGTATTTTCAAGGAAAAGTTCTAATCAATATCTATGTTTCAAACAGATAAAATTAAGCTTCAAATAAATATATGCTATTCCTCAAACCATACTTAGGTACATACAGGCCAATTATCTTCTGTAAATATGACAAGTCATATATCAGGTCATGTAATATATTTAAGATAACACTTGCTGATAGAAAACTACATATTCAAACTCCTGTTTAATAGTGCAGCTTTAGATTTGCACTAACTTCCTGTAACAAGTTTAGTAGCCCTAGCAAAACATGTGGAGCAGCATTTATGTTTCATCAGCACCAGTGTAGGTTAGACCCTCCTCACAAACCAAGAAAATGGTGAAGTTACTCTTGTTTTGTTTTGTTTCTCCTATCATTTAAATGAACATAAAACCTTGGTGTGAACCGATGTATATTTCTCTTCCAGTGAAATGCTGGATCTGTACAAATGAAAGCAATGACATAATTTTGTTTCAGATGTTATCATTAGGATAATAACTCAATTAGAAGAATAATACAGCAAGTTGCATAAAGATCTTCAAAATTTTATGTTCATGTTTGCAGACTTTCTTGATTATATTTCAGTGAATGTTTTGTTTAGATAGGGTTATATGTCTTTCCTTCATCCAATTTCTCCCAGGGAACTACTGTCCTTGAGCAGCTGGTCTACCTGCCAGACGGAGCAGAGAAAATGTCTATTTTGAGGTGCAGAAGCAGCTGGGTTTCTTCAGTAGGTGCTAAAGGGAATCTCAGTCAGTGCCTAATGAGCTTACATAAAATTCTGGTCCCTTGTGTGTTTATTGTTTAATCAATTCCTTTTTCAGTCATGGTTTTTGTCAAAGTGAACACTATTAACATGATAAATATCAAATATTTGATCTGTTTTGTCTACTTTTCTGGAAAAAGTATGACAGCAATTTTCACTGCTGGGCTTGGGAATTGTTGTATGAGGATATTTTTCATTTTCATCTAACTACAAAAAAAGAAAAAAAAATTAGCACACTTCATCTGGACTGAAAAGAAAAAAGGAAAGAAAAAACACAAACTGAAAAGAAAGTCCTGGTTATGACTAGTAAGGAAAATTATTCTAAGATGAAAATATGTACATTTTTGTAGTTCAGGTTTCTTGTTGAAAAATGCAAGCATAAAATATCTCTACTTTGAAATTATTATTAATGTTTTATATTCTATACACAATATTTAATGCCATTTTGCAATTTTATGTGATAGATATAAATGGTGAGTTAAATGGAAATTTCCGACCGAATGAAATATAAATTGTCAATTTCCAAGTTTTCCTTTTACCTCAAAATACAGTCTAATCAACATCAGTTAACTGATATTGCTGTATTCCACAACAAAGACGGAAATGACAATAATAGAAATCATATATGCTTTACAAAAAGGGAATTTGTAATTTAATCTCCCTCACACCCCTTCTCCCCAAGTCACAGGGAAGCTGTGTTGCAAAACTTTGACCTAGCTCCTAACAGGAAGGTATTTATATCACAAAAATTGCCATGCAGTCTATTTTCACTGTCAGACTATACTCAAAAGAGACTCAGAATTTGACCCTAAAGTTGTTTAGAGGTCAGAAAGATTGTGCAGAATGGGATAAGAATGATCTCTTGGGCTTTTTTTTCTGCATTTTCTATACCCATGCAAGTGCCTAGTTTCTGCAAGGACTACTAGCACTTTGCTTCAGTGAATACTGAATTATATTCCACTTTCAAAAGAAAAAGAAAAATCTACTCTAAAACAAATATATTTAAAGCAAAAAATCCTTCAAACAGGAGAAGGTAGTTGATTTTCTTTGACATTCCATTTAGCAATGGTATTGATGTCTTTCTGTAGTACTTTTGTAATATTCTACCACAATATCTTGTGTTAAAATCACAAAGTTTATCATGTCAGGATTGCTCTTCATCAAAATTTATGTCAGTCAAGTTAGAAAGAGTGACAGTGTCTAGCTTAGTTGAGTAAAAAGAGGAGCTGAGTGTGATTTGATTCAAACTTACTACTGTAAGGCACAAATTTTTCTCCTGTTCTCCCAATGAATAGGAGGTACATTGACTGCAAGGCAACTAACAGGTAGCTAACTACTCTGCTGCAAATCACTTGGTTAATTTATTTCTGAAGACAGCAATCCAGAGCTCTGAAGACTAGAGCAGAAAGAGAAGATAGCTTTTGTTATAAATAGATTTATTAGCATATGACTTTAACAGTGCAACCTCCAGCGAGGATCTGTAAAAGCATCAGAAGCAGATGCCACCTTATGAGGCTACAGCAGGTGTTCTTAAAATGTGATCCATGAACCATCTAAAACTGTCATGTAGCATTACCTGGTAAAAACTTCTTAGTCTTACCTTTGGCTAGAATTCAGTAAGGGCATATAAAGATAACAAGATTATAAGGTACTTAATACATAGGTAATTCCGATGGTGCAGTTATCACAGAATCACACAATCATGGAATGATTGAGGTTGGAAGGGACCTCTAGAGATCACCCGGTCCAACCCCCCTGCTCCAGCAGGGACACCCAGAGCACGGGGCACAGGGTGGCAGCCAGGCGGGTTGGGAAGATCTCCAGAGAAGGAGCCTGCACAGCCTCTCTGGGCAGCCTGTGCCAGGGCTCTGTCACCCTCACAGGAAAGAAGTTCTTCCTCATATGGAGCTGGAACTTCCTGTGTTTCAACTTGTACCCATTACTCCTTGTCCTGTCACTGACTACCACTGAGAAGAGTCTGGCCCCATTCTCTTTACATTCTGCTCTCAGGTACTTGTACATATTGATAAGATCCCCTCTCGACAAGAAGAACCTCTTCTCCAGGCTAAACAGGCCCAGCTTGCTTAGTCTTTCCTTATACGATAGATGCCGCAGTCCCTTAATCATCTTCACTGCTCTATGCTGGACCCTCTCAGGAAGTTCCACATCCCTCTTGTACTGGGAAGCCAGAACTGCACACAATATTCCAGGTTATATCTCATCATGGACAAGGAGTCCAGTCAAACAGGAGGAAGGCAGCTCCACAAGAAAATGTCTTTCTGAATGAAAATTAACTGTAATTTTGAGACTCTCCAATTGAGGGCATACGCTAAATCTGCAGATACGGGGCATACCTGTCAAATTGTTTATAAGATAATATAAGGATATAAAAACTGATTTTCAAGCCTTGGTACACAGATTCAAGCACTGGATCAGATTAGTTCGAAGTCTGCAAAAATAACTAATTAAATTTTCATCTCATTATTCAAGGCAGAGTGTCTGACTGTAGGTCTATTTTCAAATGCATCATTTATGTTTTGATTCTGCCAAATACTTATCAAACAATATGCTCTCTTAAATTTTGTGGTTTTCCTTAGATTTCAAAGGAATATAAAATTAATAGATATAGGTTTAGCTAATCAGATAAACAATAGCACTATTCCTGAAATAACAGTATTTTCTATTTCATTCTAATCCCAACAGTAGGTAACAGCTCTGCAAAAGAAATATATGCTGGCATTCGTTGTACATCTTTCTTAGTATTTGTTTAAGTATGTTTTTATAGAAGTATTAGGAAAAATACATATAAAACCTTTTATTTACTTCTGTTTCTCAGCAAAATATATTTCTTGCCATTGCCATATGTAAAGAGTTTCCTCTTTAGTTCCAGTATTTCCAGCCTTGGGTGCTTGTTTGTCAGCTTTTCCTAGAATCACCTCTGTCTTCACTCTCAAGGCTTCTTATGCATGCTATTATTCTCATATATTCTGATCATATTTTAGGCCTTCTGAGGTCCATTTCTCTGGTTCTGTGTGTACATGTATCAGTGTGGTAGGCTTATGTTTCTTTTTAATTCCATTCCTTTTTCGTAACTTTTTCCTTCATTTCTTCCTCTTGTGTCCTTTGAATGTAAATGCCCTCAAAGCAGATGATCTTACAAGTGTGAATAAGATGCCTTGCACACTGCAATAAGAAATACTAACAACAATCTACAGGATGCACAATAGAACCACTATGAGGATGATGTGACTTCTCATTTTGGAGCAAAATATTCTGTTACCCAGCATCCTATAAGAGTGGACTTTCAGAGATAGGAAAAGAACATAAATATTTTCTGGATGAGATGCTACTTAACTGCCCATGATGCTCAGGGCGAATTAGAACTACCAGCTCAGCATTAACAGGAAGAGGGATGCATTGAGACCAGCTAGAAATCGATACATCTGTATTCTAGCTGACATAAAAAATATATATGTTATGCAAGACTTGGATGGGACTGATGGTTCCATGATGGTTGGCCTTACTGAGCTATTTTCCTTTCCATGCAGGGACTGTAAGAACTCTTTTGTAATAGTGAAACTCTCTGGTGTCTGCACGTATCTGCCTTGCTCTTTGTCACAATATTGCTTTGGCAAGTAAACACTGGTGCCCAACTTGAGGTTTTAGCTTTGCTTTTGAAGTAGTTTGCCAATTATACTTTCTGAGGTAGTCATGCAGGAAGTGATTGTACATAATTATTTTGATGTCATTCTTTCAGTTCAGGTATTTTCTTTCATAGACGAGCCAAAACCTCAGAGAAGCTGTATTACGAAAGACAACAGTGTGAGCCTCTACCAGACAGCAGAGCCTTGCTCAGTGTAGACCTGCTGTTTGTTCTACAGGAATAAGGTTTGAAACTTGAAATTTCTGCTATAAATGCAAAGGACCCTGTAGTGTTTCAATGCCTTAGTTCTGCATGGCAACATACTAATTTCCCCATATTTTTGAACTGATTAGCTTCATGGACTTATTATTAATTTATTAAATTATTTGAGTCAGAGCAATTCCTGACACTCTGTAGTTACATTCCTGCTTCAGATTTGCACTGTCATTGCCAAAATCAAGATTTTTTTTTTAATCTTCATATAACACTTTTAATTATAGTGTTATTTTTTGTTCTCCTTGCAGGCCTGTTTCTTCTTTGCATGTTAAACAGAAATTATTTTAAAATGTTCAGACTTTCTGTAGCTTTTAGATTATGATAACACCATCTGCATCAGAATTGGATAGTAGATCTCATTTCCCAAGATGAATGTGGCTTGCAGAAGCTAAAACCTGTAACTATATGGATCAAGTCTAGCAAATTATGTGTAATGGAGTTAGTCCTGTGAACACAATATTTTTTTTTTTCTAGCATTTTCTATTTTTTTTTTTTTTCTAGATTTCCATCAGCTATACAGTTACAGAGGTCAGAAAGCTTGTGGCTGAAGAATAATAAAATGTTTGTCAAAGAGCCTCTTTATTCAGTTTAACTCCATAAACACAGATAACAAATGAACAGAGCTGTTTTACATCTGATTTAACTGTAAATAGTCAAAAGGATGTGCAAATGAGCTGAAGCACCCTCAGGTGATTACAGAATGAAGGTCTTTCCTACTCATGAAGCATGGTTCTCTTTTAACTAGCATATATATGCATCTCTCTTGCATTATGTAGAAGAAGTAATGATTTCAAACAAAAACATCACTTTCCAAAATTGTTTTGAAAGTAATGTTGCTAAACAATATGTAAATCATGTTTGATTTCAGTTTGGGGACATTGTGTCTGTTTTTGTCAGGTTACAATATTTAATTTTGTGACTATCATTTGTATAAAAAAAAAAGGCAATGATTCTAAACTGTTGTTATGCAAATGCAATAGTTATCCTTTTCAAATATACCATACACAATTTGTAGATAAAGAATAGTTGAGATGAAAAGATCCAGATATCAAAATAAAACTAAAATATTGTGAATATTGGCTTTTACCAACAGTTTTCTAACTTTCTTATTTTCTGAAAATCACAAGAAAATCTTACCAAGGTGGATTTTAAATTTTCTCTCAGTGGCTTACTGCTGTACTGTACTATTTCCTTTATAAGACAAATGATGCTATAACCTGACTGAAATGGTGGATATTGAGTGTTATAGTTTAGCCTGGCTGTCACTTTCAACAATGCATGTGGTTGTGCAAGCAACATTACATAGATTATACTTCTGGAGTATATGCCTTCTATTTCTAAATATTAGGCGAACAAGATTCTGATAAACAGGCATTTTAACTCTTTTTAAAATTCTTGGTATTTTCGAACATTTATAAATTTCTTCCCATGTGTTAGGATTACCTAAGAACTCAGTATTTATTCTGAAATCACAGTGCTTTGAAATCTGTCATCTCTTCACAAAAATAACTAGCATCCTTCAAAATTTGATTGCATTGCTTGGATGGGGAATGATGATATATGTATTGTTTTTAGATTAGAAAGTAACCTACTTGTTGTTTTAATTTAGGCAATAGACTTTTTTATTCCTAATAAAGCATTGCAGAGTGACACTTCTGATAATTAGTTTCATTGACTCTTTTTCCTGTCTTACCTAAATTGCTTCTAGAAATACCTCTCAGAAGCTACTATAAGATTGGCTCAGGAAAGTTTGCACCTATTTTCAAGTTCATTAACTGCTCTCATGATCACCACTTGAAATGCTTGAGTGATCAAATCTCATTTTACTAAACCCTGTAACTTAAATCTGTAAGAGTAATCTCTCATATATATGAGATATTGTTAGCACTCCTGCACATAATCATGAGAATGGTTTAAGTAAGGCTTCCACCTTAAAGATTATGTTTTCTACCACAGGAGTAAAAGCTGGAACAGACAGTTCTGAAACATAAATCATCAGCTTCCTCACAGTTATGTGTTCATGAATTATGTCATACTGTGAAGACCAGAGACATACACTGATTTTAGATTTGTGCATAGGATATCTAGCCATTTAACAAATAGTCACACATACTGCACCACAATACTATTACTATTTATTGCTAATAATTACTATTAGTATTACTAATTAGTATTACTATTGCTATTGCTAATAATTACACATGTAGCACTACTTGTTTTAGAAATATAGAATATTTCTATAGAAATGCTGCTCAGTCTAATATTTGAAAAGTAAAACCATTCATGTCTTTTAGTTATGCCATGAAAAATACATACTATACTTTTCAAATATTAGACTGAGCAGCATTTTTTTCTGTTTTACTAAAAAGTATGGTACTTTTGTTTACTCCTTTTTACTTTTTTTACATGTTTAACATTAACTCCTCAGCTTTCTCCTCCCCATGCCCAAATCTCCTCCACTCCAAATTCTCTATGCTTAGTTTGAAAGTGTTTCAATTCACTTAGGGTTCATTTATTGTCCTCTATAATAAAAGTTGTAAAACATAGCATACCATACATGTATCTCTGTAGCATGTTAATAGCTAAACAGGTTCTAACTCTTAATATTTTATTTTAAACTCAAATGCAGGAAGAATAGATTTCTAAAAGGTACCAAGTTACTCTAAATAGCAATTGTGATTATGTTTATGTGGTATCTATGCTACCAGGAAATAAAGAACTTTAAAATAGTTCATATTTTTATATAATATTCTGAATTTATTGATTGTCAGACATTATCTATCTCTTCGTACCATTAAAGTCTTTCAAATGTTAAAATATAGCTAAAACTAATGTGTATAATGTGGGATTAAAATACATAAAACTTGAGTAAATATTTGCAGTATCTCCTTCAAATGTTGTCTAACATTATGAATTCCAAAATAAGAAAAAAACAAAAACAGGAAAAACAGGTTTTATTTCAGATTAAACATATATTTTAATAATTATGGAAATTATAAAATTATAAAAAACATAATTATTTAATAATTATCTTAATGTGGACAATATTGCTTTGGTTTCTGACTTAATTCTCAACTTGAGCAATTCATTTTATAGGTTTCTATCTGTAATATGTCTGTCTCCCTGGTAGCTGTTACAGATGGTATCAATTTTGTTGTTGTTTGCTTGCATTTTGCTATGTTTTATACAATATGTTAAAACAGGTGCATCTGGGAGTAGAAAAGAGTTATATATAATCCCTCTCCCAATGGATGCACACTGTTTTGGGTGGACCTCCATGGGAGAGGTGATGGGAGACTGTGCTTTGCCTGATTTCAGGTGACTAGGAAGAGTTGAAGAAGCTCTTGGTGGGACTGTCCAGTGTGAATGGAGCCTGACAGATCTTACAAAGAAGAGGGAGAAGGCTTCAGATATTGTAAGAAATAGAATCATTTTGTAGGTACACGGGGAGAATAATGCAGAGATTTTTCATCCCCCCAAAACCTTTGAATGTTGCTATAGCGCTGGAAAAGGCATGCCCTTCAGTATGGGCAGGAGTAATGTTTACAAAATCCTTCTCCTAGATCATCTCTAGTTTGTAACTGCCTTCTTCTAATAATCCTAGAAATTCAAAGACATTTCAGCCACTTCTGAGAAAGATAAATAATTAAAGATGGGTATGTCCATTTCAAAGTCATGGGTTATTGGAGTCAGCACCCACTGATCAGTTCCTGGGTTTAAATGTACTGGAGAGACTTCACAATTTTTCCCTTTGCTAGTGTTCTGAGAGTTTTGTTTTCTTTTTCCTGAGGTCTGCTGCATTTTATCAATGCCTACTGGGAAAAATGAGGTGCTTTCAGCAGGAAGCACTGACCCAGTTTCTGCTTTGCTTTGCCAACCGCATTCTCTATGCTTTGTTCAGAGCTGAAGCTACTCTGGCGCATGGCACCTCTTTCATGAATGACTGGGAGAGTAGTGAGAAATCTCTCCCAGGTATGTAAGAAAGATTGTTTTCCTCATGATGGTGGTCTAAGAAAAACATATGCATTTTACCTATCCAAAATCTACCATTTGAGCAAACCTTGTTCAATGAAAAGAAAATGAAAATTCAGAAAACAATGCAATTAATTTTGATGCCTCAGTAACCTTCTTCCTCTGAGATAGGAAGTGCTGTTGTCATGACTATTAAAACAGGCAGGGTTGAATGAAATCACTAGTTGAATAAAAGCAGCCTGAAGTCTAAAATTGATTTTTTAAAGCAATTAAATTCAAGCACAGTCTCATCAGGATCTCTCAAGACTCTTTTGTCCCTTTCTGTTAGACAGTGTGGTTCTGCAGTTGAAGCAATTGACAAGGTAACTTATCACCCTGTACTTCGGTTGCTCCATTTCCTCACAGCTAGGTAGTTTGAGTAATGTTTCAGGAACTAAAATTATAACTTCTAGATCAACAAAAGATAACTTACTTAACAAGATTTTTATTTGTGATGAGGATCTACAGAATAATGTTGATGCATATTTTTTTGCTGTCTGCAGCTTTTTTCCCACCTTGAGCTAACATCTGTATTTTAGGATTGTTAGTAGAGTCTTGATTATTCCCTGAGTAACAAGCATCTGTGTGCACTTCAGCTAAGAATTTAACAGAACTGGAAGGTTTTTCTTTGTTTATTTTGTTTGTCTTCTGTTTTCTAATGTTATTCTTGTCAGCTCTTCATATCATTTTGACATCAAGACTGAAATTCTCTAATGCAATCTACATGGTACTTTCTTTGAAATCTATGTTAAAACCCTATTTGTCTCATCTTGAGTAGTAGAAAGGGTTTAGCTTTGGAAAAAAAAATCCTTCCTTTCCTGTGCTGTGCATGAAAAAGATTTTCCCCTGTGCACCTGCTGCAGTTTAACTCACATACAACTCAAAGTTATTGACAGTAATTTGTAAAGGCTTGGTAGGTACTCAGAGTGTTAATGGCACCTTCAAAAGTCCTAGGAGGATTTCAGCATCAGGTTGCTTACCCAGGTTTTTCAAATGAAATACGGTGAGAAGTGTGAACTATCTATTTTTTCTTTTTTATCCCTGAAAACTAGAAGCCCTACATTCTTCATTTTGTGAATTCATACAAGAATTATGATGGAGGTAACTAAAAACATAGAAACTGTTTCACCACAGGAGTAATGAGTAATGCCTTCACAGGTGGCATTAATTTCCTTTCTTTTTATTCTTTCAAGAATGATTCTGAAGAGTTGGATTAAAAGCCTGAATTAAATTCCCTATTGTTAGGAACAAGCTGTTCAAGTTAGTCTAGGTGGGAATGGATTATGAGATGTAGTGGAAAGGTGATTTAATCACATTGTCCTTGTTGTAAAGCAGTAATTTGCAAAATCATAGTAAATGTAAGCAAGTTATTTATATTTTCATCATACCTAGATATGCTGTTGTATGTTTCTGTTTTAACACATAAGCTTCTGTCATCTCTAACATCAATTTTCAAAAAAAAAAAAGCTATTATGAATATCTTTTATAATTACTTGTAGGGGATGTATGTATTCCTCATATGCAAATACAGTTTTTGAATGAAATTTCCTCACTATGTTAACCTAAATATTTGTTTTTGATTAGATATTGCATAGGCTTATGCATATTTGGCAGTTAAGGAATATTTACAGGAAAAATATAGTTGCTAACTCAATTTTTTATGTTTAGCATGAAGTAAAACACATCACTTGTTAGCTGATAATTATCAAAAAGGCCTTTTAATATTGTGACTCATGCAAATTAAATGTATCATCATTATTCACATGTTTAACTGCTTTGCTTTCATATATAACTTTGGTTTCAAAATAATGATATTTTAAAATATTCTATATTCTAGACACACATTCTGTGTCATATACTCTGGGCAGTTATTTTATTTTTCCAGATGGACATAGACATTGCCCTTTTTCTTGTACTTTCTAGCCCCTTGAAACTATATAATTGTATCCTGCACTGCAGATGTTAAGCCATTACTCTAGCAAGTGAATGGTGCCAAGGAATGTTCTCTGGTCTTGAGGTCTAATGCAAGTGCCTGACTTATCAAACTGTCACTCATTCTTCACCTCCAAAGCAGTTTCTGCACCATGACTGTCTTTTGGCAGTGGTCTTTGACTACAGCTCACCCACAAACGGTCTGAGCATGGTCTAGTAGTACTGGCTGGTAACAGTCAGAAATATTCCAGGAACTAGCCTAAAAGTTTACCAGTTTAGAAGATCAATGTCTTGTTCCTGCATCTTTTATTAATTATTACTAATATATTTTTTTAACCTTTTAGTAGAATAAGAATCTATTTTATCTTGAAAAAAAAAAACAAAAAAGGCACCCTATGATTCCTCAAAAAGAAAAAAAAAATAAAGAGGAAAAGATAAAAATAAAACCATAATCCTGCATCTCTATTTGAATGCTTTGATACAAATTCAAAAGAGAACCGAGCCAACTTTTAACACCTGCTTGCTTTACATTTGCTAGCTTCTGTGCTGATTCATTCTTAAGCTAAGTAGGATAGCCAGGAGTTCCCAGTGATTTCCTTCTTGCATTTTATCCAATTGCCAAAATAAGCCTTTGGCAGAAAGCAATCCTTGATTAGTATGGTTGCTTATGAATGAAGAAATCAGACTAATTGTTGCTCGTACAAGGTGCTGAGGCTAATTCTCTGGATGTAAATTAGCTGGAGTTGGCAAAGATTCCTTTTCAAGATTTATGCTGGTTTTCTTTCAGATTAGTTTACCTGATTGGCTTAAATCATTTAACTTTGGGGAAGAATTCTCTTGAATACAGCAGAGTTTAACTTTCTGAATAATTTTGTTCTATTTTAGTTCACATTTAGTTAAGTCTACATTTGGAAGTAGTGTAGAGCTGTGAAGTGGATCTTTACAGTGAAGTGGTTGATGCTGACTAGCTGGTACCCATTATTTTTGTCTTTTGAGGGTGTTACTACAGATTACCTCTATGTTCATGGATTGGTCATTCATTAATGGTGGAAGTGCATTAGGTAATTTCTTGAAGTGTTTCTTTGAGGTTTGTTTCATCTAAAAGTTCACTTACTCTGAGATTGCTGGGTGCAGAGAAGCAAAGCATATTAAGAAGGGATGATTCAGAGTCTGCTTCAGAAGTATCTTTCTGATCTGAATGAAAAAGCTACCACAGACACACCTGTGAATACCCGCTATAGAAGCTCAGAACAAGCAAGCAAGTAGAAATATGGTTGCCTTGATAATCAGATTAAAATTGGCTTATGAACATGGATGTCCAGTGCAATAAGCAATTTTCTCTTCATCAGAGACTTACAGCCTTAATATAATTCCAGATTTGAACCCTGACTGTGTTAAAAGATACGGAAGAGCAGGATTCCTAGGAATACACCTAAGTGGCAGTCAGCACTTAGTGGATCTTAGTTTGAGTCATCTTAGTGACTATTTGTTAACTGTAGAAATATGCCATGTATTGGAAAAGAATAAAATATTTTGAGAAGTCAGAATGCTAGGAGGATCAAATGATAGGGTTGTTTGTGACATCTTTCTAATTATTCTCATTTGCAAGAATAGTATGCTCCTTGAAATTGTTCCTTTTTTTAAGTCTAGCAACTTCAATATTTACTGACATGCATTATAATCATATTTATTAAGGACTTACACTTTTAAAGACAGAAGCTGCAGACATCCATCCAGTAGTTGTACATATTGAATTTTTCATGATATAATAAACTTCTATTCATCCAAGAAATGCTACCATTCACTGTCTCATTGTCTGCATAGTTCAGTGCCCATAACAGCACTACATCCTTTTTTTGATGGTTTTATCTAGCATTCACTGAGATTCCAATTCAAGTTCACTAAACTACTGTAAATATGTCCAGCAGCTTAAGTGTTATGTCTTTCACATATTGTGTGATCCACTATCTTATACAATGGGCTGATATCAGCAAATGTAATTTGATTACATTAGCATTGATTTTATCATTACTCTGTCTTCTATAGAAAAAAAAAGTATTATTTTCTCGAGAATATGCAAGTATATTTAAAAAATGAAATAGTGTGTAATGTGAAGTTATTTTGAATAAGCAAATTCTTGAAACAAGAGAAAAGGAGAGGAAAAAAACTGTTGGCTTATCTTTTCACCTCTCTGATGATATTTTTATTTTTTGGTATGTCGAAACAAGAATGAAGAAGTACACCCTTGAAAGCCCTTTTCTTTGAGATAAGCAGGAGTAGCTAATTCATGAATCACCACTTTGAGTGCAGAGAACAATATTTTACAGAAGTTGAATGTTCAACATAAAAAAAGTACGAAGGAATATAGAAGGCAAATCTGGTGTGCCTTGTTAAGTATTATTTAATAAAACAATATGTTTCTGAATTGAACAATAAAATCAGCAACACACGTGATACTATCTGCACAGCAGTAGAAGTACATTATCACAGAAACTTTGCAGAGAAATAGAAACCTCAAAGTTAATCTAGCAGTAGAGTCTGTTAGTGACACAACACAAATGTTGGTGGCTTTGCATCCCACATCTATGGCCTAATGCCATAGGTATGGTATGATATGGTAAATTAATAAAGCTAAGCTTTTCTGATACATTTAGAATCCAAGTAGATTTTTAATTGCTCATAATAATTTTCTTGCATTCTCCTTGAAAACCCTCTTTCATAACATAACAATTCTAAATGATTTCATAGCATAACAATTCTAAAATGTTTGCATCTGCTTTCCTAGCATATGTATTTCAAACTTTACACGCTGAAAACAAAGGTAGCAGGATGATGAGAAAGTGCCTATCCTGTTCTAGCTCAGCCTCATCTGGTTTTACTCCTCAAATATCACTAATAAGGGGAGCTCTTTGAAGAAACGTAAGGGAAGAAGAGACTCCATGCACGTTTCACAAGATGTCAGTACTCTTTATCATTTCGAATGGACGCTTTAATGACCTCTTGCTGTATGTTCTATAACAAAGGGCTTGAGGTTTCCTATCCGCTTCTGTGTACCTTGTGCTGTCAATTAGAGCTGTGCAAAAGAATAAAATGTGTTTAAAAACATTGCCTTTTGTCCTTTCTTAGTACAGCTGCAGTGCAGTTGACTAAATAATATTATTTACGTAGATTAAAGAATATTAGAAAGGCAAAGTGACCAGAACACTCTGTGTCCTTAGCAATTCCCATTCTTAACATTACTGACATTTCTAAGAACACCAAACACCATCAGTGGTAGCAGCAAACCTGTGAAGTTCAGTAGAGTGGATTTAGTGGGACCTTTTTCAATAAATTGTGAAATTCTCTTTAAGTTTGCCTGGGAAATAACCTTCAAAATAAGCCCTTTTCTTGTCTAGTTTGTGTTATGACTGCAGTTTTCACTGAATGTGAATGCCATTCACTGTGCCTCTGCAGAGTAGAACAATAGTGTAAAAACCCTGGGACAAGGTAAGTCCTTCAGAGAATACAAGAAAAAATGCCGCATCAGGCATATTAACAGAGAAAACACTGTCCTCCTCCACCAGTTGGAGAAGTATATATATTTTCTACCAGTATTTTAAGCTTAAAAAAAAAAAAGTCACATTTTATTTGAATCGAATGTAGGATAATAGGATAATTAGCTTTTTAACTGAGAAAAATCAGAAAAATTAAGAGAGAAAATACACAAAAGATGCTTATTAATGATTGTTCCTACTGCACTGTTTTTGCCCTTATTCCAGTCATCTCAATGACTTTCTCATTTGCAACAATTCTGCATGCCCCAGCCCTTAGGAAGTGCTGTTATCACTCATTCTGTCTCTTCACGGTGACTGGCCTTCAAGAGTTGCAAGCACTTAGCTCCCTACTGTGCCTGCCTCACCCTCTCCCCCAAGTCTTTCCTTTACCCCTCTACCCCTCTGACCAGTCTGTCACCTCTGAAAAGATAAGCTTGATTCACATGAGTCTGTCCTTCAAACTCCTTCAAAAACGATGACACTGAATAGAAAATAACTCAAGCTTTACTGATGAGCATAGTAGGACATTCAACTAGGAGGAAAGAGTAATGTGTTTTGTTTCTTTTTCTGAAAATGGTTCTTGCATTTTATGTTAAAATGAAATTATGGGAAATACAGTTCTTTCTTCTAATGCTACAGTATATAACAAGATAAAGCCCCATTTCTGCAGTTTTTAAAGTGATTTTATATGCTGCCTTTTACAAGGAACCCTTTCAGATTCTCTTGAGGCATGACTTGCTTTACAGAAGCCATATTGAGTCTGCAGTGTAAAAATACCAGGGTATTTTTAAGAGAGAGTTATATGCAAGAATAAATTCTTGCTTTTTTCATTCTTGACTTCCTTTAGAACTGAGTATTTCATGCAGTCTGGCTAAATGTTGCTGTTAACTTTGTCTGCTTTGTCTGTTGTAAATGTCTTCTATGAGCTCTTCAAATCCTGGCAAATCTGGTGTAGCAACATCATCAAGCTCTTTCAGAGAATATAGAAACAAAGTGTTATTTATTTTTTACTAACTTATCTTCCTGAGTGTTCTTTTTGTAGAAAGTGTGTCTATTGGCTATGCAGACTATCTGCTAGGCTTTCTGCTGCTGCAGTGTTTCTAGAGATTTATTGCTAGTTTGGATGTTGTGTTACTTGCTCTCCAAATTTTTTATCTTTCCTCTAGATTTTTAGATGAGTCTGTGTTTTTATATTTAACCTGCCAGAATCTGTGACCTTTTTATTTTATTTTTCTATAGGGGAATGCAAATTCTTTAGTCTGCTTATTTCTTTCCTTCTCATACCCTCTTCCTAGCCAGCACTCTTTTATCCATTTTCAAGCCTTGATTAATAAGATATATTTTTTCTCTGTCTCCAGCACAATGTCCTTAGATAGCCTCTACATTTCCTATGAGGATTTAACTCTATTGACCTTTTTAAGCCTCTTTTTAACAAAATAACTGCATTAGAAGTTTCTCTTTTGGAAATTGAGAGTAAATGCAGTGGATTTTAGGGAGTTTTATTCTTCCTGTGAGCATATTGAATCCAAGCACATTGTGGTCTCTGCTAGAGATCAGCTCTTCAGTTCTGAACCAGATCATATATAATAAGCAAACCATGTCAAGAGCTTTTATGTGTTTTCCAACTTACTGTTCCATGAAACTGATACTGATCCTATGTAAAGATTTAGTCTTCAATCACAGTGTGTACAATTTACAAGGTATGGGTAATCTCCCATTACTGATGAAGTCCCTGTACCCACAGCTTCTCTGACTATGTCATGTCACAGTCATTATCACTGTCATGGTCAGGGGACAGTATTGCAATCCTAAATAGAAAATCATAATAAAGATGAGAGGAAAAAAAGAAAGGCCTTTTGTTTCTAAGGGGAACCTTGGTATTTGAAATAAGACATACTTTATCTAATTTATATTTTGCCTCTGTGATTGCTTCGACTGTCTTTTGGGCAGGGTCTTTTGTCTTCTGGCTTGCATACAGCCTTTTGAGCATACAAAACTGTAAGTGCAGTAAATGGGAGCCATGTACTGTGGAAAAGGCACAAGTAACAAGGTTGAAGTAGAGGGGACTGTGGTGGGCACGTGTCAGGAGCCTCCCTGTCCTGGTCACAGCAGGCCCAGCAAGCTGCGAGGCCACCCTGAATAGGGAACAAACACCCCAAGGGACTGCAGGCCACCTACGCCAGTGCAGAGACACTCTGAGGGACTGCAGCTGGGGGGACCTGTGCCACACACACCAGCAAAAGCCAACAGAAAGCCCTGCTATCTTTAATGCTGGTTGCATCACTGCTTCCATTTCTAGCTATAGCTTACCTCTAAAGTAGGAATAATGATTGTTTATTTTGAGACAGAGGTAAATTCACTCTCTAGCATGTTCAGTGTTCTAGAAAATCATATTAGCAAGTTAATAATTCTGTAAACATCGTAAGTTTTGAATAATATGTAATAAATAAGAAAAAGGATCATCTGCAAGGGATGAAGATAAGCATGAATAACGCAACGTTTCCCAAGGATTATTCATTTTGTTACTAAAAGGGCAAGGGAGTAAAGGGCAACTTGGTATGTCACCAAAGCAATTAGTGCATGCTGTAAAACATGCAGAAGGTGGAAGTTAAATTACGCAGACAATATAATTTGAGGCATTTCTTGTGTTATGAGTACTTTACATATTAAGTAATGTTGATTTAATTTGATGTTTTCAAATATGCATGGGATATAAAATGAGCATAAATTAGTGCTGCAAGTTTGAAGTGGGATGTCCTGTATGGGAGACAGCCAGGAACAGAGGGTAATGGTGGGGCAGGCTGGGCAGCAGCTGAATCCTCAAGCAGCATCCCGCACAACTAGCACAGAGTTGGATTGGTGGTCCTGTCCAGATAGCCAACAGCTCCATCACTCCCAGGAAAGGCCATGATAGTGAGACAAATCCAAGGGTCAAACCAAGAAGTCAAATGCTTGGATCAGGGTCAGGATTGGGATAAGCAAGGCGCAAGGGCAGGTACAGGCCAAAGGGCAGCAATGCCTACCTGCAGCGTAGCTCAGATAAGGATTATGGGTGAGCACCTGAGCTTAAATTCGGCTCCTGATCAAAGTGGGAACATCCCAAAAAGGGGCTTCCGCCCCAGCTGCCTTGCAACTCTTCTCACGCTCACAAATCCAAAATCACAGCCATATTATAGTAGATTTATCCCCCAACACAGGCTGTCAAACAACAAAGTTTGTGGAAGCACCATTCCTTATCAGTAAAAGTAAAACCTGTGTATGGTATCAGAACTATGCATATCCATTGAGTGGATGAAAGGCAAACTCTTTGCTAGAACAGCAAGAATTCTTCCATTTTCTCCTTTGCAAATATGAGCTGAAAGGCAACTGTTTTAAGATTGAAGACAAATGATGAGAAAAAAAATGCATCATAGCACTAAAAGAAAGAAAAAGCATTATATTTAGTGAAAATTAAGCTAGTGTGCTAACCTTTACTGAGAGATAGTGGCGATTTTTAAGGTATTAAGCATCACTGTGTTGTGCTTTTATCTTTTTCAGTAGGACTTCAAGAACAAGCTTCATAATTTTGGTTTGTTTTTCCTACTGTTCCAAAATCTCTCTCATGGAATAAAAATTACTGGATATTCTGAAGGGCTAAAAAAAGCATCTCTGTAAGTTAGAATAGTCCTGGAGGACTCTGTAGGTCCTCTAGCTTTGGTTGTGATTCATCAAAAACCTTAAGCATATGATTCAGTACCTTTGGTTTTCAAAGATATATATTTTGAAAACTAAGGATTTTACTGTTTTCCTGAGCTTGTGCGTTCATAGGGAGAGTTTAGGATAAGTTTGCGTTTTTTCTTTACTGAAGCCATAATTCATATATCTTCATCTTCAGAATATCTACTTTCACCATAAATTAATGATATATCCTTACCAGGAAAAGCATCTATGATTAAAACTCATTACTAGGGCTTAGATCTTCTGGTTTACTTCTCAGTTTTGTCCCAGAAGTCTTGTCTGACCTTGCTTGTTCTTACTCTCTCTCAAGCTTATTTTACTACTGCAC
The DNA here is from genome assembly GCA_013398735.1 of Nothocercus julius. Lineage (NCBI taxonomy): Eukaryota > Metazoa > Chordata > Aves > Tinamiformes > Tinamidae > Nothocercus > Nothocercus julius. The sequence continues at coordinate 1,164,808 of VZSV01000146.1, read as the reverse complement.
AGAGGCAAAAATATGGGAGAGAAAAGGGTAAAGGTGGCTTTAGGCGGTTTATATTTCCCCAAGTAATTTATGTTGACCAACTAAGTGGAAGTCAAAACTTTAGCAGCAATAGAATTAGGAACAGATTCTAACCTCAGTCCATACTGATATAACCACACTGGTATAATTCTGATCAATTAAGCAGTCTTATTGTAGTTTTGCATTACTGTAACTAAATGCAGACCATACTTTGTTGCATATTTTCTATATTGTATATTTTTCAATCAAGTTTTGGTATTTCTTTTGGTGAGTAAACAGAAATGTTTTTTCTCTCTCTGAATTCCTAGGATTCAACTAAAAAGAAAATACCAAGGGATCTTAGGCAACACATGTTCTAAAGCTATCTTCAGTAAGACTGCCGTTGTGAATGCACACCCGTATTTGCTCCATGAAACGATGAGTGCAAAATCAACAGTTCTCATAGTAGTGTGCTGTCTTCAAATCTACGTCGTAAATGGACAGATAACTTGTGATAGGCAAATGACTGTCGAATGGCGGGTGGAACCAAAGCCTAATATAATCAAATGGACACTAAGGGAAAAAACCTGCTCAGACGTTTACACAGAGTGCTGGAATATGGATAAAAGTAATACCGGGAACATCGCAGAAGAACAAAATCTCCGTGTCCCTCAGATATGTCCCTTGCAGCTTCAGTTAGGTGACAGTCTCTTCATCTCCTCTGAGCCATCTTTTCAGTTGCGTGGAATGAATTTGGCAAACGTCTCCAAGGAAGAATTTATTAATTGTCCTAAAAATGGCATTCTTCAAGAGCAACTGGTTTTGGTTTGCCAAGTTGGAGGGCTGCACCAAGTTGACCCCAAGTGGCTTGGTGTTGGAACTCACTATTTTTTAGAGAGGAACCACAAGGGCCCACAACTGTGCGACAAGGGCCTTCGTCTGAACGTAACAGTGAAGCAGCAGCTTTGCCAACAGGCTCCACATGCACCACTGTGCTCTGGGCATGGAAGATGCTTGAGCCATGTTTGGGAGGACACATATAACTGCCATTGTTTCCCACAGTATTCTGGAAGATTCTGCCAGAAATTTGATATGTGCTCCACTAAACCTTGCCACAACAACGCCTCCTGTATGGACACATCACAGCTTCACAGAGATTCCTATCAGTGCATATGTCCTCCACAATTCGCAGGTATTTTGCTTTTTTTTTCCTAGGAATAAATATTACATAAGTAATACATATTCTTTCATGTACAGTGAAAAAAAATGCATTGTTAGTGAAGTTTTTCTGTAGTTTGAATGTCCATCGTCACTACTACACATGCACTGGGTCTCTTTTCCATGTAGTTTCTTATAGGACGCTATGCCAGCATTTAAAGACAGTTTCTACCTGGTTGCATTGATACTTCATTTTGGGGAAAGACTAAATTAATTTTCCCATGCTTCTCTCCTATATAAGCAGTAAATGTAGGCAAGTACTTGTACACTTCCATAAGTAAAAGATTTTTCTTGTCTGCTTGCTTAGCTGTTCAAGCTGTCTCACAGCTTGAAATAATAGAAATTGCTTGGAGTCAGATCAACTGAAAATAGTTACCTAACCAAAACACTGAAAAACAGCAAATGGTTTTGTTGAAATAGAAAGTCATCCTTCTATGAAAACTTCTTTTTCAGTCGCAAGCCTTTTGAAATCAAATTAGAGAAAATTACAAAATCTGAATGTTTCTAAATAAAAAATCTAAAATCTAATTAAAAATGCAAGCAAATCAAAATACTTAGCCTTTTCCATTTTTTTTGCTTTGTGAAGTTCTTTTCAGTAGCAGTTTGTTAAACATACTGTTGTCACCAAATACATTTTTCACACACACACACACACAAAAAAGCCTCAATCCTATTTAGAAAGTATTGCAGTATTTCTAACCAGGCATTTATTCCAAGCCCTCTGAAGGAATAATACCAGAGGCTAACAGCATTTTCACATACTTTCTTACTCAGCCATTGCTCTTCATTTCAAAGGGGAATGGAAGGGGATAAGAGAAGTTATGAGTATTTTTTTTTTAACGCCTTCAGATCAATGGAGTTCAGGAGTTACCAGAAGTAACCCTTCAAATCACAAAAAGAAGTGATACTGCTCTGTCTAAATTTGTGGAGCAGAATCCTAGCAATTCCCTGTGTGGTCTGTAATTCTGTGCTGTCCCTGTAGCAATGCCATGCTATTAGATACAGCTGATGAGTCAGGAACAAATGAGGTCCACAGAATAGAGGAACAAAGGTTATATTGTATAAAATTTACTATAATTTATTTTAGTTGCTTTCCAAATGGCATAATAATTTTGTTACTAATGCATTTGCAAAAAGAAGATTGTGCAGATATGAATATGTCAATGTTATGAAAAGAGTAATTTTTATAATTACTCAGAGTTTAGTAAAAATAGTGGAAAACATATGGTAGAAAACATTGATGCAGTATTCTTTTTAATCTTTTGTGAGCCTGGACAGCTAACTGGGTAAGATACTTTGAAAATAATAACAAGGGCTTGGTCCTACTTTAATTCAAGCTGATGGAAAGATCCGCAGGCACTTCTAGGAAACCAATGACCATGCTTAATGCTGCTATGAAGTCATGCTTGAAATATTCTGCTATATGGGACAGTGTTAGCTAATACCATCATTTTGTGCTGATAGTATTGATCCAGTAAATAAACTGTGTGTATACAAGAACAACTAGAAGATTAATCCATCAGGTATTATAGTTGTGATTACACACAAGTGCCAGGGAGGAAAGATTTTTTTCCACAATATAAAGTATAATAGAAAGTAGAAAAATTGACGAAGTGTGAACAATGCCATAGTAACAACTCAAGTGGCAAGCATAATTATACGGTATTTAGACCCATATGCTGTAATAGCATAAGCAGTTTATAATTTGAATAGTAATTTCAAGAAAGTGGCATATTAAGGAAAATTCATTCAAATTTGATGCCACACGAGAATTGCTTTTTCTGCCTAATGCTAGAAGAAATTATGAGCTATACTCATGTCACAGAGCAACAAATACCTGCATTACCTGTAGCATTCCTGGATTTTAGATCATATGCAAATTTGAAAGTATATGGCAGATGAGACTTAGTACAGTAGCTAGTATGACAACAGTCCAACTTATTTTTGCCTTGCTTTAAAACTTCAGTAGTTTACACTAAAACTTACGGTGAATATAAACACAAATATTTACCTGCCTACCTGCTTATCTACTAACCTGTCTATGTATCTAATAAAATGTTTTATTTTACATATAAATTTGACATTTCTGGAAAAATGTAAATATTTGCAAAGTTCAGTCTTCCTACTACCTTTTTTAATAGGGAAAAATTGCACAGATATCGTTGGACAGTGCCAGCCACATACATGTTTCAATGGTAACTGCAGCAATATTACTCCAAACACTTTCCTTTGTGAATGTGACGAGGGCTTTACAGGTAAGAAACGCATATGATCCCATGACTAATATATTATTTACTCTTTACAACTTAATGTTAATTGTCACAGTTAGAAAATGCTCAGTAACAGAAATGATACCTTTTAACTTAGATAATCACAAACCACATAACTACAAAAAATATTAACTCCAATTTGTTAAATCATGAATTATTTTTTGAACAAGACCTGATCTACTGCTATTCAAGTAACTAATACACATGTTGTAATAAGGATTATCCCCAGAGAACTCATGAACAGCAGCAACAGAGATTTACAGATTATTTATTCAGTATAAAAACTCTGGTCATCTGTGCCTGTCATCCTCTACGCTATTAAAAAAGAACATTCCCAAATCTGAAATTCTGATGGATCTTGTGGTCCTGTTATGCAGATGCATGGCAAACTAATGTGATTCAACTGCAGCCTATGGAAATAGCAATATCTCAGTTGTCTCTGTAATGGTAGTGGTTAGCTTGCTAACTACAGGCAGTTTTTGATAGATGGAGAGCAGCAGTTTTCCCCTTGAAATTTTTGAATGTGAAGGGGGCAAATGGAAGAGAATTCCTCCATAGTGGATAAGTGATAGATAAGAAAAATGGCTAAATAAAAACCCCTCTGTTGAGCACTTGAGGCTGTTAGGCTTCTCATGTTTGTGTGAGGGAGCCTTGCTTTTCCTGCCTTCCTCAATGGTCCAGTTAGGCTTTCTACAGGCCTTAAGAAGTTCGCATTAGATGTCTTCCCCTGTGAGACAAGGAAACGTGTGATTAAGAATGAGGTGATTTTACTCGCAGCCACTTTGCTAGAGCTTCTGTCATCTAGGTGCTTACATTTAAAATGGTCTATTTTCTTAATCAACAAATTACTGCCCAATACTTTGGAAAAGGTCATAATTGTGAAAGCACCACACTATATTGTCAGAGCAGTTAATATTTTGACAGTCTAATAGGCCATTTTATCTATTACAGAGATACATACTCAGAAAAAAAAAAAAAAAAGGAAAGCCCCATTAATACTACACCTACAGTTATTATAAAAGAAAACCTTCCTAATATCTATCCTTATTTAGGTAGTACATTCACATTTCTGGTAGTTTTCTGAGTCATAAGGTCAACAGTTTCTTCCTCAAAAAGAGGGAACAAGACTTACAAAGGTAGGGTGGGAAGCAGGGGAAAGGGGTTCTTCTCAGGGTGCATCTCATTTTTATATGGTTTTGTATCATTATCTGCTCCCTCCTCTTTGGGGGCTGCCAGCTGCTGTGTGACAGCAGCCCCATGCACACAAAGGGCTATTGCTTGGCAGGCCGAGACCGTGGGGATGGAGACAGGGGAATGGCGACGTGTTACCCCCTCCCCAGAGGGACCCAGCCCAGAGCTGGAGTTGGGGCTGGGGCTGAGACTGGAGATGGAGCTGGGGCTGGATCAGTGCAGGTAGCAGTTCTGGGGACCCAGTGCGGAGCCCAGCTCAGGGCACAGCATTAGGGGCTGAGTCCATCCACTTGAGCTACTAGGGAGCCTTTGAGTCCAAGAGCTAAGCTAAATGCTTAAAGCTAGATGCTGAGAATATATGACTGTGTTTTTCATATTTCATTGAGGCTAAAACAGTTTAGGCAATAATCACTTGACTGCTAGATAATTCTAATGCAAATAGCTGTAACTGACTATACAAACATGATGTAGAATGATCTGTTTTTCCTAGTAATAAAGATATATACATAACAAAGAACTATTGGAACTACACCAAATTACATGAGTTAGTTTATCTCATCTAGTAGGTTTTAGTTTTCTTAAATTTACTTTCGTAGTATCATTTTATTGCACACTTCAGTAATCTATTTTTAAAACTTCCAATGAGTTTTGATAATCTTCCTACATCATACAGTGCTTTTTACATTTAATAGTAGAAAAGCATCACTGACTAATAAATCAATTTCAGTAGAATGAGTGTGTCTCTGATAATACTGTGTGATAGAAAATATAATTACTCTGGGTTAACATGTGCATGCTTCTTGATTTTGAGTACTGAACAGAATACCTTCAAATGTTGAGTAGTTCAGTTGAGATCTTGTGTTCTCTATAAGGGAGTTAGCTAACTTGCCTCAAGTTTTCTTCTTACTAGAGATATATAAAGACAATTCCAGTAACCTTTCCCAGGCCTAAATGTAAATCAGAACCTTGGAGAGTAAATTGTACATTTCACTGACATGCTAATCCAATACACCAACTTGTAAACCTTTAACAAAACGAATTTTAATAAATTATTTTTTTAAAAAAAGGGGGGAAGATTACTGCCCATGACATGAATAGATGAATAACAATACTTAGTCCTACAGTAAAAACGGAAATTGTCCTATTATAAGAGAAGACTGTCAGTTCTAAAATAACTTTGAAATAGAAGACAATGTAGAAACATTTGTGGATCCTGTACAAATTTTGAATATATTGCTTATAATACTCTTCAGGGATGTATTCTTGAGCTGTGGTAAGTGAATAGTTTGGTTGACAAAATCCAAAGCGGAATACTAAAAGATGGCTTAATTCAGAAAATATTTTTTTTTTCCTGGTCTTTCCAGTTCTGCAAAAGCATGCTATTTTTTCAATATTGGCATCAACCTCATCTTAAAAATATGTATGAAAAAAAAGCTCACTTATATCAAGTGATTTAATAAGTCTTATTTTGCAATTAAAAAACAGGAAAACTGTTAATTTAAATATATATATATATATATATATATATATAACAGTATATATATATATACTGTTGGTCACTATCATTAAAAAAAGATCTTTTTTTAATTATATATATTTTAAAGTAAGCCTGTCTATTTTTAAGCTTGGGGTTGGGGCTGGGGCTGGAATGGGGGCCGAAGATGGGACTGGGGCTGGGTCAGGGCAGGCAACAGCCCTGGGTCCTGGCGCAAGCTCCAACCAGCACAGCCCAGCTCAGGCTATAAAAACCCATGTTTCACATATATCCATCTTTGATATAGAATGATATCAAATGCTCGTGTGTCGCTTGTTTTGTGATACCAGCTGACTCTGTATTAAGTCAATGGAGATAATAAGAGATTATCTTTTGAGAACAACTTGAATTCTCAGCTCTTCACTGAGCAGAAGTGAGTCTCTTCATACTATTTGGTCATCTTTAACAAACACTTATAGCAGAACGGCTAAGCCCGTAAACCCCTAACGTGGTCTTCCCAGTAAGAAATGCAGCCTGCTGTGGTTGATGCCAGCTTGGTTTCTGTCACAGTTAGTCATCTACAAAGTTAACATTCTTAAATTTAACTGCCTACCTGCAGTTAGGCAGGTATAAGTTTTTAGATATCAAAAGTTGGTCACTATCATTAAGTTTATTAATGAATTTTGCCACTCTTTCTTGCTTCATAAATGCTATATTTAAATATCTATAGCATTAAATGAAAATAAGTTTTTATCTCCACCTTTTTCCACATTTCTATATGGACAAAAAAAAAGCTCCTCCTACACAGCATTTCTGTGTTCTCCCTGTGTCCTCTTCAATAGTGATGTGCAGCATTTGCACATTACTGCAAGTGTCACCGAGATAATTCATAGCTTAATTTGTAATTGTATAGAAGTATGAATATTTAATAGTTTGATTTTTAAAGATGGTAATCTTGGAAAAGGAAATATAATCTTTAAATATTTTTGTTCTAAGATTCTATTATAATGTTGAATTAACTGTGTCCCATAATAAGAAACTGTATCCTCTGTGTAGAGTTGTAAAAATTCTCCATACTAGCCTAAAATATATTTTTAGCTAACAGCATCTTTTGGATTATATGTTTAAAATTTCATTTTAAGTTTCCCAGCTGTAAATCACATTATACAGAAAAATCCCCCAAACCCTTATATGCAGAATTACAAAAGATAATTTTTTACTGAATTTCTGTAATCTCTGCCTCAAGAGAGGTAAATTTAAAATGGCAGTAATGACAGATGAGATGTAATTTGCCCTCAAATACTAATTTTGTTATGTTAGCCTATTATTAGAGATCTCTGAATCACAGATACTATTTAAAGCAGTGGCTTCTAGGCAGTTCCTCAGCAGTCCCTGTGCCTACTATCCCAGGCCTGTGAGATCCTAATAAAACTTTCCTCTTAAAGTACCTGATTTCTCTATGTAATCTCTATATAATAACATCTCTATATAATAACAATAAAGCTAGAGTCCTTTGAGGAATCCAGATAACAGTCCCTTCATTTAAATACTGGCTGCCAGGATCTCTTCTGAATGACCTAAGAGGCACTTACCTAATCCCTTAAACTACAGAGCTATAGCCTTTAGTCTGGAGAGAGTGATCCATTACGAGTCTAAAACAAGTATACTGGTTATCAATACTTGGTAGGTGAGCTTCTGTCCTTGGTTCCAAGTTCATGAGAATTTTCATTTGTTTGAATATAGTAAAATCCCTTGATTTTCCAAAATCAACCTGTCAAATGGAGGATCCTCAGACCATAGCTTTTATCATACCAAATAACCTCAGACCATAGTATTTATCATACCAAATTAACTCTACCTGCCGGTCTTGAGACGTGAAGCAGTTCTGACTCCTCCAAAATCACAGAAGCTGCAAGATCCTTTCTAGTCTCAGACTCATAACTAAAGATCTCTAAGGCTATATCGCTACTAGTAAATTAACAGGGTCATGACCAGCTTTCAGTAACCTACAAACATGCATACAGTTTATTATTCTATTAACATTACAGTTTTGACATGGGTGAAATAGCTTTTTTTGGATAGTGGATCCACAAAAGGGCGTCCACTTTTGTGGATTACCCAGAACTATTTCAAATGCTGTTCTTTTTTTTTTTTTTTT
>VZSV01000146.1:1112084-1156492 GCA_013398735.1 Nothocercus julius | reverse complement strand
TTTTTTTTTTTTTTTTTTTTTTTTTGTGGCTAGGAGATCTTGAGAACATATGACATGCCATGCTACTTATCCTAATGGGCCTTAGATTATTTTTTAGTACAAATACAACCTAAGAATTGAAAGTTTTCAGGAGCTAGGGGTCCAACCCTAACTCTCTGACATCCCAGAGTTTTCAGTTACAGATAATCCATGGTTAGATAGAATCACAGAATCACAGAATGGTTAAGGTTGGAAGGGACCTCTAGAGAGCATCTAGTCCAATCCCCTGCTCCAGCAGGGACACCCAGAGCACGGGGCACAGGGTGGCAGCCAGGCGGGTTGGGAAGGTCTCCAGAGAAGGAGCCTGCACAGCCTCTCTGGGCAGCCTGTGCCAGGGCTCTGGCACCCTCACAGGAAAGAAGTTCTTCCTCATATGGGGGTGGAACTTCCTGTGTTTCAACTTGTACCCATTACTCCTTGTCCTGTCACTGGCCACCACGGAGAAGAGTTTGGCCCCATTCTCCCTAAATCCTCCCCTAAGGTACTTGCACATGTTGATCAGATCTCTTCTCTAGGCTAAACAGGCCCAGCTCACTTAGTCTTTCCTCATAAGATAGGTGTTTGAGTACCTTAATCATCTTCATGGCCCTACGCTGCACCCTCTTTAGAAGCTCCTCGTCCCTCTTGTACTGGGGAGCCCAGAACTGACCCCAGTACTCCAGGTGCGGCCTCACCAGAGCTGAGGAGAGGGGCAGGATCCTCTCCCTCGACCTGCTGCCAACACTCCTCCTGAAGCAGCCAGGATCCCATTGGCCTTCTTGGCGTCAAGGGCACATTGCTGACTCATGGTTAACTTGTTGTCAACAAGGACTCCCAAATCCCTTTCTGCGGGGCTGCTTTCTAACAGATTAACCACTAATCTGTACTGGTGCCTGGGGTTTTTCTGCCAGGGGCGGTGACTCCAGCACTTCCCTGGACAGCCTGTTCCGATGCTTCAGCCACTCTTTCCATGTAGAAATTCTTCCTAATGTCTAACCTGAACTTCCCCTGCACAACTTGAGGCCATTTCCTCTTGTCCTATCTGTACTCATTCTGGAGAAGAGGCTGACCCCCGCCTCACTACAACCTCCTTTCAGGTAGTTGTAGAAGTGATAAGGTCACCCCTGAGTCTCCAGACTAAATAACCCCAGGTCCCTCAGCTGCTCCTCCTAAGGTCTGTGCTGCAGCCCCTTCACCAGCTTTGCTGCCCTTCTCTGGACACACTCCAGCACCTCAATGTCTTTCTTGTAGCAAGAGACCCAAAACCGAACGCAGTATTTGAGGTGGAGCCTTACTAGTGCCATGTACAGGGGGACAATCACTTCCCTGATCCTGGTTCATGGCCATACACTAGTTTTTTTAGACTTCTTTTATATCTCAGTTTTTTTTTTTTTTTTTAATGGTGTTACATTTGGGAGAATAAATTTTCTGTTAAAAAGAAAAAGAAAAGCCAGAGTAATGCTGGTTTCAGTGGTTTATCAGATTTCATATTATATCACAAACTTGTTTTAAAATGATACATTAGTAGCAGGATTTGAGTAAAGTTTAGAAAAGAGATTTTCTGTGAGACCAACCTTGTCAGAAAACAAGACTTCATAGCAATGATCCAAATGCTGCATTTTGCAAAGTTGTTATTAATTACTGTATTCGTTATAATTTTTTTACTATTCACTACTTTTTTTTTTCCTATGCAATTTTAACAAGGTTTTAGAAGACTTAATAGAATCCAAATGTTCATAGGCTTCAAGACAAATAAATACCCTCTCCAGGGAGGAGATTTTTTTATCCTACAGAAAAGTAAGGTTCTAGAAAAAAAGTTAAAAGTTAAAATGATATAGTTTGTTTTTATTTATACATAATAACAGGAAAAGGAAGTAAAAAAAAGTAATTTTCTCTTTGAGATTTAGTTAAAATAATTTTTACACCAGACTTAATTTTACCAGGAGTATAATTTAGGTTGACTTATGTCAAGCTGATGTTCCTTTTCCTTTAGATATTTATGTATAAAGAGAAGTGTTCTCTTTCATAATCAGTCTCGCGCTGCTTTGTGTATCCTTTATATTGCTACAAACTAAACTCTGTGGCTTCAAAGATCTAGTCCTGTTTACAAATGCTTTTTTTTTTTTTTTTTTTTTTTTAATAAAACAGGATTGACAGCATCATGACTGAATAAAGATAGGACTTGGATTAATGTGGAAACTATTTTTGGTTATCAAACTCATTTGATAGGGCTTAAGCTTCTGAATTTTTTTTATGCAGTTTATCTTATCTTATTCATAGTCACTTAACCGAATATTTAGTGCATACAAACACACGGTAAAAGATTCTCTCATACTATTGCCTCTGGAGGAAGGAAAGGCAATTTTTTCTAACTTTCAAATTCTATTGTTTTCTTCAAATATTCATAAAATTTTCTCTTTACAAGTCTATCTGCTCACTTTAATCTGAATGCAACTATAGTTCAGTTTCTGTTTAAAACAATTATGTTAGAAAAAAAGAAAAAGTTATCCAATTGTAATTCCTAAAAGTCTGATCCTTGGCCTTTTTTAAATATCACTCAAAGAAAGTAATTTTGTATTCAGATTGGCTTGCAGGCAGTAGGAAGAAAAGATGGAAATAGAATTTTTGCCTGTACTTTCCAGTAGGTATTTTACATAATTGTCCTGAATAGAGAGAAAAAATGAACACAACATGGAAGAGTCTGGAGTCTACACTGGTTTTTATTTAAGCAATAAAAAATTAATATTGTGACAATGGGGATAATCATGGACACTACAAGGGATAGTCAGAGTGAGTTCTGCAAAATCCATGAGAGAACACAGATGCAAGCAATATTCAATTCAAGCTCCAATATTTTTTTCTGCACATCTAGGAAAATTTACTTTGAAGGAAGTGGGAAATAACATCTAGGAATTTTAGGCCAGTATCATGGCTAAAAAGTAAGCCAAACTGACTCCCATCTTTCTTTGATGGGGTCACTGGCTGAACATGCTAATGACATAAGGAGTAGCATGAAGTAATACTGAAACTAAAAACATTTGACAAGTCTTTTATCCTTTCCCGAAATTCATTTAAAACTGATAGAAATTAAATTACACTAATTCACTATACTCTTATTGTCTTGATGAAATGATATAAGACCCTGGCCCAGGTCAAGAGAATCTGTTATCAATGGGAAACATTATGAGGACACAAAAATCTTATGGTTAACAATGACATAGTTTTATGCTGATTTTTGCTGATTGTTGCTGAAAAGAAAAGCAGCCTGAACTCTACACAAAGTTCCCAAATAGCCAGGCAATGACCTCAGTTTTAAAGCAATGAAATCATATGTCTCAAGAATGGATATGGCTTTATACGGTCATGAGATGCCATGTGAGGCAGATTTTATAAAAGCAGCCAGTCTATGTGCACATGCCATGCTGGAATTCAATTATGTTGGTTTAAACACCATAAGTCTGTGAGGGAAAATTTCTCGCCAATGTCCTTAAAACTATCAAAGAATGGAAGGAGAGGAAATAAGAAGGAAGGAGGAAGAAGAAGAAGGAGGGAAGGAAAAGAGTGGAGGTTAAAGACAAAAAGAAGGAAAGTGAAGGAGGACAGGAAGGAAGAAAGGGAGTAAAGGAAATAAGTAAATGAAGAGAAGGAAGAAAAGGAGGGAAGGAGAGAGAAAAACAGGCAATTTCTCAGAGGCCTCACTATGGTATCAAAGCTGACTATGAGCTGATGGTACCCATCTGCTCATCATAACATTTCATTGTTCATATTGTAATATACGATGATTTGTATAATGAGGTACCCTTTTGCAATCCTCTATTCTCTGTGAAGAAGCTGCATTTCTAAAAAGCCCACAGCCCCAGTTAGCCAATTGACTGAGGAATCCCAGCACACAAAAAAAACAAAAGCTTATGATTTCGGTACTTTAATTTCATTAGTTAAGACTTTACAATGTTATGCATCTTATCGGTTGATTTTATACCTTGATATTTCACTTGTGAATTATACCATATCAAGGGCATTCTGATGTAAAAAAAAAAAATGTGTATTTTTACACAATGAAATAAACAGATTTAATATATCTAATATGCCCAGGCACGTTTACTTATGTTATAAATCATAAAAATACTGGTGCCATTTTTCTTGTGTCTTCTCTTTTATGATGATGCTATAGGTATCTTTTCCTGTTTTGAAAATAAATCCACTGTGCTGAAAGAGCATCTGCCTTTAATGATGTGCCTTGGACTGAACTACAAATTTAAATGATATTTTTCAGCAAGTGATTTTAAATAGTTTTATTCATGTGATTTAAAAGAGGCACAAGCTGCTAAAGCACATACCATATAACATATTCCTGTTAATTCCTAAAAGTGAGAATTGGGAGGCTACAATTAGTATCTAAATAATTTTGAAAGACTTTAAGGTACATGATATCATGATTAACATATCAAAACAATCATGTGGAAGATAAATCTTGAAGAAGCCTTGTATTCTGCATACATAGGACACTTAGACTTTGGAAAATAGCAGCATCTGTAAGGTGCTAAAATATATAATAAACATTGTATAATAGGTACAAACAAAATTCCTTTCAGCAGAAAAGAGCATGCATTTCATTAAGAACACTTTAAAGTTCTGTTATGCAAAATAACGCTCAGTTTCATATTTTAAATGCTATCAACAAAGAAGTAAAATGATTTAGAGGCAAGATTTAATAACAACTTTTAGTATGAAAAAAGAAGAGACTATGACATCACTGAACATAGACATAGAGACATAGGACATAGAGAGATTGGACGTAATGGAGGAATGATGCAAAAAGAAAAGTTTTCTATTCTGCGGAGTTGAGTTAAATGATGGTGAGACTTCATGGAATATAGGCTCAGAAGGTGGTATCATCTAAGAGACAATAAAAATGAAAGATCAGAGGAAGACATTTTAAATTTAGTAATTACTATTTACTGGAAAAACAGCTGAAGACAACAGAGCAGATAAAATAATGAACGTTAAAAGGAATGAAAGGTATTGCGGGAAAAAACAGGGTCACACTTTGCAAAAAGCTGAACGTATATAAGGAAATTCAGTTATGCATGGGAGTCAAGGGTAGCCGTTGAGGCTGATGAGTAGTAGCCTGGTAGTTTAAAAGTGGCATTCGTTGTTAACCATTTATTCATTAACGACCTGGATGAAGGCACAGAGTGCTCCCTCAGCAAGTTTGCTGATGATACCAAACTGGGAGGTGTAGCTGACAGCCCGGAGGCTGCGCTGCCATCCAAGGGGACCTGGACAGACTGGATAACTGGGCAGTGAGAAATCTTAGCAAATTCAACAAAAACAAGGGCAAGGTCCTGCACTTAGGGAAGAATAACTCCAGACACGAGTACAGGCTGGGGACTGAACTTCTGGAGAGCAGCTCTGCAGAGAGGGACCTGGGCGTCATGGTGGACGACAAGTTGACCATGAGGTAGCAGTGCCCTCGTGGCCAGGAAGGCCAATGGGATCCTGCGGTGCATTAGGAGGAGCGTCTGCAGCAGGTCGAGGGAGGGGATCCTGCCCCTCTCCTCAGCCCTGGTGAGGCCACACCTGGAGTACTGTGTCCAGTTCTGGGCTCCCCAGTACAAGGGGGATGTGGAGCTGCTGGAGAGAGTCCAGAGCAGGTCTCCAAGGATGATCAGGGGCCTTGAACATCTGCCCTATGAGGAAAGGCTGAGAGAGCTGGGCCTGTTCAGCCTGGAGAAGAGAAGGCTGAGAGGAGACCTGAGCAGTGTCTATAAGTACCTCAAGGGAGGCAGTGAGGAGGATGGGGCTGGCCTCTTCTCAGTGGTGGCCGCTGACAGAACTAGAGGAAACGGCCACAAACTGAAGCACCAGAAGTTCCACAGGAGGAAAAATTTCTTGACAGTGAGGTTGACAGAGCCCTGGAACAGGCTGCCCAGAGAAGTTGTGGAGTCTCCTTCTCTGGAGATCTTCCAAACCCACTTGGACGCAGTCCTGAGCCACATGCTGTAGGTGTCCCTGTGCGTGTGCAGGGGGGTTGGACTAGATTATCTCTAGAGGTCCCTTCCAACCTTAAGGATTCTATGATTCTGTGATTCTATGAACCATAAACCACAGCAAATACCGAGAACAAAATATCTCTACCTGCTGGGCCAGAAATGGGATAAGTGCCAAAGGATGCGTTAAGATCACAAAACATATCACTATTCATTTTTATGGAAGTGATTGGATACTAGGGTGATAGATGAATAGACTTTTAGGTAGATAATACAACAAATAGAGATTGCTTGTAGTTTGACTGTCATTATTCATATTTAGCAGTCACAGTTGGATTGGTGAAGACAAAGCGTGCGTTGCAATATATTCGGTTAATATTGATGAAAACATAGAGATGTAATATTTCTTTTCCGTTCTGTCTGTGCTGCCACTGCACTTGCAGAGTTATAAATTACACTTATTCAGACAAAAACACAAGGTGATATGAAAACTTATGCAAAGAAGGCATGCCAAAATCTGACAAATTTATGACAAAAATATTAAAAATAATAAAAATTCTGGAAAGATGACAATAAGGAAGGATATTGTAAAAGTGACAGTCTGTAAGGTGATAGATGGTTTAAAATTTTTTTAACACTAAACAAGAAATTTTTAAGAGTAGTATGAAATCAAATACTTTGTCTCAGGGCAAAAATAAAAGGCAGATACTATTATTTCAATGTCATATGATTGCAATAATTTATGAAAGCTGAAGAGAGTAGAAAAAAAGAAAAAGAATGCCATGAAATCGGGGAAAAAAAAAAAAAAAAAAACTTTTCCCCCCCCAAACCAGCAGCTCCCATTAATTCTAACTGCAATTCCAGGCATTGCTGTAGTAAGCAGTGTTCAGCAGCATACAAGCAAAAATATCTCTTCTCTAAAGACTCTGTTGGTTGAAATAACACATCAATTGAATTCAGGGAAACTAGAACTGAAGCTCCAAAGTCACTCAGCAGGATAATACAGGACTGAAGACTACAGTTCCAGTGCCAAATATAAATCCTTGCTTTTTCTCATATTCACAACTCTACAGTGGAATTCTGTATGTGTAAATGATTTTTGTATGTATCTGATTTTTTTGTATCATATTGTATAATGCAACATATATATCAAAGAAAGTAACTGATTAATTCCATAAAAATTCATAAATATTTCATAAAAATGGGAATTTGGTGATAGCACCCACAATAGCAAAAAAAGTATTATTCACAGCATTAGAAATAGTACCCCACTGCTAACCTGTTCATAAAAATGAACAGCTGTTACCAAGATGAACTATTTTATATCCAGAGGAATTTTAATGCAGCTTCTCATACAGAAAATGTGTAATCTCTATCTTATCTTAACATTACAAACATCTGGTGAAAGAGCTATAGCAATCAAAGAACATATTCAGGTACAGTTTCTCAATAGCGCTGTGAGTTGAAAGTCTATACTGAACATCTATGTAGAAAAGTAATTACATTTTGAAATGTAAATCTACAAAGATTGATTCTTAGGAAACAGGATGTGCAAATATGCATAAGCAATGATCAGCAATAACTTAAAATCAACCCATTAATGACAAGAATACAGAAGATAAAGCAGTGGTAATAAAATTTGCTGAAGACACTGGTTAGTGTGCACTGTCATGTATTCCTGTGAAACAACTGTTTTTATCTATTTATCAATAGAAAGTTGTCAGTTCTCCACATTGGTCTCCTTGCTTAGACAACTGAACAGGAATTACTCACTCTTGCCTGACTGTGTTACTTTGATTTACTTTAGGACCTTCAATGCAAATTTGTGCTGCAAAGTGCCATTATCTTCTGCATATAATATGTTCCTGTTAATACAATAGAGTATTATCAATTCAGTTCACTCAATATGACTCTTGTATGAGCTTAAAACATATCCCAACAGGAAAGGCAATTCTGAAATGACAAATAAAATGATCACAAAAGAAAGAAATGATGAAAAAGTAGACTATATAACTAAACAAAACTGAAACACATTCAATATCTGCTCTAGGAGAAACTGTGGGTTATTTAAGAGGTAATTAATCTGTATTAAAGAAGTATAAAATAAATGAAAATTCTTAATAACCATTGTATTGAATGAAAAGAATAGTAATAGAAGGTTAATATGATAACTTACTGTCTGTAGTAACTGTAAGAAGTAAAAGGCAATGACGTTGTGGCTGACGTGCACAGCAACAAAATAAGTATTTCCTGAAAGGAAAGAATCTGTATCGTATCCATGACGTGTAGTGTTATCTTTTTTAAAGTCTTCACATTAAATTATCTTTGCCTGGTGTATGCCAAAGAAAATAACATACCTGCAGCACAAATAATAGCAGAGTAAATATTTTCTTAAAATGAACATGTATTATTTCATTCAGCTTCATCCCCAGAAATTAATCTTGTGCTGGTAGTTTTCAATTTGCGGGTCAGACTTAAAAAAAAACAATTTAAAGTGAACAGCCAGGCAGGTATGCTAGTACCTAGTTGCGTTTGTTCAGTTAATTTGATTACAGTGCTAGGGTTTTCCGTAAGAATTTAAAAATAACAACTTTAAAATAAAAACTGGACTAGTCCAAAAAACTCTTTGTTGCACAAAACTCCTGTAAGTTCTATTCATCCTAAGTAAAATGTCTGTTATTTTCAAAAACCCACAGTGCTAGACTTCCTTCACAATATCCTAAATCTCAAACTGTGTCCCCTGTTTGTTTAGACAGATAGAATTTCTAGGAATCTACTTTCCAGAAGTCACTACTACTCCAGTATTTTTCAATATTCTATTTTCTATCTTCTTCATGAAAAATTCTATCTTTGTAGCCAGTTAGTATCATACATGCTCTAGATTTTTTTTGTACTTTTCACTGCAATCACTTTGATTGGTGTCTTTTATCACTATGTTTTGAATTTGATTTTTCATTAAGGCCTTGGCAATATCAATAGAGGTTTTTGGCTCAGCAAATTACCCTTATTTTAAGTTTCTCATATTGGGAGGGTACTACTGCCACTCAGCTAAAGATTTGTCTTAAACATGTCCCTATGATGTTTCATGCATTTCAACCATGGTACATGTTTCAGACATTTACTGTATCAGTATAATATACAATTTAATATAGTAGAATATAATTTAAAATGTAATGCATATACACTACATATAGTAGTAATACGATATAATAAAATACTGTATAATATCTGGCTAGCAAAAAGATTTTTGAGCAGTCTATTTTCTGACATATAGATTCCTGGACCAGCATATTTGTGCCTAAAGAAGCATGCAGCTGTGCTACTGATCTCAATATCCAAAATTATTTTCTGCCACTTTGTATCAGCAAAGGCATTCATACTGGCTCTCATGGAAAGCGTTGAGATGTTTTAACTGATGACTGTGAGTTTCTTAACTTCTACAGCTTTTGAAAAATTGGATTTGAAAAATGAGCAGAATAACTTTTAATTCAAAGTCATTTGATTTTTTTCTCTTTCATTCCAGAGATGAGAATTTAATGTCCCAAAGTTTGACTAGATTTCACTGTCAACCATATATCTTTCATCAGTTATGTTGCTAGCTTAGGTGAATTTCCCCATAGATTTTTTTCAGTGCTTCAGTGACAGTACACGAGTCTAACTGACATGCTTTTCAGTGCTGTGAGGCTGGAATAGGACTTTAGTTTTCTTTCTGTTGATGTGCAGGCCTAGTCACTTGGGATTGTGATCAAGTTCATCATGCATGACATGCATTCTAATATGAGCATAATCATTTGCAAAGAACAACTATGGACCAGCAGCTGAATAAATTTGGAATTACAAAGTGTCAAGTTGATGATGCCAAGTGTAGAGCCTTTATGTTACGTAGATATAAAATGAAAGAATCACAATACAAAAGTCATTAAGAATAGTATTAAGTCACACTCTTGCTTTGTAACATTTTTGCCTGAAGGATCTTGTCAGTCTATCTTAGTCAAGGATTTGTGCTCCCATCGCACTATGAAACAGAAGACATATATTTTAAAACTTGTCTAAATATTTTTTTTTTTTTTTTTTCTCAAGCCTTTAGAGAACCTGACACATAATTGTGCAGAAGATTTCGGACTGGCCACATAACATTTTTACTAAATTTCCTTTGTTCCCAAAGTCATATCAGCTTGATCAGAAACTGAACTGATTTGCTAGGAGTTAGAAGCATCAGGATGGCCAACTATTATTTTGCTAACATTTTTTTTTTTGTCCTGAAAGAAGCAATATGGTGGTTATCATGCATGAGAGGCCATCTTTCTGTTCACATACATGGACATCACTTTAACATATGAACCTGTGAAAAAAGTCTCCTTGTTTATAATAATGTTAATCAAAAGCATAGACTTTCTGACTCAGTTGTGTCACATTTATTTCTCTATTTCAGTGGCAATACCATAAGTTTCTCTTGCATTGCTCCACTGTATCTGTTCAAAAGTCTTAAATATATCACAAAGGTGGCACTGCTACTATCTGCTTATTGATGGGTAGCTTCAGTTTCATTTAACATTTTGTCAGAAATGATTGATGAATCGTTTAATAGTGTTGAACTGTTCACTTTGCACCAGTGATTCAGGATTTCTCTTCCATCAGTTGACAGATTTTTTTTATCTTCATTGAAATTTAGTGCAATAGCACCATCATAGGGGCATATGTAATTTGTAGACTTTGTGGAGGCGTTTGTCATGATACTGATTTGCGCTTTGTTGATGCTTAATTTTCCTCATTATTTTTAAACATCTCTCATTTATGATAAGCATTTTTATTAATATTATTCAAGTAAGTTTTTACCTTTTACTCAAGCATTTTACTCAAGCATGTACTCAAGTTATACTTTCAACAGTGTTCTAAGAAACTGCCTTCTAAAAAATACATTCCTCGTGTTTACTTTTTACAAAGCAAAGGACCATCTCTGAGGCAATGCTTGAGGCTTGTGATTCTACTATCCTGACTGTCAAAAATCAGGGTTATCTATACCTGTAGTAGTCCTTGACAGATGAACTATTGTCTGACATCATTAGGCTACAACGAAACAACTACCATATAATTTATAGTAGGTAACTGTCCTGCCTTTTCTTAAGCGCTTCTGATCATGCAGTTTCCATAGCCTACATGGGCACAGGATTTTCACTTCAGCTAACCAGCTGCCTTTTTTGTACTTGAAAATTATTTTTACATTACTTCCGATTTTTTATTTAAGCTGACCAAAAGATCATTCAAATTGTCCTTGTAAATCTGTTCATGAAACTTTTGGTTCTTTTTTTGTTGATTAAATGGGATTTTTTTCTAATGATGCCCTTCCTTCCCCTTCCTTTTTTTTTTTTTTTTTAAATTGGATCTATCATCCAACAGAGATAGAAATGATGTTGAGTTAAATCAGAGAGCTATGTCATAAATGCTCCTCCTATTTATACTTTTGGACACTTGTTTTTTTCACGGGCAGAGCATTTTTAAAGTATGTGCAGTTTTATGATCCATGGTTCTGCAACAAAATTTCTTCAGAAATATTTAAGTAGTTGTATCCCATATATTTAAATTGACAGTTATTTCTTTCTCAAATGTGCCACTTTGTAGCTGTCGCTTCTGAGACAGTCCTGGTTATCTCAATTAAAAAGAAAGCTATAATAAAATCCCAAAAGATTCAAGAAGGACACTAAGAAACATCAAACATATGGAAGAGCTTCTTTACTGGGAACCGCTGAGAAGGTTAAGACTCTTTAGTCTGAAAAACTAGATGACCTAGGGAAGTAGTTATTCACACAGAGGTAAAAAGATCTATGGTACTCTTGCCAAATAATGTAAATATAAAAAAGTTTGCCAGGAGTACAGGGGACATTGGACAGGATTTCTTAGGAAAAAAAAAAAAATCTGTTAAAGTTAAGAAACAGGTAAACACATCATGCTTGAAATATCCCCTGAATTTAATACAGTCGAAGGTAGGAGAGTGCTGAGTAGAAATATGTGTGTGGACTCTTCTTACTCCCCTCTGGACCTGTGCTTATGGCTTCTGTTGAGAAGGTGAAGCAGTATGTGTCTTCTTATCTGTTGGCATCCAACTTTTTCAGGCTACTGTTCAAGTTGATAGGATCACTATGAATTCTTCTCCTGTCCTTTACTGTTTTTGCGATTCCCTCTAGATTCATATTTGTTGCAAATTTAATAGATACCTTGTTTCAACATTAATGCTGTTACTATCATTATTATTGGTGAACCATTACTAAACTACCTTTGAGTACAGTTTTCAATTTGTTTTTCACCCCCATTATACTAGATTTATGGAAAACAATGACAAAGGTACTATTAAATGTGATGTAAATAGCATCATAAGACCTGCTATCCTTCATAAATGGAAATAGACTGATAATTTGTTCATGATAACTGCATATTGTCAGTTATGTCTGCTATTATGTTATCTCTATTGTCCCTCAGGTGCTTATAAATAGCTTGATTATTTGACATTTTACATTAGATCTTTTAGAAAAGCTTAACAGCATTAAGAATGGCTTTCATTCATTTCTTTATATGTATTCTTCTGAATGATTTAATTTGAATCTTTTAATGTGCCAGCTTTGCTACTTAAACTCTAATTGTCATTCATCTTATAATATATGGCACCCTAAAGGCTGGTCATCTGATGAATAAACTGCATTATAGACAGATAATTCTAATATATGCAAATATTAAGTTACCCCATAGTGACATAATCAGTAAATTGTTAAGGCCTAAATTACATATGAATCTAGAATATTTGCTTCTCAGCTTTTTTGAAGTACTATATTAACAGCAAGCACCTTAAACTCAGAAAATGGTGTCCTATTTTTATTTTATCCCCTAAAAGTATTGATCTATGTCCTGCCTTCATGCTTCAAAAGTTCTGATCATGCCTTGATGTTAAACTTCCCAGTATAACAGGTTTGTCATTTAACGACACCAATTTGATGACACGGTGAGGAAAAAATTTTCTGACCTCTTGTATTTTTAGTTATCATGAGTGTACTGGCATCTGCCTCTTTGCACCAGCTGACCTTCCACTTTTTGAGGCAATGAATTCATATGTCAATAATTGTATGTTATTTGTGCTCTGCCTCTAGTTTGTCTACCCAGGCAACTTCAAAGTCTTCCAGCTAAGACTTGCTATCTAAGCAAGTATTTCTAAAAAATTGCCAGAAGTTTAAAATCCCCTTTCAGTCTTTGCACTTCTTGTGACTGCCTCAATTATCAGTATTCTATATCTCTGGATAAAAATAAGGGCTTTTTTCAGGATCCTTCCCTTCCTTTTCTGTAAAGCGAACAATCAGTCCGGTCTCACAACTTCACAGCTCTACCAAATGGCTGGTGAGGGTATAGCAGTTTCAAGCCACCTGAATCTAAAATTGGTAGCTAAAAATTGCAACTATGTAGTCTGCCTATCACTTTTTCTACTTTTTAGGCATCGTAGGCATTGGTATAGTCAAAAAAGAAAGTACAGTAGTGCTTTATATATATATATATTCAGATATATGGTTATAGCACTATATAGCACTATAAGTTGTCCCATGCCCATTTTGACACCAGTGGGTCTTATTTATCTGTTGACGTTTTGATTCAAAAAGGAAGACAGTAAGGTGTAGATTGTCTGAATGTGGTCAATGAGTACTGTTTTCTCAGATTTGATTGTTGAAAATTCAGGAACCTCAACAATTCAGCCTGTTTTCCTCAAGCTACTTCAGGCATTGGTTAGGTCTGTCTGTTGTCACATGGGGAAAAGAGCAGTTTCTAAGCCTTTAGGGCTTTAAAAAGTATCAATATTTGCCTTAATTTGTATCCAAAATGCAGCAGGCAGAGACCAACTTTAGAAACTAAGTTTAAGCAAAAAAAAAAAAAAAAAAAAAAAAGGCAGAAAAATATTTCATGTTTTACAGTTTTACAGAAAATATTTTCTTTTATCTGTACAGAACCTGCTTCCATTTATACAAGTAATTTTTGCAAGAGCAAGAAATTACTGATTCGTGTTTTGAGTATAATACTCTGAATAGTCTGAAGCTCTTTTCTAAATACTGTTATTTAGCCAGTCATTGCATAGATTAATACTATTATCTAATTGTAGAACTCTGCACATGCTCCACTGAATTGCATACTATTTTTCAGAAGTATTTTACTGATCACTGGACAACAAAGTTCTTTATAAAGAAATTTCTTGAACATTTGTTTTAATCATCAGAGAAAATTTTGTCAACTAAAATTGCCTGCAAGCATTCTGNAATATTATGATCTCCTCCACAGCAAGTGGTTATAGCTCCATTTTATTAAAATTAACTGTGATATAAATATAGCTTTCCGTAGTGCAGCTTCTTTCTGATTGATATGCAAGGCTTTCTTTGATCATGTGCAGCTTAGCAAGTTTTTTAGGCAAATTAGAGAGGCTCCTAGTTTTTGTAGATAAACAGATGTTGCTTGAAGTAGAAGTGAATAAATGTTATTTAGCTCTAATTGTCTTAGTTTTACCACTGAAAAAAAAGGCAGTGAACAGATCAAACTGAAGTAGTTCTACCCTAGTAGAACTCTAGTTCAAAATGTTAGAGAAATGTGGAATACAGAAATTGTGATTCTTGTAGAGTCTGGGTCTTAATGATTAGAGTGTTTAGTTCCGAGTGTTTTTTTAGAGTAATTTTGGATCTAGAGAGAACGTAGTTGCCAAAGTCCATATCCTAACACTGAAGTTTTTATGAAGTGTAGGCCACAATTTCTGCTTCCCCTACCTGAAAACAAAGTAAGTCTTTTATGCCTACAGATTTGTCACTGTTTTAATGGCCTATGAAAGTTCTGATCACTGTTCCATTACTGTATGTTGATACAGAATATAGATGTATCTACATAATTTGATTCCTCCAAAAGAAGCCTATTGCACTGCAGGAATAAAGAGCTTAATAAGTATTCAGTACAAAAACTACTGTTTCTCAATTTCTTACTCTTATTATTGGCCTTTAAAACCAGCAGGTACTCTCTACTCAATTAATTTTGTAGAATATCACTTAGCAGGCACCATTTTATCAGCCCTTGACAACTAAAGACTGATTCGCATATGCCAGTAGGTTTCTTGTTGTTTTCTTTTCTAAAAAGGAGACATATGAGAACAGTTCCTGAAACCAGATTCATTCAAAATACAGAAAGTCTGAATTTTTAGCTGATGCACAAGACAGATTCATGTGTGTACACATATTGCCATAAGCAATTCATCCTTGTAAAGAAACCCTGTGTCATGTAACTAAGTTTAAATGATGCAAATGACTGCAAACACAGAGAAGTTAGAAATATAGAGAAACACATTTTATGGAATGTTTATGTTACTTTTGAAGCTGATTCATCCTAAATGATTTTCCTTGTATTTGATTGCCATCCTCGCAGAATGTAAACTTGTGATATTTTATTCTGCCAATGCACTGAGTGCATTGAATACTGTAGAATTTGAAAAGAATTAAAATGTGAATTCTGAGTGTTTTACCAATTTAATTTTTATGCTGTGCCCATACAATTCTATAGGTCTCAATACACTTACATTCCTTTCTAAAAAGGAGAAAAAAAAATGCTTCCTTTATTCTTCCCATATCTGAATCTTTGTTGTTCATTTTGATGGAGTTACTCTAGAGAATCATTTCTTTAGTTCGCTGTAGGCATCAATTATTTCTCTTTTACTTAGGCTGTAAATGCTTACTGGTCAGCTTGCAGTAGCTTGTTCATATGTGAAGTCATAGTGTACATGAGCAGTATTTTGAAATGTCTTTTGACACTAAGCGTGGCTACAGGAGTATATCAATCTACAGTCAAGAGAACTGTATAGCTTCTTCATCTCCTTTTATTACCATGACTTATTTCTTCCCTCTGGCTTTTCAGCTTTCTTCCAAGTTAATGGGTTCTCAACTCTGAGATACCTGATACCTTGTCTTGTCATTAATCACTCTGAAGTTAACAGATAGTACACCTTTCACCACTATCTTGACTTTAACTTTGTTCACACAGTAATGAATCAAAGTCATGAAAATATAGGATAGTGCCATTTGAAAGCAAAGCTTCATTTATTTTTGTATCAGGCAGAATTTCATTTTTAGATTTCTTTTTTTTTACGTTGTTTAAAACAATGGCCTCCTGATTGAAATTAATAAAGTTAATTGGGCATACAGTTGGAGATACCAGCAATTCTTGTTAGCAAATTTTGAATGAAAGCAATTCAAATTTCTAGAAATATAAGCTGTTGAAGAGGCATTCTATAATTTGAGAATGTAACTCATTCAAGACTTGACTGAAGACCATACCTTTCAAATGAAATTTTTCATGTTTTGTCCATTACTGTGCGCATGACTTACTGATCCTTACATTAAAGATTATGTGTTTAATTTATTTAAAACAGGTCATGTCAGGATATCTGAACAAAGGTTTTAAATAGTTTGGAAATTAATTACAATCCATGATTCTTTTGGAATTCATCCTGAACACTGGTTATCTTATCTGCAAAATAAGCAAAAAGGTCCATGTAGGGCAAAGAACTGTTGACAGATTGTTTAGTTTACTACTCAAACCAATTCTTCCAATTGTGTATTTTCCCAAAAAGCCATCAGCAGAACACATCTTTTCATTTGTTAAGGACATGGAGTTGGACTCAGTGATTTTTTGCTGTATTTCAATCTGTTCAGATCCTATTCTAACTTTGACTTACAATGATTTATACATGTAATAGGCCAGGATTCTGAAAATAGGCCAGGATTCTGAAAATGCTTGTCCCTTGAAGACCTTCTGGCAAGGTGACCACAATCATACAAAAGAAACTATAGCTTATGTACATTGACCCTAGAGCCCACTAAAGCCTTTCTTTCTTAAAAAAAGATAATTGTCCTAATTCATATCCTAATAAAATACAGCTTTGTTTTTTAGTTTAAAAACTCCTGGATGTCTTCTAGAAGCTCACTGTCAAGAAAAGTCGCTGCACTGCACTACACTACAAAAAGTCTAAAAAGATCCACCTAAAAATGGTGGTTGACTTGGGGATCTCTTACAGTGTATTTATAGCACCCTGAATAAAATAGAAATCTAACACATATGTGAATGCTTTTCATGAATTTATTAAATCAATTCCAAAGACAAATCTAACAAATCCCAACTGATTACTCTTTCCTTCAGCTCATCTTGCCATTTAATCCATCCAGATGGCTTCCCACTTCTTTGAGGAGATCTAAAGCAGATCAAGACTTAAAACAAGTTTTTAGAAGTGTTAAGATAATTAGCCAAAAACAGCTACACCAAAATCAGTACAAATTTGTTAGAAAAATAATAACTGTCAGTGAAGACTGAATTAGAGTATTTTAACAACTCAGTGTGTTTACTTCAAGAGGCAACCCATCTGTTTTGTTTTTAAGATCAGAATGCCCCAAAAGATACAGACATGTTCTAATATTGGTTCAAAACAAAGAAATTTGCAGATACTTAGCATCAGTCATTTAGGAAAATCTGCACAATGCAATAATTTCTAGGAAATAATACTCTGAGTGGAAAAGTGAAAAAAAAAAAAAAAGGGGGGGGAGGCGGAATATGTGAAGTAGGTGAAATAAGGTTCAGCTACACTATAAAAATGAATATGGGAAGTAAGGTACAGCTGCATCAGAGTACAGTTCTCCAAATGGTTTAGCAGGCACTGTTTATCTGTAGCTATGAACATTATAAAACACATTCAGTAAGAAAAAAAGCAGTAGAGAAAGCAACTCATGCAGCTTAACCAAAGCAACATTCAGAGTCTGGGAGAGTATCTAAATATTCCTTAATTAGAATAAGAAAATCAAATGAGCTAGAATTCTAAAATAAATTTTGAAACTGGTTCTCTTATTCGTTATTCATTATTTATATGTAGCATATGCTGAGTTTGTCGGTATATGACAAACCTGCATAGGACGTATGACACCTGAGACATATAACCTGAGACATATGACATATAAGCATATGACACCTGGGGTGGGGGGCAGGAAGGAGCAGAGCAGGGAGAGAGACACAGTAAAAAAAAAAAAAAAACAAAAAAAAACTGGACCTAAGACAAAACAGGAAGAAAGTCCCGTCATGAACATTGTACAGGAGTATGCTGGTAGCTCATGGCATGACCCAGAAACATGGGGAAAGAGTAAGTGTAACATCAGAGAAAAAAAGGTGGATTTTAGTAAATATTATTGTGTAAGAATTTTAAAGATTTTATTACTGACTTTTTTTTTAATATTACAGAAGTGTGCTATTAAAGGGTTAAACATTAGCTGGATTAACAGTAAATTACCGAATTGGGGGGGTTATTGAGAAATCATAGCTCCATGGATTAAAGCCCGTGGAATATGATCCTGAGGGCAGGTGAAAGCACAGAGGCCCTGTATTGCTGACCCTGTGACAACAACACGGTGTTCTCAGGGCAATCCAACTTTAGTCATCACATTGAGTACAAAGACTGCTATTTGACCTCTTAGTACCTTCAAGAGATTAGCCACCACTTGACTTGTCCTCTCTGACCTGAGCTAAGGAATAGCTCAGTTTCAAATTTCTTTTTCTCCATTCTCCAGAATGCATTCAAATTCATCTCTACTCATAGCTAACATCCAAGAACCTCGGTCTGTAGATGGTTAATGCTTGAGTTCAGATATGAGGTTGATTTCTTGTAATATGGCACACCCTTCACTCATTGTTATCTCACCTCTGGTCTTTCCGAGCTTGACTTGAGTCAGTGGAAAGAAAACAAGCAGCAAGAAAGAAAGAGAAGAGCTTTCTAAAATTACTGAATGAGCATATTTGAATGAATGAAATTTCCATGGTAAGCAATCAATTCATAATTGTGTAAGCACTATAATAATTATATTTTCCATAATTAATTAAAATATGAAGGACCTTAGGATATACAGTAGGTAATATTATCATCTCACTTATTTCTAATTCTGTTAATCAGTGGCTTGACACAATGTGTCTTGAAAGTAGCTAGAAATTTATTGACATCATACCAAATGTCAACAGATCACAATACCACAGCTGCTTAATTAATCAATGAAATGTAAACACTAGAAAACATGAAAAATCTGTGAGGCAATTTGTTTACTTTGAATAGATGATGGCTGTTCACATTTCAAATTCACTAGGAGTCATTTACTCATTTTAGGGAAGTAAGCAACGGAGCAGAACTTTACAAATGACATCACTATCTCCAGGTGATACAAAGCGACTGTACATAATCAAAACTGCTGAAGATATTATAGTAACATAATATTGCAAAATAATAAGTATTTTTTAAAAGGGTGAATCTATTCATTATGTTCATGATATACAGACTATTAAATACAAAAGCTGGATTTATTATACAAGAAGATAATGATAACTTGTTAATTATAGCAAAAAGGTTACTGTGTTCATTGCTTTTAGAAAGCATAGAGAATTCTTTTGCTCATGTTTTTGATAAATTCAAATACTTTTGAAATTAATTTATGTCCTAAAACATCATATTTGTTGAACTGCTAAGACTTAATACCAATGAAATCAAACTTGGATTTTTAAATAAAAAGCATTTACAAAATAAATAGAGATGACAAATGAAAGTAAGAATACTGTATAAGGAAAAAGTTTTAAGCATAAGATCATAATGTATAAGGAAAATAATATGCTAACCACTGTCTATTTTAATTTAGTAGCTAGCATATATGTGAATGAAATTACTAAAAATGGAGATAGGAATACATCATATTTGAAGTATGTTTTCTTCCAAAATACAACAATCATTTCATTAGCTTTTCCCAAACAGTAATCAGTTATTTCAAAGACAAAGTTTGCCACCTTGGCGGTAAAACCAGTATACTGAAGAAAAGATTATTTTTATCAATTAGGCTTTGCAGCTTGTTTCTGAAGATAAATCTGTGGTGAGCTATTCTCTGAATAGCTTTTATCCATTCATTTGGCAGACTTTCAGGTATTCATTGACTGGCTTCATGTTACCTGACATCAGCTGTTTAAAGCTCTGTATCTATTCTCAGATGTAGGTTTTGCCTGCCCTGTTGAGCTAGGAGTAAGACAGGTACCTCAGGGCAATTCACCCTGTCAGGGGTAGTACCTCTCTTGGTCCTCGAGGGCGTCCTCGAGGTTACTCTGCTGGATCTGAAGGCAGTTACAGTGAATATCAGATTTTTATATAGCCCCAATTAGGACAGACATTTTTATCTCTTGGAGCACAGATCTCCCAAACACAGTGAGCAAACACCCTGCCTTCTGTCTTAGTAGTGTTCTTACTCACTATTGAAGGGACCTTCTTAATAACCTGGCCAGCATCTTCAATATTAAATGTGTGAGGTTTTTCCACCTATCATGGCTTTAATTTGTTTTTGTTATCTTGCTGCTGTTAGATGTGTCAGTATATAGTGACATTTTAAAACAAGACTCTCAGTCTGTTTGAAAAGCAAGTTGCAGTACAGGAAGGAGTATTATTATCCCTTCTGCAATATGATCTTAGCATTTTTCTATTTTTACACAAATCTTAATAGACAAAAGACCAAACACTCCACAATTTTAAAGCAAAAAAATTGTAGTTAGTATAACTGAAAACTGAAAACAGTGTAATTGAAGAATCACTGTTAGTCCAGAGGTAATTATTAGAGAAAGACCACATCTATGCAGAAAACATTTCAATAATACAATTATAGTTATTATACACATAAATCTTTATCCTTTTTTTGTGATGTTGCCCTCACCCTTTCCCTTCTCCTGAGCGGTTTCATCCTGTTGTTGGTAGTGGAGCGTCAGGGCTGGTTGTCAGCCCCTGGAGTACCTCTCCGGGAGGAACATGACTTTCGTGTGGAGGATTTCTTCTTTATGGGATCTGCTTCACATCATTTTTGCATATTTGCTAGTGTGCTGTTACACCGCTGTCTTTCTTCATTGGTCTGCAGCGCCATGTTATGTCTGAATTTCCTATACATGATTCCCTCTTAGCATATGTTAAATACAATTTATTTGGTCTGTCTGTTACCCTTTGTATTGGGCAAAGCAGGGAGACTTCAGCCCCCTTCCACCAGGGAAAGGCTGCGTCAAGGGCTCCCATACAAAAGGGGCAGAAGAAGAAGGTGGTGCAGGTCAGAGATGGTTGCAGGCTGAGCCCAACCTCCTGAGCTGCCCATTTCCCACCATGGAGTTTCCAGTGTCAGTCTGTGCCCCATCTGCTTCTCACCCATGTCTGTACTCCTCATCCTGTATCTCCACTTCCCAAGGCAACTGCTATCTTACTAGGCCAGTGTTTCTCTACACTACCTTGTTGTTAGTCGTAAAAGCATGGTGGTACCATACAAAGATGAAGTAAAACCAATTAGCCATAGACACCTGGTGAATTAGAAAACGTGCAATCTCAGCTAAACCAAGTGAACTCCACTGCTTCTTGTAAGTTATTATTTCGATCATTTCTGCTATCTTGGAAAATCTCATCAACTAGAAAAAAAAAAAAAAGACAGCAACAAGACAGACAAAAAAACACTGCCCTGCCAAGAGAACACAAAACAAGCTATTGCATAGCCTATTCCTCTTGGCAAATGTGGTTCTAATCCAACATCTGTCTTTTAGAGGCAGAATTTGCTTGCTTTGAGGGATATATCAATCTGTCAGCCTTAGAAATCCAACAGGAAGATTGCTGATTATCTCAGCAATGATCGTGGATCTCAGTCATGAAGTCTGGTTTACCTCTCAGGTTAGCGACTTGCCACAATTTGTCTAGCCCTTGCTCAGAGGCCTGTGGGCTCCACACTGACTGCCTTCACAATATGTTTTTCCATGTCCCAGCTTATACAATTTGTTTAATGCATTTCCTTTACCTGACCTCAGGCAGAAGCACCATTGTCACAGTAAACTAGTCGCTGCTGTGTTCTCTAATGCTAGCACCTGCAGTAAATTTTAGCTACCACCATGCTCCTAAATGTATTTCTAACATAGAGCAATTTCAAGATAATGTTGTTTCACACCTAGTATTCTGAAATGTGTGCTATATGCATTGCTCCTGAGAAGCTATCGTCTATACTGCACTGTGTGTGTTTTGCCTTTTTTAAATTGTTTTTGGTAATGAATGTCCTTTTACAAAAGAAGTCAGGCCATATTCTTTGCTCTGTATAGGTGCTAGGTCATGTGGTTAGATGCTATATGCTTCCTGTATCTGCAGTGTTTCCTAAAATGACAGATGCACCACTAATCTGACCATGTCCAAAGACCGAAATGCTCCCAGTTTGTCCCATAAAAGAATCTCCTAATACCCAAAGCCCATTGAAGATTAAAAGTTACAGTGCGAATAAAATTTGGGCATTCAAAGATAGATTTTCTTGCAAAGGATATAATTCTCTGTTGTTTATCAAAGTGTAATAATGTTATCAACTGCTATAATGAATGGATATTTTCCTTCTCATCACACTGCTAATAGTTGGCAGATGTACAAAACTTAATTATCTAATTACCTAATTATTTCTTTTGCTTCTGTGTGTTTTTTTTTTCTACAAGTACTCTCATGGCTTTTTTTATACACTTTAATTTGCTACAATAAATCAATGTGTAATCTGTAGGACTTGAAGGTGAATTTGAATTAAGAGATGATATGATATGGTCATTTGACAACATAGCACACATTTTGTCCTAATGTACAACCTTCATTTTAGGCTTTCATAGGACTTCTCCCTCTTGGGATTTTACATGACAGCGTATATTCTTAAAATTCACCAGTTAGGCTATTAGAAAATCATGACTAAGAACACACTCAAGTTAAAAACAGTGTCTGTTTCTCATGAACCTCCCACAGCTTATTCACTGGCTTTTGCAGCTATTCTTGACATTTTTCTCTTTCCTCTGCCTCCTAGGACTCAGGCAGTATCAAAACAGGACTCTTGGGAGATATATAGTCTGACTGCGTCTCCCTTACTGTCGTGGGCTGCTCTATTCCTGAGAGTCAAGGAGGCTCTTGGCCTCTTTTGCCTTTGCTGTCTCCCTCCTGCTCTTTGCTCCTCATCAGGATACGCCATCCCACGTTGCCTCAGACTTCACACTGTTCAGCGAAGCTCCCTGTTCTCTGCAGTTGCCAGAGGGCACCCCCACCCTTATATTGTATATCCTTATGTTTTACAGCTCTTCCGCAATCCTGAGTTTATCTAATGAATTTCAAGTGGCAGTCTCCTCAAAGTGGGGTTTCCAGAGCTTTAGTAGTCCTCTCAGAG
Organism: Nothocercus julius; assembly: GCA_013398735.1. Lineage (NCBI taxonomy): Eukaryota > Metazoa > Chordata > Aves > Tinamiformes > Tinamidae > Nothocercus > Nothocercus julius. The sequence goes on along the minus strand of VZSV01000146.1, from coordinate 1,133,223 downwards.
CTGCAGTCATGCTTCTGCACATTCCTAAATAATTAAATAGCAATTGATCTCAACTGTGAAACCCTCTGTTTTTCTTTAGCATTTTACCATTAAGGCTTTTGCTTTCTGAGGAGCATGGAAAAAAAATCTTGAATACAATCTCCTTTGTCTAATGCTGAACAAAAATATTGTTATAATAGCATTACTTTCCTTGCTGGCTTCTTTCTTTTTGCTTTACTGTTACCTTGACTTTACCCAACTACTGTTGCTGTATTTTTTTTTTTTAAAGGTCATCTCCTATTTTTTTTTTGTATAAGCAATCTTTAACAATTATTAACAATAAACAGCAAAATTACAGAGAATATCTGTCTTCACTGGCTTCACATCTGTTAAAATCCCCATCTATAAAATAATTCAGTTCAGGGATATGCATGCATACTAGAATTTCAGACTACCATGTCTCAGGCTTTGGGCTCTTAGTTGCCCTAGCTTGCTCAGTAAGTAACATTGCTTATATAAAAGCATTTTTCTGAATGTGCACCTAGCAGAGAAGACTTCTGTTTCTTCCATGTTCTTGCATACCCTTGCATTAGTAGTAATAGTGGTGTAGGAGTACTGGGGCCAGAGGCATGAATCAAGCAGTTTAAACATTTGTACCTCACTGAGAACTCCATCCAAAAACCTGACAGTGGTGAAAATATGCCAACATGCCTGTCAAATTTGTTATTTACTCCTGATTATATACTCCTTTACTCATGAGTGATGCAAGCTGCATGTAACGACAGATGTTTTTTGTTGATTTAGAGGTGATACACAAAGATGTAAGTGGCTTGGTGCCTGTTAATGAAAGTTCATTTTGGTTGTGACTGAAACCAGGAGAGAAGGCCAAGTGTACATGACTTATTTTATAACAGAGGAAACTGCCAGTTATATTTTAATTAGTCCAATTGATTTTCCAATCCATACCTGTCCACAGTAATCAGTTAATGGGTTATGATAACTTTAAAGAGAGAAAACAAAGCCCGTCTTGTGCTTCTAGGAAGTTTGTATATTTGCGGAGAGATAACAAACCACCAACTTTCCAACTGCTGCTTTTGTTTAAAGCTCTTCTTCAAGGATTCATACAACTATCTGAACAGTGTTCAGATTAGATTCATATTAGAAGAGACCTCTGTGTGAGATACCTGACACAGCACTTTTATTTTATGTGCCAAGTCATTGAGGTGTTTTGAAAATTTCACTCTGGCTCTTTACTTGTTCTCTAAAGTCTCATTTAGTTTCACAGTGCTAAAAAAGGAAGTCCTAAAAATTATTAAAAAACAGATTTTACCTAATGTGCAAACCATTGTTATGGTTTGAGTTCTTCAAGGTGGGAGAATTACAGCAAGACCTTTTATAGCAAAATGTGTCTAACCACTAGGCAGCAGCATAAAGGTGTGGGTTTTTTTCCTATGGTTATGAATTATTTGTGGTTGTTCTATATGACAACTTTGCTTCCATACATAATTTTAGAACTTAAGCTTTTTTAGAGACCATAGTCATTTAAACAACCAAACATTATTTAGGTAGATAGATTTCTGGAATTTACATACCTAAATGCTCCTTAAGTCACAGTTATGTCCTAAAACTGTTTCCTAGGTCTTATCCAATATGCTTTTCAGTCTTTGTGAGGGGAAACACTGATATCACTGCTTCCGTGTTTGCCAAGACTCTAGTTTTGCTATTTTAATTCCTTTTGTAACTTCAAAACCTTCTAAATGAAGGATTTACCATCTAAATATAGCTTTATTTTTTTTCATGAGTACAAGATTCTTTTTAATGCCATTCTATGACAGAGAGAAGAATCATTTTGTTTATTACAGTCTTGCTGTCCTAGTTGCATTTTGTACCATTCTTTTTTAGGATAGCTTCAAGATATTTCTGTGGAGATTTTTATGACACTAAGCAGAAGGCATATGTGAATTCATTTCCTTATTACTCTAGGTCTTCTCCCATAACTGTTAATTTGAGAATGAATGTTTGCAGTCCATTCTGTTTTCTTTTATCTTTCATTTTATCACATTTTCCCCTCTGTTTACTCTTTGTGGATATAAGATCTATATAACATAATCGTAGTGTATGAAAGAGAGAAAGAAGTTTAGACAGAAATGCTTTACTTCACCAAAAATTTAGGTGAAAATTTTACTCTTCCTGTCCTTGGATGATCTATAGGTCCTAGCTGGAGGTTTCCTTCCTACTGAGGCTTCAAGAACTCTTATCTGAATCAGCACCTAAAATATTGAAGAAGTCTGTTTCAGAAAAAAATGCTGCCATAAATGGAACCTCAAACTTTTGTTGTCACAAAATATGTCTAATTTTGCTAGTTATTTGAAATGCTAGTCTGTTTGTTTATACCGAGGTTTATATTGAACCCCTTCAGTCAGAATATGAGTGACATAATTAATACATACCTTGCGAGGATCACTTCCTTCTCACCCTTCACGGGCTAGCAATGGGGTAAGTATAGGTAGAAGAAATATTGGCAAGATCCCTTCTTTGCATGAAATAGCATTTCACATATACATATGTGAAGACAAATCACATTTTGGGGTAAATTTTGAAAATAGATTTAAAATATATAATACTTGGACCTTTGCCTTACTAAGTTTTTAGTGTATTTGTTCCAGAATAAAATAGTAAATCACTTATTTTGTTAGTAATTTTCATATATTTTACAATTTAAAAGCTCTTAAAATATCTAAATTACAGATTGAACTTTTTAGGCCGTATGTAGAATTTTCTTTATGTAAGTGGGAATGAGATGATACTGGTGCCCCTGTAAAACAAATCTCTTCCTTTCACCCCTCTTCCTTCCTTCTTTTCCTCCTTCCTCTCCTCCCTCTTTTTCCTTCCTACCTTCTTCCTCCTTCCTTTCCTCTTTTCTTCCTCCTTCCCTCTTTCCTATCTTCCTCCTTGCCCTGTACTCTCTCTCCCTTCCCCTTTAGACTAACTAAAACAAGTAAATACTACAAGTTTTAGTTCTTTACAGAAAGAAAGAGTGAAAGATGTCTTACTCTTAACATGTATAATAATCAAAGTATTTCAATTTCTGAGAAAAACAGCGTTTATTCAGAGTTCCAAACGAATATTTCTGTTAAAAGGTTCAAGAAAGATGGCTTTTTGTCACATATGCCTATGGGACATGGAACAGTCTTCTTTTACTGGTTTCTTTCATGTGAATAAATAGAAATGTATATAAAAAGCACATATATGTAAACTTTGGTTGGCCCTTGGCAAACAGACAAATTGTGAAAAAGGCAGGCCCTAAAAAGAAGCAGCATCTTCATCATCAAAAAAAATACAATAGCATTTTGACAGGCAGATAGCCAGTGCTGCTGAGAAGTACTGAAGCTACCACTCACTGTTCTGCTGAACAGAAGGGGAGGAAATATGGTTTTCTTGCCTCACAAAGAGCAGAGAGGTTGAGGACCTTTAGGAAGCTGTTTCCTCTGTAATTTTTATAGACTTGACACATCCCTAGAAATTTTAAGTAACACTTGGCCCATTGAGAATTTAATAGACTTTGTTCCTTGAGGCATGTTCCTTCTCCTGTATTATTAAGCTCTTTGGGAGGGATGTTGCTCTTTAATTTTAGCTGACTGTAAACATACAGTCAATAAAGCAGAAAAGGCTGGATCATATTTGTTCTAACAATAGATGGCTTCTTTAAGGATTTTTTCTCTATCATTTGTTGATCAAAAGGGCTTTTATTTTCTGCAACAGCTTTTGAAGCTCAGGGAATATACATCCCTGTGTTACCAACATTAAAGTTAAAGTTGCAAGTCATTTTGGTCATTTTACTTTTTTTGCTCTCCAACAAAGTTTTTTATTCAATTTATATTTGCTGCTTTTTCCATGAAGCTTTTTTTGTTTTTTTTTTTTTTTCCTATCTGTTCCCTTAGGAAATTTATTTTCAAATATCTCTAAACACAACTTTCTGCCCAGATCTCTCCTTGTTCCCCTGCATCCTAAACTATTCATCCACTGTCGGTACATTGCAAACCTGGGAAAATTTATGGTTCTTGAGGTCTCAGTTCTCCCTCCTCCATTCCAGCTACATCTCCAAGGCCACCCATCAGAGTGTCCTTGCACAGCAGTCAACCTGCAGGTTTACCTTAGAGAAATGCTCTGATATTAAGTTTCCTTCAACAGCTTTTGCCATTTACCCAGAAAGGTAAGAAGTATTTAATTTTATTCTCACTGGCGATGTACGGAACAGCCCTTTCAACTCTCTCAGTATTGATTATGATGTTTTATATCCTGCAAGCTATGGACAATGATTTTTCTTCCACTGAAAAGTGAGGAAATGAAGTCTTGTTTTCCCACTCTATGGAGCTTCTCCTTTTTTGTTTCACAAACCATTTGGCAGATTGCTGGTGTCTGTTACCCATTTATGTATGCAGAATTATATACTTGCAATTTTTGTTCAAGTTTATTTTCATAGCTTGTACTTCTTCAGTTTGAAATCATGGAGACTTTTGTCCTTTAATGATCAAATTTTCTGTTCCAGTAAAAAATCTATTTTCCATTCATAACTTCAGAAAACATACCGAATAACATCAGGCACAATTCTAGTCCCTGAATTCCAGGAGAGACCTCTTCAACTTGAAAAGGCAAAGTAATTCAAAAGAATGAGCCATTATGTACATACCTTTTGTTCAAGCACAAGAAAGGTCTTATCACCTACTGGGTAGCTGGGCAACAGAATTAATAGTATCTGGAGAAATTGTTACCTTAAAAAAGACAGTGATTAATGAAAGTGTATCTAAGAAAAGACCTTCCCAAGAGATGGATAACTAATCATGTCATGTTACATAGTCAAAAATGTAGATTATTAATAGATTTCCTATTAATGGAGACACTATGTTAGATTTTTTTTTCCTATTTCTATTGTTTTCTGATGAGTGTGTGATAAACCCCAGCATCTAGCTCCATAGATTTAGGCCATTTTAAATATAGACTTTGTCTAAGTGAGCAGCAGTGCTATTTTTGATAAAAGCCATAGTTGCCTATTGCCCCTAGAAGGAATGTGAACATCTCCTTCTTCAATAAACTCTGGCTGAGGCATTTGGAAGTGGTTTTAGTTGAGGAACAGTATTACTGATGTGTGATAACTAGGGTGATGCCCTGCTCTTGCCCAGGGAGCAGCAGCCTTTCAAGAGCAGTGACAGCAGAGTCACTGCCTTAACAGTGGACAGGGTGAACATCTGCTCATTTTCAGCGCAACTCTATTTGCTTTGCCTATTTCAGTACCTCTGAATACAGTGCTTAGTGAAGATGAGTGGTAAAACAAAAAGTTTACAACTACACTTGAGGAATCTTTCCAACAAAACCATAATTTTACCTCTAATATGCTTTCCTTTGATGGAGGTTAATGTTCTTTTCATTCATTTGCTTTATAAATGTGTATTTTCAAGTCTGCTGATTGGAGCTTTATATTAATCACGTCAATGAGCTCTGAAACTGTCTGTTTGGTCTAAAATTAAGATTCTAGCCCTTACAGTTTTTCATGGACATTTGCACTCTCTCCCTTCTGATACCCAGATTTATATTGCTTTAAGTAGATTTCATCTTTATTGAAACTTTATTGAAACTTTTCATGCAGTAAGAATGCATAATTCATTTTATTTGGTAAGAAATCTATATGAAGTGGCTAATGCTGTATTCATATTTCAAAGATTAATTCTTTTAATATATCGACAGAAGTATTGGTCTATTTCAGGATCAGGAACTATGAAGCAAGAGCTTGTGATTCAGTGCAGTTTTTAAACGGAAAAATTATATTCTCTCTACAAAGGAAATTGCTAAAAATCCATCTCAGTTTTGTGCTTAAAAAGTTATTTCGTAAATGAACAGATTTTTAAAAAAATTGATGAGAGTGTTGATAAAAATATCCTGATATATTTTACATGGGTGAAAAAGGAAAATGTTATCTCCTAGAGACTCTCCAAAGAAAGAATTCTATATTTTAAAAAAAAAGTTTTCAACATAAAGTTTCCATGTTAAAAAGGTCGTCTTTCTAATTTAGTCACACAAGTAGTATAGTTTTCAAAAGCGCTTATCAAAAAGCAGAAGTTTGAATGTGCACCAGTTTTCGAGACATTTAGCAGTTTGAAATATTCTATTTTGCTTTTAAGGCTGAATATTGTTTACTGACAACTGCTTTGTTTTTAAAAACCGTTTTAAATTGAACCGCACAATAAATATAACCCCATCCCCTTGAGTGGGATTCAGTTTCCAGTTAAGACACCAGATTAAGAATTTGGATGCCTTTATGTGCTTGCTTACATCTAAGCAGCGTGTCTTCACAGCTATTATATTTAATTGAGCTGTAATTGAAACTCTCAGTTGCAGAGAGCTCCTCACCTGACTTAATATGGGGGGGAAGGATACACTATTATGAGTGATTAGAGTTTAAAATTCCACTGACTCTGTCTCCGCGATGGCAGCCCAGAGCGGAGCCCACTCATCTAGGTTCTCAACGTGGGGTTGTCATACCGCTTACTAAAGTCACATGACTGGTTACGTCTTTTAAGAAAACTAAAATTTCACAATTGGCAGGAGTCATGCAGCTGCTTATTTAAATGGTTACATATTAACTCTGAAACTGTTTTGCCAATCGACAGGGCCAGGGGGCGAGGAGGCCACAGAAAGAACCAGACACCAAGGGAAACAGTGTTCATGTTTATTATTAATATCAAATAATACAGAAATGAAAGGATACATCTAGCAAAACAATAAGCTTACTATGCGCTGGGTTTTAACAACAGACAAAACAAGCAAGGTAACACACTTTACTGTTACTATACAAGCAAAAGAATAGTGATTAAGAAAAAGATACGTCACCAATTGCCTAAATACGTTACCATCATCCAGATCTGCAGTCGCTGGGGAGCCCCTGTTGCAGCGAGGATTTGGAGAACCTTCCCGGCAATTGGGAGCTCTTACGCAGCGCATCGACCCATAAGTGAGGTCTCCAAAGTCGCAGCAAGAGGGTCCAGCTTTTATAGAGCCAAATCAGCAAATCATGATAACTTGCATTTTCTTTATGAGTGGTAACATCTGGTGGGTCATACTTTCCCTATCATCTGGGACTGAGACTTGGCCAGAGCCCCAGCCTCAAATGGGTGGGTTCCATTCAAAGCCAAAAAACACTTGTATGAGAACCTAGGAAAATTACAGTGTTATACGACTACGCGCAGGGTGGCATAAACAGTCGGGTGAGCCTACGAGCGTAAGCGTCTGGCGGGCCTACATGTGAGTTAGCATAAGCAATTTACAGGCAAGTTCTGTGTATTTCTACAAAGGCAGAACCGTATTCAGCTGTAAGTCAACTCTTACTTGGGCCTGTGGTTCAGGCCCCAGCACTACACCAACTCAGCAGGTCCATGCTCTGTCAGCATGGGGAGCAAACAGGGAGCAAAACTGTCTGAAAAGCAACTCAGCAGAAATAAAATTGGCATATTTCAGCCAGATTATTTCTCCAGTGCAGTTTATTGTGGGAAATGGAAGCACGAAGTGAGCAATTTGACTGAAAATTGGGTGCCAACCTATAATATTAGTGTATATCTGGGGGAGGTGCTACATTACTTCACTAATTCAACAGGAAATATTTACGTGGAGAGTAGAAGGGCATCAGATGAAATTCAGGAAAATAATACCAGGAAGTGAATGGGATCAGACTAATCACAGTGAATTGTTAACTGCACTATGCAAACAGCAATTGGTTTAAACACAGAGATACTTTTATTTGGTCAGCTGAAGCCGTGATCAACTGAAGTTTGACAATCCTCAGATTGAGAGAGCCTTATTTTTTAATTAGCTTTTAAGTAGGCAAGAGTGTTAAGCATTAGTAATTACATAAGAGGCAGTTTTCTACCATTTCAGTGTGAAATTATTCAAATATTAACTTCTTTAACTTTCAAAATATCTTCATTCCTAGACTTCCTTTTGTTTACTGCTTTCTGGGTATTTTCGATATTTGATTTTAATTGCTAGAAACTATCTGTTTCACTTAAATGAAATCACTCTCCTGCTTTTTTTTTTTTCCTTGGATAGTCACCCTGAAATTGCCTCATTCTTAATAAATACAGATTAATTAATATATATATGATTGTAACATGTACTGTTTCCTGAAACACTGATTTCTCTGTCTTATTTATAATTCCTTTAAAAAATCTTAATTTTTTTTAAGGGGATTAACAGACTAAATGTATTGAAACCATATTAAAGATAGTAGGTTAAGGCAATGTTACACATTTTACTTCTACAGAAATACTCAGTTCAACAGAGAAGAAAAATAAAAATCATAGAAATCTCCAAGGATATTTCTATTAAAAATAAAAATGATTTTATTTTATTTAGTAGCCCTAGATATTTATGTAAATGGCACTATGTGGTTTCTTAACCAATGTAGTGATTAAAGATGTCATTAATTTCCTTTACTTTTAATTTATTGTTCTTAGGACATGGTAGTGAAAATAATGACATTTAGCAAGGATACAGTAAAACGGAACCAAAGAAGGAAGAAGGGTTTTTTTTTGTTATTGTTTTTGTTTTTTGATTTTTTTTTGTTTGTCTTTCTTTTAGAGGAGGTTAAGGGAGGAGTTCACTCTCTTCAAATATAAAATCAATAGAAAATTCTGAGAGTAAGATTCAGTTACTTAAATTAAAATTCATGAACTTTCATATAGGTCAATAGCTCTTCTTTGCTCACTTTGTCCTGCTTTTTTGACTTTTTGTGATTTTTATTTTATTGAAATAAATTATAGAAGTATTCCTTGTATTGAAAGACCATGATGAACTCCGTCTACTGATGTCTTTAATTTCTTGTATTTTCCCCTTTAATCAAAAATTCAATCAAGCAGATAACTATTTTTTCATCTTAAAACTTCTCCAATCAGTCATCTCCCATTAGACTATGATCTCTGTTAACAGCATTCATTTTACAAAAAAAAATATTGAGAAATTGAGAATATAAAAGCTCTATTCATAGCTTTTATGTATCATCTAGATCTGAAGGGAATTCATTATTTTCAGGATCTGACTCAGGGAAGAAATACTTTCATGTTCTGTTAAAATTGTTGTCAGAATATACTACATCTATGTTAAATGCTATGCCAAAGGTTGTGCATCAAATAGAAGGTTATGCAGCAAATCTATGCATTTGATGCAATTTCAGTCTAAGCAATTTGCTTTGCGCTTTTTAAAGGCCCTGGACCTCCAGAATTTTTACAAATATTTTTGATATGCATTAGTAAATGATATTTTTTTTCCAACTATATTGTTCATTGCTCAAAAGATATTCTCCTCCTAAATACTAAAACAGAGTAATGAAAAGTAATTCATCAGTCACCTTCATTTGGTGTTGCACATGTTGTCTTATATGTGTGCTAATACTAACCAATGCCTTCAATCTAAGGAAATACCTTTCTTTCTCTTATTAACATGCCCTAAAATCTGCAAGTTGCAATGTGCTTTTACTGTAATTTGGTTACTATGGTGATAGGGGTTAGTAACAATTTCAGAAAGCATTCTATGAACATCCTCTGCTGCTAAAGAAAAGTGAACATTATGTCCTAAAAGACCAATTCATTTTGCCTTACTGAAACAACTATTTCCAGTGAAGATGAGAATGAATAATAAATAAAGTGGTTTGATTTTTTCTGTTAATACAATTTTCTTGCAAAATGTTGGTTGCATCAGATATTTTTGTATATAGTAGAGATTGAGATATTTAGATATCCTGGGAAATGTTACTCCACATACTTAAAGTTGCTTTTCTGTAGTTAGTATGTGTGTACAAGAAAATAGAGATCTTGCTTACAAATTTATTTAAAACAAATTATCTACATTCACCTGATTGTCTATGAATTTGAGCTAGAAACTTTGTTTGCCATCTGAAGACTATACATCTTTTTTCATGTTATCTATATATTATGTTATGTTTTGTTATATGTTGTGTTATGTTATGTTATGTTATGTTATGTTATGTTATGTTATGTTATATATATTTGATGTATATATATAGTTATGGTTTTTTTATGAACTATTTCTAGTAATTGGTTCAAGTGACTGCTTGACAAAATATGGAATTCATACGTACTATTTCAGAACAGATTTATTATGAAATTATTTTTATTCCTACACCAAATAGTTGAAAATCCTTCTGATTTAATATGCAAATGTGTGATAGATAGGTGGCTTAAATCTGAGTTCATTCATAGCAGAATGCCTATACAGCACAAGTATATGTAAGTATATATAAGTATATAAGTATAGCATATGGAAAAACATACTTGGTATGTAATTTTCCCAAAGTAAGTGGAAGTCGATTCTTCTTCTATAATCGTGCTGTGTCTTTCATGTTGCAAAATTTTAAATAGTTAATTCTCTCAAATAGCAAGCCAATCATAACTTGCAGGGCCAACATTTCAGTAATACCATGTAAAACCAAGATTATCTATTTTACCATGTCAGAAATACTGAAATTGCATATGGATATGGCAAAATTGGGGAAAAGAAAACCAGATAAAGGCTGCTTATTTAGGAGGAGGCAGAGCCAAAGGTCATGCCCAAGGTGTATGGTGAAGAATGACATGAGCAGAGGAGATCAAAGGGTTTGGTGGAGTGTAAGCAGGGTGTTGGTCAGTACACTTATCCAAGTCCTGTGCCTGATCACTGCAGTCTCCGCAGAATATTTTTCTTAACTATTTTCTGTGTGGTGGGAGGAAGGTGCTTCAATAGCAGACTTGGACAAGCAGGACACCTAAATCTGAGAAGACCCAAGGCCTGAGTTAGCAACTAGGCAAGATGCTCAGGACATGAGCATGGATATTAGAACCTGAGGGATCCATGAATATTGGGTTTGGTTGTTCATATGGAGAGGAAGGGGGTGTACATGCTCTACTCAGACCGTCTGTACCACTCGTGTTCACAGGAGTGATGCTTGTGTTTAAGCGGTACCGTGAAAGACTCTGTTCCCTCCTGATCCATGTGTCCGCTGTGTCTGTACTGTGCATGTGTCTGTGTGTCTACATGTATACGTTCATGTGCCTGAGAATACACTCTGCCTTACTACCAGCTCGAGCTATAAATGGAAATGGGAAGAATTTGGGGTTTATGGAAGTCCACTGGACTTAGCTTCCCATAACAGAAAACCCAGTGAAAAAGACATTTAGTGACTCTTGTCTTTTAGGACATTGGTTTCATTTCTGTCTTTCTCCCCTTTCTACAGATAAGTCTACTCATTCACACATACAGATGCCATAGGTATTCACACACACACATACACACAAAAAAAAAAAAAGAGGAAAAATGTTATGTTCTTCACTTTTTGGGTGGTGATTATTTATAGGTGCCCCAGTTAGTAACTGGAGCACTACAGTGTAGGCAGTTTTTGAAAAAAAATCAAAATAGATAAATATATTTTAATTCTTCTAAAATTAAAAACAGAATTAATTAAAATTAAAGCAAAACAAACCACAATGACAAGGTAATTTTCTGTGCAGCATACCAGGAAGTATCCTTTACTCAGATGTCCCTTATTTTCTGTTTATTCCTTTAGGCCCTTTTTGTGAGGAACCGGCTGATCCTTGTGCTTCTGAGACGTGCCTGAATGGGGGCATATGCCAATATAATCAATCTGGATATGTTTGTGATTGTCCAGCTGGTTTTCTTGGTCATAACTGTGAATTTAATATCAATGAGTGTTCTTCAAAACCATGTCAGAACAGAGGTACATGTATTGATTTGCCAAACGTAAGTACAAGCTTCAAAGCTCCATATTTGAATAGAATGCCAAATCATTTAATTCTAATGTTAGCTCTTAAAATTAGCTTTTCATGATTCATGCATAAGTACACTATTGCCTGTATATCTGCTGTTTCTAGTATTTCTATGGTTAAAAAGCCAAATGCCAAATTTTAAGCCTTAAAACACATTTCAAGTGTTTGGACTTTGTTAAGAAATCAGTTTTTTTTTTTTTTTTTTCTCTAATGAAAATCTTCTCATATAATCTGTGGTACATCACAGCCTTTTTTATTAGTTATTGGTGTTTCCTACCTTCACTTTTCCTTATGGGATTTATTTTTAATTCCCTTTTAATTTTTTTCTTTTTTTTTATTTTGTTTTTGTTCTAAAATAGAATAAATTGATGCAGAGTAGCAAAAAGCTTGATAATAAAGGCATATCTGGTAGTATTTCAAAATGCATTGTTGATGTTCTTTCATTAGCTTAACTACTGTAGATAGCAGTGATTAAACAGAGCCAGAATAGTGAAAGAAGAATTCAAAAGCTCCATTATCTTATACCAGTGGATCAGTGACATATTCTCACAGAGAAAGAAAAAAAAGAGACATCTACCTTACTGGACACACTGATACATATCTAAATTATAAAATCTGTCCAAATATCTGTCTGTTTCCATTTAAATCTTAGTCAGTAGATATGCTAACATTTTGCACAGCTTTTTCTGCAGACACAGAAATGCAGATCATTTCATACATAGAGAAATCTTTTAATAGATGTTAAAGCTCCTTGATGATGCTTATCTGAATCTGAAGAAACACTTTTCTGAACACTGCCAAATTTGCTGGGAGGACAAACCACAAATATATTTTTACCTTCTTTCTGACATGAAAAAATCGTATATAGAACATTATGTTATTAGAAAATAAGGGCAAGAGTATCAGCACTAATAAACATTTTGTTGCAAAATATCTTAGTGTTCCTGCTGTGTAAATTACAAATTACACTAACTGACAGATGTCGTTCACACTCTTCTCTGTGCATCATGCTAAGGGGAAAGAAAGAATACAAAGCACTTTCTTTCGTAATCCAGTTGCTGAATACGGTTTGGAATATGACATACCTCAGGCACTATTACTGTTTGATAGAGAGGAAAACACATAAACAGATTATAAAGCTTCTTGATTCAGTTATGAAATCACAAATCCAGACAATTTAGAGCTGGTGTATTTCCAATTAGCAAACTCAACTCTGGTATAATATGTGCTGGAAGGCCTGTTCCACTTGTCTTAAATTACATTTGAAGACTATTTAGGGCTACAACTGTTTTTTATTATGTTTTTGCACAATGCTTAATATGATGAGACCCTGTCTTACTTAGAGTCTCTAAAGTACTGGAAGTAAATACTGATTTATGAATTACCTTGGATATAACAAATAATTATTTCCAATTTCCTTCTCTTCTATAGGATGTGGCATGTATCTGCCTGCCAAAATTCACTGGCAAGTTCTGTGAGAGAGCACTGAATCCATGTGAATCATTGCCTTGTATGAATAATGCAACATGCGTAGAACAGCAGCAGAACTATGATTGCCGGTAAGATAGGACATTATATTATTTCAATACTTCATTGGATCACTTGATGATATGCCACTGATTGCAAAAAGAAAAGAAAGCTTTAGTAAGAGACAATACAGAAAATAATACACTTTCATTTTTACAATTTTTTGTTACTTTTGGTGCTCTACTGTACAAAACTTCTTGAAGATTCTTGAAGAAATTCCTGAAAAAAAAAAAAATGTAAAGCATTTAAGAAGTTAGAAATTGTTTCTTCATGAATTCTGTAAGACCAAATATATAATCCTGACATTATGGAAAAAAGTGAGACATTAAATTGCAGTTACCACACCCATTTAGGCTATGTACTTATTGCGTTGTCTTTCTGAAAGGGTTCATTCCTGTTCATTCCTAATTTATGAATGTGCATTAGTAGATCTCTCAGTGATCCTTTAGGCAGCATATTAAAAAGTGCTTTATTCCAAGATACCGTATTAGAAATCATCCCTTCGCAAATAACAGAAGTGACCCATTAGGTATATGACTTCAATTCCTTTTAAATAACTTTATAGATATTTTCTTACACCGTATTCTTTAAAGAGCATTCTATACGTTTGCTTGACTTTCACCTGGCTGCCTTTAAGTAAGTTCTGCTGAGCATTACTCAAGTGCTGTAAGCAATCTCCAATTTTAGGATATTAATAAAAGCAGGAAATTGAAAGTTGTGGTATAAAAAAGCCTGAAAGCACTATTAGAAGAAATTAGAATATGCAAACACATAACAAACACATAGTATAGACACAGTATTACAGCCCATCAGAAGATATTTGGTTCAGAAGTCTGGAAATTAAAATACATGTAGAACTGCACTTCTAATTTCCCCAAATAAGAAAAAAGAGATAGAATTTTATTTGTGCTTAAAACAATCATATGCACACAGACACACATGCACACTCAGAGCTGGATCTTCCCATATTGATGTAGCACACATATAGCACTGAACATGGAATGTTATCATTTATTTACAATACCTAAAACCAATATGTAATTTACTCCTAATTTACTATTATATAGCCAGTCTTTTACACAAAATGCTTATGCATGCATTAGTTTGAAATTAGGACTGAAATTTATATTTAAAAATACACATAATGTAAGCAATTAATATGATCATGTATGTTGTTCCTTTGAGAGAAAAAATGAAAATCTTCTTCCTATCCATGTGTATAATTTAATAATTTCAACAATTTACAACTCGCAAAAAAATGGATAGAAGTGGTGCTGTGCTTGAACCTCATACTATGAAAAGAGGTAAGTAGAAACAACTATACAAAGAGGGTAACAGTCTTTCTAGTGATCTAGTATTTTGGAAAAAAAAAAAAAAAAGAGCAGCAATGATCTTTTGATCAATATAATATAAAGTAAAAAATGGGCAATTAAAACCCCATTTATGCTGATTATAATGATACTCATTTAAATTATGTAGTCAAAGCTAGGTAACAGTGTTTGTTGTTTTAGGCACAGAGAGGGTAAAATCCTGTTTACTATGAACATCAATCATAAAAATCCAATCCAAAAATCCAAATTAATGTGAGTGGTGCCAAGATTTTACCTTTTTGAACTGTGCATGCATTCAGCTCTTTGGTCTGTAAAATACATATTTATCAAGATAGGCAAGTAACTCTATGAAGAGCTAGCCTGAGAAATGAGAAGGGCAATAAGCCTGCTTTTTTAACATCAAGAATGCTCTAAAAGAAGGAATAATGACAACCAAGAAGAACACCTTGAATACAATCAAGAAGAGTGCATCCATAAAAATATTGGATAGCGTTTGCCTCATGTAGTTTTACCCCAACATCTAGTGTAAACTAGACAGCAGGCTTCTTTATGAGGGAAGAGAAGATTAACTACAGAAGGCAATTCAACCCTTCCAAAGGAGATAAGAATCACCCCCAGGGCTTTTCTCTGTTCAGATAGTGCACTCTTAAACTAGGTCCTAAAACTGTAGACTTTTAAAGTTAAAACAGTGGATAATAATATATAATGGTGGATCATATTGGCAGCATTAGAACTTAATTTTCAGTACTCACTCTAGTTTTAGAAATTGTAGAAATTTAGAATTTCACTCCTAAAAGGTTCTAGTTAGTGATTGCATTTTAAATTTTTAAATCTTTATGTTTATGAAGTCTTGAAAGTGAAATCATTTTTTACTGCTTATTCACAATTATAAAACTGTAAATTTTGAGTACGTTTATGTCTGTGTAATTAGAATTCATTTAGATGAGATAAAGCTTTTTGACAGATATGAATCAGATACTTTGCTCAAGAAGACCAGATTCAGGAATTCAGTGTGAAAATTGCAATCTTGCAAGTAAGAATGTTGAAATGAAGAGAAGATACAGAGTTCTTGAGAGGGCAGTTCCAACCTACCCTCATGTGACAAGCAGAGTGAACATGAGAGAGAGCACAGCAGCGTTCAGGAGAGCTCAGAAGATTGCAGGATCCAGTTTGAATAGTTTCTAGGGCATCTGTGAGTTACCAGCTAGGATAAGTGTCCTTAAGTTTGGCTCAAATGATTAACTCTTGCAACTTATTTTCAGTTTCCAAGAAGTAAATACAATTCACTTGTTATTCCTTAAAAATTTATAGCTTCCAGAATCATAATAGGACCAACTGTCAGCAGATTTTACTATTTTTCAAGTCCAAAATTCTCTTTGTAAATTTATATTTTGCATTAGTTACCTGGATAACAGAGGATTTCAGAAAAGCTGACAATGATTTAACAGTCTCAAATTTTTTAAACCACGTGCTTGGAAACTTTCTCACAGTGTGAATAATTCTTCCTCTAGAATTCATGTTGAACAAAGGTAGGCTACCATTAACAATATTTCTTTATTCAAGAGGGTTGGAGTTGGTCATTAAAAATTTTAAGTGAAGGCTTTGTTTCTTTCTCACAGATAATGTAGGTTATGATTATGACGTTACTCAACAAAAAGCAGGTATTTCATGTAGCATAATTCTACTACCTGATCCATTCTTATTTTGAATAACATTTTAAATGAGTGTAATGGGACTTATTTCACATGGACGAAGAAGTTCCAGTAAGACTCGATTTGAACATTTTACTCCATTTTTTGTTTTATTTTAGTTGCTGGTATTTTGTTTGCTTCTCTTCATTTCCCATTCTTCACCCCCTCAGCTACTGTCTATTTACCCTTTCTTCTTTTGGAAAGCAGTTGTTTTCCATTTGAAACATACAGTCAATTTAATTTTCTTCACTTCAGTTATGATGTATGACTACCTTGTATCCTAACTTCATCCTTTCAGTCTTGATACCATATACAACTTTGAGCTAAGAATCTGATAGCATCATTTTTTCTTAAACGTCAAAATTTAAGGTGAATTCAAATAGGCAGTGAATAAGAGTATCCATCACAATAAATTGTGATTGTTTACTTTGTATCTGCTTCTATTATCCGTGTTCTTTGTTACACTAAAAAGGCACAAAAAATGAGAAAGGATATTCTGAGATTTTTTTTGCTGTTGTTTTTGCAACGTTCCTGTCAGCTTTCCTGCTGTTAATTTACATTTACCTTCTTTCACATTGACTTGTCTGTTGTGAAACAGCAAAACTGAAACTAAGAAAAAATGAGCAAATAGGAAAACTAGAAGAAACAACTTCGAAAATTGGTTTACTTAACTATCTATTTTATGAAACAGATATTACGCATAGAAAATGGGTAGGCTTCATGCATTATGAAACAGGGAATGGCATTATTTTTTGAAGTGGGGAAATATATAAGTGACACAACTGAATATGGCACCCACTGTGAGGTAGATCAAAGCAAAAACAATCTTCATCCCGTTTTGTCATAGCAGAATTAGCCATGGCTCCTTTGACATCACATAGAACTAGAAAATTGTCATGAAAAATAATACTAGTTTTCTTTAAAATAGAATTCCATATTGTAATTAAACAAATACAAAATCAACCATGCGTTGTCCTGTGCATGAATTGCTCTCGTTGTTCCTTTATACCTATGTGTGTTGTTATCAAATATTTTCTGCTAATCATCAGTAATTATTGATGCTAATTATTTTAAATCTCATTTATGATAATATTTTTTCATTTTTATTTCTCATGTTCCAATAGACCTTGTCTTTCTGGTACATTTAAAAACTTTGTTTATGGTTTTCTATTATATACCATCTGATTCAAGATTGCTTTGTTTTCTGGAAGATTATATGAAGTATTGTTATAAAGATATTTTAATGAATGAAAATTTTTATTTTGTGTAGAAGCAAAAATACCCAGAATCATGCAACAAGTTGTTAATTTGCTTGAAAAATACTGTGTATATTCTAAATAACATATAAGGTCTGTTTTGTTACTGCAAGAATATTATTTAATAGAATTACGGAATCTAATTAAATGAGATGAACTTTCAAAATGCAAGTCCTCTAAAATACACTGGTGTATTTGCAGCTGCATGCCAGGATCCACTGGAAAGAACTGCGAGGAAGTAATTGACTACTGCAGGCTGCTCAGCATCAACTGTCTGAATGAAGGATTGTGTAGTAATACAATTGGAGGATTCACTGTAAGTAATTTAATATATGTTAAACTAATTCAGTGCTCCAAACTATAAAAGCTTCAGACAACTAGAACTTGCAATGCATTCATTATTCTAAGAGACAAGAGGGACTCACATTTATGGGTTTGTTATTTATTTAAATCAATAACACAAGGAGTAACCACTTGGGTAATATAGATTTTTTTTATTACTTTTCTATCGAGAATTTATTTTGTACTTTTATCAAAGAAGAGAACTGAAGAACAGTCTTATATTAGAAAGAATATATATATAATTGTGGGGCAGCTCTATTATCTATATAAATGATAATCACAGATATGTTGTAGCCTTTAAAAATGCACTGCTGGGATGAAGTACATCTGTTGCTGTTGTTTTAACCAGAATCAAATTAGCAATTTAAACATAAGCGTATTTAAGGAATATCTAGCATCAGCTTAAAAGTTTGGTGATGGAACTGCAGTGTGGTGAGGTTAGTTCTAACTGACAACTTGCAAAAATATAATTCTGCTTGCTTTAACACCCAAGGTATTCCCCAAAAACTTTAAGATCCCTCATGTATCCACATTCTTCTGACCATAGCTTGTCAAAGGAGAGGGAACAATATTTCTCCTCTAGCCGTAATTGTGGGCAATTTAAAAGAGAGTCTAAAAGCCACTCATTTTGCAACTACAGGAGGTGGTATGAACTCTTTCAACTTCTCGGTACTGGGAAGGTTAAATAGTGCTTTTCCTGAAGGGGATGGATGTGTTCCAAGTCAAGTGTTGTCACAGGAGCAGCACAAGGGAGGTTCTAATCCACCACACTCTGCAGGCTTGAGTTGAGGAGGGATCTGTTCTCCTTTGCAGCACTTAAAAGGGGAAAAAGCTGGAAAAGGTCACTAGTTACACGGTCCTATTTTTATGTTCAGGTGAGCCCTCTGAGTCTGTGAATGGGGAATATAAGGAACAACTCAAACCATAGGCCTGACACAAAATTCTCAGAATATATCATTGTTTTAATAAGTGTTTGATGAAAAAGTCTTCATTAGAAATAACATCTCAATTCTGTTCTGACTTCTGCTTACGTGTTGAGGTGTTCAGACAAAATACATCAGAATCACTATCACTCCTTGTATCAGACAACAGGAAGAGTAGGCTACTCTGTAAGAGAAAGAGATCTGGGAGCCGAGGGTGACAAGGCAGGCAGAGTTGGATATAACACATGTAATATGTTCACATAAGAATAAAATAGTTGACTAGGAATTATCTTACCCTGACAGTCTGCCTCTCCAATTGTTGATAATGGATGAACCAGACAGAATCACTGAGCCTGGTTCTGCTTGCACAGAAATTAGTGGAGCCATGAAAAGACTAGAGGGTTTAAAAACGTTTATGTCCCCCATTATCTACGTGCTGGAAATATTCAAGCTAAAAATATTAGAACCCAACAAAACCAGTTCTTTTTACAACTATTTGTTTCTTATGTCCGTTTGCATCAAGCAATAACAAAAATTTCAGCATAAGAATTAAGATACAAAAGAGGTTAAATAATCTGAGCAAAATGTGTGTGATGTGGATATCAAAGTGAATATTAAGCTTGAAGAGAAAATGAAAAACAGCTTTAGGAAAGCAAACAAAGAAACGAAGATGCAAAAGAGGTGTCTAACAGTAAATGCTTTCATATGATCCTAAAAAAATAAGGTTTCATGACCGGTATAAGATATGATACTTCCTTACCAGATACAGAATTAGGCTATAAGATACAGCAAAATGAGTTGGCGTAGCAAAGGCTGAATTTTTCTGTTTAAACATTGATGCCTGCGGAAGTGACTGGTAAGATATAGCATCTACTAGAGAACTCATATGACAGATCCTGGGGTTGATCAGAGAAAGTAAGAAAAGTACGAAAAAGATTAACGGGCTTGTGTTTTTTTTTTTTTTTTTTTTTTTTTTTTTTTTTTTCTGAGAAAAAAATGTTATGCTGAAACATCAGGAATGTGAACGAGCAACTCAGAGTTTAAAATCTTTTCAAAACTTTTCCCTTTTCCTAGATAGTGATTCTGTAGTAAGGAATCTTTATTTGGATGATAAGCAGTTCTACATCAGTAAAAAGTGTTAAATTTTATTTAAAGACACAAAAAATATGTATAATGTCTAGCCTTTCTTTTTTAAAACTTTTCTTAGTTCTAACTTTCTTATCTTTCTTCATTTTTCCCCACAGAAAATATGTATTTTTGATATTATCAGAAATTAATAAACTGAGAAATAATTTAGTTGCTGGATTATTTTTTTCATCAAAGACAGATTTGGAAGTACTGAAATATTCAACACATTTGTATAAATTGTACAAAAGTGTATTAAAAAAACTAAAATATGAAATATAAAGCAGTGCCCATTGTAAAGTGCATTTCCATTTGAGACAGGGACTAAGCAAGTCATGCATACTGCTTAAATAAATAGCTGTGTTTCTATGTTGGCAAACAAATACATACTAAAGGAACATTAAAGAAAGCGGCAATAATCTGTGCTAACATTATGTGTTTTACAATTGCACCAGCCAATTGTTGGTCAGCCAAAGCAAATATTTTACTTTTCTTTGAAAAGCAGCACTGAAACTCGAACATGGGATTTTGTGTTGGAATTCTTGTCCAGTGATGTCCTTTTGCCTTCCATAAGAGCAGCAAAAGCTGCTATGATTTCTGGCTGGCATTCATATAACACAGTGGAAGTAGACTGTGCTCTTAAGGGAAGCAGAGATCATAGAATCATAGAGTCACAGAATGGTTGACATTGGAAGGGATCTTTAGAGATCATCTAGTCCAACCCCCCTTCTCCAGCAGGGACACCTAGAGCACGGGGCACAGGGTGGCAGCCAGGCGGGTTTGGAAGCTCCGGAGAAGGAGCCTCCACAGCTTGTCCTTAAGTGTCCACTTAAGGACACTTATCCTAGCTGGTAACTCACAGATGCCCTAGAAACTATTCAAACTGGATCCTGCAATCTTCTGAGCTCTCCTGAACGCTGCTGTGCTCTCTCTCATGTTCACTCTGCTTGTCACATGAGGGTAGGTTGGAACTGCCCTCTCAAGAACTCTGTATCTTCTCTTCATTTCAACACTCTTACTTGCAAGATTGCAATTTTCACACTGAATTCCTGAATCTGGTCTTCTTGAGCAAAGTATCTGATTCATATCATAGAATCATAGAATCATAGAATGCTTAAGGTTGGAAGGGACCTCTAGAGA
>VZSV01000146.1:1078682-1112074 GCA_013398735.1 Nothocercus julius | reverse complement strand
GACCTCTAGAGATCACCTAGTCCAACCCCCCTGCACACGCAGGGTCACCTACAGCAGGTGGCTCAGGACTGCGTCCAAGCGGGTTTTGAAGATCTCCAGAGAAGGAGACTCCACAACCTCCCTGGGCAGCCTGTGCCAGGGCTCTGTCACCCTCACTGTTAAGAAATTTTTCCTAAAGTTCTTGTGCAACTTTTGGTGTTTCAGTTTGTGGCCATTACCTCTAGTCCTGTCAGTGGCCACCACTGAGAAGAGGCCAACCCCATCCTCCTCACTGCCTCCCTTGAGGTACTGATAGACACTGCTCAGATCTCCTCTCAGACTTCTCTTCTCCAGGCTGAACAGGCCCAGCTCTCTCAGCCTTTCCTCATAGGGCAGATGTTCCAGGCCCCTGATCATCCTTGTAGCCCTGTGCTGGACTCTAAAAGATAAGCAGTATTTTTAACCTCTATAAGTATCATGCAGAATATGCGCTCTGTGAACATTGGTGTTTGCAGAGCCATGGGAGCTACTCATGAATATTAGTATAACAAAGTGTGAACTCAGAAGATACAAAGTTAGTAAAGTAAAATTGAGAGCATAAATAAGTAAAGAAATAGTAACACCAAGAGTCACACCATTGTAGTTTAGGTTGAAAAACAGTAAATATTTGTTACCCAAAGGCTCTCTGCTGATGTGGAAGAGGCTTTAAAAAAACGTGAGTGTTCACTGGAGGCAATGGCAGAAGTTCCCTCTGAGCAGAGGAAAGGAGGAGAAGGAAGAGAACTTCTCTTTCTCCTGTGACTTTCTTTCTTCTTCCAGTTCTGGTTGTTGGTAAGTGGCTGGCATTCAACAGAATGTGGACAGAAATTGTGGTCAGGCAGGCCAGGCTCTAGATTTCATTCCAGACCAGATGCAGCTTGCCCTGATGAGTGCAGAAGCAAACTCATCAGCCAGTTGTTGGACTGGAAATCAATCTGCTCCTTTCCAGAAGCGCCATGCAGTGCCAGGCCACATAGTCCTTCAGTCAGTCCCAAACCATCCAGAATGGCCCTTGCACAAGCTCTGCTGCCCCTGCTCTACCTTCCCACTTTGTAGCTTGTTCTCTGAGGAGGGACTGTCAGTCCTAATGCTTTTTCATAATAGTTTACCCTCAGAAATGTGGCTGAATTCTTACCCTAGAAGTAAAGCGTTTCTGTGCAGAATTAGCAATAATCTTGAGAGCTGGTTTATACCAGTTGCACTGCTTAGATCTCATACCCTGAGAAGGCCCCAAAAATGCTCCTGGAGAACCTATTTGTGTCTAGTGCATGAGAGGAGAAATAGGTAACACAGCCAGAATGAAAAGGCAGTATTGCTGAGAGAAAATATTACCTTGTTTAACAAATGTAATTCTTAAAATAAAAAATAAGCCACTAGGGCTCTTATAAAATGCTCTGCACGGTATCAATCAACGTTTGTTTTCTAGGTATAAAAAAGCCTAAAGGAAACAGACATTTAATATGTTTGGCATACTATATATTAAGGCATTTGGTTAGAGTGATAAAATAGTTATGAATATTTATAACATCTCTACCAGCAAAGCTAGAAGCGATGAAAATTATCGCTACAAAATCTACAAAATCTGCTGTTCTCAGATGCAACTTTTATATTTATGAGCAATATATGAAATAGATTATTGACATTTTCCTTTAAAAAACTTCAAGTATCTCCTACCATTTTCTCCCCATGGACTGAGCAATGCAGTTGCATCTCTGTGAGGCCACTTTGTCACTGCTGTTAATTCTATTGATGTCTCTCCCAGCTGGCTGTCCAAACCACAGTAGTGCAAAGCCAGATACATCTATTAGCTGCTAGTTATGCACTAGTTAATAAGTCTATTTCCTTCCACATGGTACCCTCTATTCTTCACAAGAGTTCACACAAATTTAAAAATATCTTATACAGTTTCTGTGATTTTTAGTATTTAATTTGGTCTTCAACGCAACAACCTTTTCCTGATTTTGTTATTCCATTAGAGTAAACAGTATCAAAGTACACTAGATACATTTAATACTAACTGTTAAGTAGCTCTCAGAGAAGTACAAAAAAAAAGCAGATTTTTTCCTATAAAGAGCTAATGTTCTGTTTGCCAAATGTTTATTTAAAAAGAATATTTGAAACTCTGATCACATAATACCTTTGCATATCTTTATGCAGTGTGTTTTAATTGACTTATGGACTTATGAGAACTCCATCCAGTTAAACATAGTAATAAAATACCTGAGAAGTAACGAACAGTAATGCTTTGTTTTGTTTTTAAACACAGCATCTATGAGAAAATGACAAGGTCATTTTAACCCAAAGTCTGCAAAGAAGCAAATACCTAATAAAAGCATAAGCCAGCAAAAATAAGAAAAATAAAATACAACAGAGGATAAACATTAAACATTAACAGAGGATAAACAAGTGGCACTACACAGTGAAGTTATGAAATATTATTTGTTAATGATAAATGTAATGCCATTTTCATGAATTACATGCAGAGGAAAAATAAGAAGAAGATTTTGAGAAATTTAGACACTGAAAGGGAATAAGAATATAAGCTAAGATTTACAGCTCACATTTAGGACAGTAAATTTAGACTAAGGAATGAAAGGACAAACAGATCTCACAAATTAACAAGAGAAAGGGGAATTATTTCAAGAAAGCCGTGTTCTAACAAGCACTGTAGTAGTATTACTTACTGATTTTATAGTACAACATAGTTTTTATACTGAAGACTTCACAACCTGAAGCTGACGTGCTTCTGTTTTATAGAGAGGGAGATAAAATATATATATTTATATATATAATATAGCTATATTTATACATATATTTNTTTCTATTTTCTTTGATAGTCTATGTGCCAACTTCTTACATCTTTCATGCTTGAGTCAAAACCTCACCTAACTTTTCACTCTTAAAGGCTCGTTAGGCAAGAGTGGAGTTTGCTGGCATTTAAGTAAAAGCTATTCTAGGACTGGAACTGAGGAGAATAAGGAAAACCAATTAGTCAACTGTTCCCTCCTGTTGCATATTTAAAGTAATACATAACAATGTATTTCAATGAACATTGAAAATGTATAGCATGTGATTTAAGCTCATATTTCAACCTATTAACATTTTAGGATTTTTTCTATAGCTACATTACATTCAGTGCTACTGAACAATCATAAACATGCACAATATCTTGCTGTGGCTTTGCTGTGTGCAGCACTATACTACATTATCAGATGTCACTGCATTTTAGGCTCATCCAGATCCAAAAGTCTATATTCAAAATATTAAGCACTTATGACAATAACGTGTTGTAATCGGAATTCCCAAGTTCAATTAGGTGCTTCAGCAAGGCTAACTTATCTCATTACACAGCTGTGCAAAAAATGAAGTTTTTATCTGGGAATTACTGATTAATGAATTTCCTATTCCAGTGCAGAAACTGCTGAGTCAAATTCCCCAAACACTTTTAATATTCTTAACAGAATCACAAAAAGCCTGCACAAAACCTTTCTATAAAGCAGTAATTTTTTAATGAGACAATGAATCACATGGCAGTAACTATCCCCAAGGCAGAAATCACGGCTAGTGTGAAAACAGCACCAAATATTTCTTTCAAGTGGTTTGCATAAAAGAAACAAAACAACAGTTTGAATATTTTTTAAATTTTAATTTGAATAGCATGAAAAATAATAGCACTGAATTTCCAAATACGATGATTCAATGACCTCCAATCAACAAGAATTACATCACATAGCAGCAAAAGATTATAATACTCATACTGACTAAAAACTAGAAAACAGAGCTGTATCTTTTACTGTTCACACTTAGCAGTAAATAAGTACGTGTATATATATAACATGAGTTCATGAGCAATATGAAAGAAAAGCAAGTCTGTCATGATCTGTACTTTTACACTCTTGTGATTCAACTGCTCTAAAAAGTTCTGTTGCTTTGGGGTAAAAGAAGTTAGGTCCTGAGGTTTATGAGTCCTAAGAGTATGCAATGCCCTAAGAAAGACAGAAATTGAGACTGAACTTTGCTACTGTATTTACATCATAGTAAATGCAAGCCCCATGTAAAAGGTGATCTTTATTGTTTCTAAGAAAATAGGTTAAGTTTTCACCTTAAATAATCTGACAAGTACCTTTCATTTCAGATGAATTTTTATGGTTAACAGCAAAAGCTCTTTCACACCAGTTTATGATTTTGTAACAAAACGGTGGTTTTTAAGATCATTACACTTTTACACATTTGCACTGTGTACGTGAAGAAGTTTTCCCCTGTGTTTTTTCATGCATTTCCTCTGCCCAGCCATACTAGTGTTAGCACTTAATAATATGGCATAGCTACATTTGAATTAAACTAGAAACTCTTGAAATATTTTTTTTTTCCCAAGTCTCATGAAAAAAAAAGAGTTCAAGGAATGGGAAAACCAGCTGAGTTTGAATTATTTTTAACAACAAAAAAATCAGTTAAAAGCATCCTAGTGATCAGGTCTGAACTGCTTCTCAAGGAGGCAGAAAACCCCAAACCTCTCTTTTTCTGACTTCTCTGTCTAACGAGGAGCTGGCCCCTTGAGATAAGTAGGATGGCTGTAGAAAGATTCCATAAAAGTGCAGCCAGCCAGCTCAGCACTGTATAGCTGTATATTTCTGAAGTACATAACTTTTATAATTTATATTTTTATCCTGTTTATTAATGTCAGTAGGATCAGACACACACTCTCCATGTGCTGTATAAGTTTTTGTAGTGCCCACAGCAGCTGTCTCCAAAACTGCACCATGATTTTCTAGTACACAGTACAGCTTCTTGCTCATTATTTTTCATCCCTCAGTATCTCCCCTTTCCTCCTATGCCACCAGCTGCTCAAAAAACAAACATTCTTAATTTCCCTTTCTAGACTGTAATAAATATTAATAAAATTTCATTCGTTTCTAAGGTCCAATGGAAAGAGAGCTGGTACCTGCTTGAGTCATGCAAAAGCTAAATTAATTTCCCTGTCCACAGATGAGATATGCATGGACAGAAGTCTAGCTACATCAGAAGTTGGAAATGTTTGTCATAATAAAGAAGTAGTTTCTTTTATCCCCCACCCACATATGGCCTTCTGGAAAAAAAAAAAAAAAAAAAAAAAGAAAGAAATATCATTTCTGTTAAAAGCTAGTTATAGTTGAAGCAAAACCTTCTTTCTCTCCAGACACCTGATAATTTTACCTGAAATCTGAGGTGCGTGTGAATGAGCATAGCTTATTAGAGATGATGTAGCTCGTCTCCTAATGTCTCTTGGATGATGATGAATCAGGTGCAGTGGACATGGGCCAAGTTCAAGAAGAATTAACCTCTAATGACCCTCTGTTGGTGTCAGAGGTTAAAGTCTAATGGACTAGTGGCTTTGACTGACTTGTTATGGTTGCTCTATGTCTATTTATGTGTATTTGTAAGACATAAGTGAAACTTCATTATGATAAAAATTCTAAATCTGTCCAATTCTGGAGAGTGTGAGAGAAAGGGAAAATAGATGGTTCTTCTTCCTAAACTATTCCACGGAGGGGGCCTCTAAGTTTTCTAAAAGAAGTTTGACAAAAAGGAAGCTGCGAAGATAGACTACCGTAAGGCAGAGCCTGACTGGAGAACTGACCTTTGTATAAACTGAACAGCCACGGCACAAAAGAAGCCCCATTCTGGACCAAACGCCAGAGCAGCCCTAGAGATGCAGGACCTAGGCTGGTCACAGTAGATCAAATTGTATCAGGTGTTGCGCAGCCACTTGGAACTTGGGCCGAGTGGTTATCAGAGGTCAGCCACTTAAGCAGGCACCCAGGATCAACAGTGCCTGCCTGCCTGACTTGACTACAGTTACAAAGATTAATATGCCATAAACAGCATGTGGGGAACTGTAAAACTTCTTTTATATACTCTTCTAGTTCTAGCGTACTCTTATGTTATTAAAGGAGAAGCCTAAACAGAACATCATCATGAATCCCTACTTTTAGGAATTATGAGAAGAAATCAGATGTTCTCATGCCAGCATCACTTAAGTAGTATGAAAATGGGATAGTCGTATCTTTTCTTTTTCAGAATATTTAGCAACCCAATGATATTATTTAAACAGGCAAAATTAATCTTACGGAATGAAGTCAGAACTGAACAATTTTCTCATTTTGAGTTAAAAGTCATTCACATGTCCTGGTTTATTCTAAACTGATGAATCAGTTTATACAGTTTTAAGTTCTGCACATGACAGAATTTACTAGCAGCAGTAGAATTATCCTCAATTTTTGTCTACACTTTGAGGGAAAAAGTCTGTAACCCTCTCTCATAAAAACATATGTATTCAAACTTGAAGTGAGTGATTAAAAAGATTTGCTTCAATAAGTCATGCAGCCCATTTCACCAACTAGCAACATGGTTATTAATTAATTTTCCTTATATTCTTTGTAACATATGGAAAGTTATTAACATGCAATTCTCACTGTGTTTGTACCATCAGTGAAACAAAACAAAACAAAACAAACAAACAAAGGAAATGCAGTGTAAAATCCAGGATGAAACAAAAAAAAAATTAAAGCATTCTATTCTTAGAGACAGGGAAGTCAGAAAAATGCAGCTCAGGTTAGGATGCCTCCAGTGGGTTCATACAGGCAGGGAAGTATACACAGGACAGGACTATGGAGGGTGATTTGCCCTCTCCTAAATGCTTGAATTACCTCTCTGAAATGCCTATACATCAACGCATGCAGTGTAGGGAATAGACAGGAAGACTTAGAGATCTGTGTGTAGCTGCAGGGACAATCCTAGAGTAATATGTGCAGTTGGGAGCATCAGTCAGGGAATCAGAGATCACTATAGTGGGAATGTTAAGAAGACTGGTAAAACAGGCCAGTTTTAACTTTAAAACAAAATTACTAAATTCATTCATAAATTGTACATGTCATGCTAAAGGGTAGGTCTTTGGACCTTAGAGCTGATGTTGTACAGTTAGTGCTGAAGTCTATGGTCCATGGCGCTTCTTTGTCACCAGAGTCAAGGTTATTGGTCTTGATATCTCCTTGATAAGAGAGGTCAGAAAGTGGGATTTTCTTTATTCTCCATCCTTCTCCTTCATGCTTGATGTTTTTAGGTTGTTTTGTCCCTCTGTCAAAGAAAGAGGATCTCCTTTGCTCCAAGGATTTTTTATCTGAAGCGGGTGGGTAGTCTTGCCAGTTATTCTTCTTGGGTGTTCATCAGTACATCCTGCCTATTTACGGTCCCTTGTGCTTATCTCCTCTTTTGGTAAATTTTTGCTGCATATTACTGCAACTATACTTATCTCTGTTTGTGCCTTTGGTGGCCATATTTCTCACCTACTAATGTAAAATGCTTATATATTGTGTCTTGCTGTGTCTAGTGTCTCTGTTCACCTGGATGGACAGGAGAATTTTGCCAATTTGTGGAAAATGCATGTTTAATTTACCCAAATAAATGTTCTGATGGAGCAACTTGCATCAATTTGAGCCAACTGAGAGAGCAACCTTTGTTGCAGTGTTTATGTCCTCATGGTTTCACAGGTAAGGTGTATCTAAGGTGTACAGAGGTCTGTATTTCACTGACTTTTAAACTTTCAAAAGAGGAATATTGAATTAAAAAAAAAATAAGAATTGGACTGTACAAATAATCAGATCTCTCCATTTTCTATCCTCTCCCTGGATGCTGACAATATCTAAAATGATGTTATAGATTAGCATTGAAGCTTCCACTGAAGGGGTAGCAGTAAAAAGAGTTCTAGAGTAGGGTTCAACTCCAGTGACACTAAATTTAAGTGTTTCCATGCAGATATTCTAGTTGTGAGCTGGATTTCTTCCCTGTTGTTCTAGTTCCTAGACATCTAATCAATGAAAACAACAGAGAATAGGGAGTTGGTCTATGTTTGGTCATCTAACTTTAGGCATCTCTGTCTGAAAGCTGCATCCTACCTTCTATTTCAGTTCCTCGATCTGCCCTCAGTGATATGGCCTCAGTGACTTGTGCAAGTTAGATTGACTGGGCTTAACTGATTCACTTTACTGGATTTTAGAAGCTTAACAGTTAGTCGTCTAGTCTAAACAAGTCTCCTAGGTTCCATGTGTAGTCAATAGATAAATATTTTCAGAGGGTTTAGATAGCTTCTTTAGGTATGCTTGAAACACTTATTTGGGAGCCTTTTTATTTGTATTGGCTACAGAAGAAGCCTAGAAAGACTAAATTAATGACCTTTGGTTTTAGTTGGCAAGGCAAAAAAAATCTGATTTTTCCTTTTTCCTAGTGTCGTAAGTTCATAGGCTAACTGCTAGACGGCGACAGAATTTGCTAGTGATTTCACTGTATATGTTAGGCATTCTTATGCTTTTCAGTTTTATCCCATAAATTACCTACCAGTTGTCCCTTTTTTTTTTTTTTTTAACCTACTTCTGAACTCAGAAACACCCTCCCAGATTCTTATCTCATACCAAAGAATTTGTCTTCTGTTGATTTCCTCCTCAGCTTTATACTTCCTTTGTCAAACCCACTCCCACTTTCCTCTGCTTCTGTCAAGGAGATAAGTCCTTGAAATCTTGAGAAAGAGGATAAAGGCTACTTTAGAGGGCCATCAAGCAATTCTTTCTTCTATGTACAATTTAGAAAACCAGCCGACATTGGTAGTTATGCTAACCAGATATACGAAGCCCTGAGCGCTTCCC
Organism: Nothocercus julius; assembly: GCA_013398735.1. Lineage (NCBI taxonomy): Eukaryota > Metazoa > Chordata > Aves > Tinamiformes > Tinamidae > Nothocercus > Nothocercus julius. Next base: position 1,103,381 of record VZSV01000146.1, on the reverse strand, counting down.
ACTTTTCATGTGCCCGTTGCTTTTGTCAAAAAGATTATACCAAATTGGTAGAAAATACTAAGGAGAAAAGTAATAATGCAAACAGGTCTAAAGAAGTTAAACATTTTAAATGATTTTTCTAGGGAATTGAAAAAATAAAGGAAGCATACTTAAGAAAAAAAAAGGCGAGGCAAGGCAAGGCAAGGCAAGGCAAGGCAAGGCAAAACTGAGCTATCTGAAGAGATAGTTCCAGAAAACAATATTGTTAGAGCTTCAAGTACAAGCCAAAGTGTGGAAGTTGTTTCTGAATTTAAGTTTACAATGTAATGCAATTTAGAAAAAAAGCTGATATGGCTTGCAGCTGCTTACAAAGAGTGCTCATGTCACTGGAAAAATGTACATCAATAACAACCTTCAATAACACAGATGAAATGACGCCTTCAGTCTGTCACATTGTCATAGTACTGTATATAGTACTTCAATACAATTGAAATTTTTTAAAGGACACAACAGTTGAACAGAAAACTTGAGAAATAACATGAGAAAGCCTTGAAGAAGTAGTTCTTACATAATTATCATTTGGCCTTCATTGGGTATACAGTGAAGATACATACCCATTAATGCTGTCGTTCGTGGCATTTGAGAAAAACTAAGGGGCACAGAGTTAATCATGGTTAATCATGGTAAAAGAGAAAAGGAACTGTTGTGGATAGTGTAACAATGCTGTGATAGACTGGATTAGATGAGCATAATAGAAACAAGTAACTGTTCTGCTTAATCACTTTCTTCATATAGATTTTCATGATGAATTCTTCAAGAACACTCAACCCTATCCCATATACTTGCACTATATAGAAAGACTTCAGGAGAATAAAGGACTAGGCTAGATAAAAGTTATAAGAACTGTTCAGTTCTCCAATGCGTTTCCTGTATCCCAGCGTGCTATGCTTTCATCATGCATGGTATCCTGGTTTAAGCCCATCAGTGCAACAGGTGATTTTATAGCACAAGCAGCAATTTTGTTCCTAGGGAAGATCTGAAATGTTATGCTTTTTTTCTGATCAACATTGGCTATGCTGAGAAGCAGAAAAAAATCTGTGACCATTATACTGTGACTTTTGAAACCACTGCAAACAATTTGCTTTGAAGACATTTTTATTGAATTTACATAAAATGCATATGTCCCTCCTATTTTTGGATACATACATTTGAGGATTTTTATGGTGATGTACAACTGTTTGAAACAAACATATATCATGGCAAGTAGATGTTCCCACTAGAGCTGTGAGACTTAGCTACTTTTCATCTACTCCTTCTGTGAGGCAGAGTGCCAGAGCCCTAGAAATCCCTAGAAGATAAAAGGTCAAAAGTCTGTTATTCAGCTCGCCAAAAAAAAAAAGTGACAGAGGTGAGTGAAAGTAATCGTTGGATTCCTCAAGCAGTTGCAAGCAAATTATTATACAGAGCATTTTATTTGTCAAATTTGAGGTCACATTTTTGAGTATCTCTTTGAATTGACATTCTTTTCAATTATTTGGCAGTTCAATACACTAGATGCTTTTGAACAAACTGCAACGTCTTTAAGTTAACTGTATAACTATTACATATAACTATTCACAGAGGACAATTCTTTCAAGATTTATTCGTAAAGGTGAAATATATTCACCATACATTGACTTAAGTAGGAAACTGAAATACTAAGAAATGTGAACATAAGTATCCACATACATTGGGAAATTTCTGCTCCATTTTTAATGCAGCCAGAACTTAAGTACCGATACAATGTTTCACTTTGAAATATCAGATAGAATCGTTTACAGTCTTTCAGCTTTTCATGTGATTGTTGACTGCCAAAGTGTTTGCAGTATAAAAAAAAAATCAGATTTAATTTGTCTTGTGGAAATCAAGAACAGAGAAAAAATACTGACTTAATGTGCTATAATTCTGTCTGAATTTCCCACAAGGGTGGTACAACATGTACATTAGCTATCTTTTCTTCATATTCTAGAGCTAATGTGCTTGAAATTCAGGACTATGCCAGCCTGGTTTAATGTGTTCTTTTTTTTTTGTTTTTGAAGTGTTTACTTCCTTTTATCTCCATGTGGCAGACTCCACGTGGGAAGTAACCATCGTGCTTTCACGCCTGGTATCGTCTTAGGCAAGTGACTTTGACCCTAGCTAAAATCATTTGTCTTTTCCCCTAACTAGTGCTATTCAGCAACATACCATTTTGAAAGACATTTTAACCATGAGAAAACATTTCTGTGAAATATAGTGAAATATATTAGCGACTGGCTTACTTTAGTGGTTAGTTTTTTCTTTCTGGCAATTTTCACTGAAAGTTCTTCTGAAAGAGAAAATTGAATCCTCTGCAAATCAGTGACCTGTGTTGCTTTTCCTCACTTAAAGACAGGTGTTCTTAGTGAGTTTCTCTATTAATACTTATAAAATGATTTCTTTTACTCCATTATTTCAGCCCATGGTCACAGATCTCTGGAATCTGTGTGCACTAACAATTCCTCTTTTGATGGTGACAACACTAATAAGTAATAATGTTCAGTGAGCAAAGCTTGGAAAGACTGCATCTGTTGCTAAAACATACACTTCAGTGTAACTCCAGTGACAATCCTATCATATAGGAAACTCCCATGATGCATATTCTTTTACTAGTTCATTTTTTAGTACAGGGAAGAGATCTGCAGTAGACATGCTACCATCCTTTTATCTGCTTCAAGGCTTTTGAGACATGGCATGTGGAAAAGCAAAACACAATGCTTTCTTATTTCAGAGCAGAGAATTGATCCTGGCCTCGGAAACCTGTTGTGGCTATGCGAACAGTCAGATGATGCTGGGGTGAGCCTTTCTCAGCCTCTGATTTGAAACAGTTCTACTCTGTTTAAATAACTAAACACTCATGCTGAAGAAAGACAGTCCCTATAGGCAGGTCATGAGGATCCTCAGGCTACATCTACACCAGTAAAATGAAATATGCCATGGAAAAGCCTGTGAAATTGTTAGAAGGCTCCCAGGTGCATTTTGGTATTCTCTTAAAGCACATTAGGGAGTTAGCCTGAGGGACTATTCCCAATAGGCTGTTTGGGTGAAGCCACTCTATTCTGGAGAATAAAAGAATTTAATGATGTCAATTTGACCAGACAGAAGGGGTTAGATTAGGTCATGCCATTGTTTAGTTCACAAGTACAGACATTATCTGAACTCAGTTGTAAAGGATGAGAAACTTTCATATCCTACATCTTCATCTCTAGGCTAATGTGGCATCAAAGTTTCTTTCTACAGTAAAACATTTCGAACCACCTACATAGTTCAATAGTGCGTGTTTCATCCAAGTCTGTTTATATTCATTTCCAGTACATCTGTGGAATTTAACAGCCCTGTCTGACTGCAATAAAACAGAGAAAGAGCAAGGCTAAATTGTGGATAATTCTTTGAATGAACTCAATGAATCTTACACAAGGAAAGTGTGAACATGAGGAAAAATATATAATTGAAGTCATATTTTAAATTCTGATCAGTAAGTTTGCTTGGGGTGCAGTTCGTTTTAGCAGCAGTAAGATTATTTTAATTAAAGGATTTCTCTATCAACTAAATGAAGTGTCTGACATGCCCAATCAATTTCTGCCAGTAAGATTGCTCTACACACAAAGAAAGATAATAATTAATTAGAGGAAGCTTCTTCAAGGACAATTGGTCTACCATGTATAACTTGAGAAATAGCTGGCACGGATTGCTTCATGTTGATGTTGATCCATGTTACTTACATGTACTATTGTAGGTATAAGGGTTTCTATCTGCTCTCACAGAAGAAAATAAATTGTAAAGCAAAATAAGGTATTAACTGTAAAAGGAAATCAAGACTACAAAAGTCATGATATCTATTAATCAAAAATATCTATACTTTTATAACCTTTTTGTGCTATCCTTTGAGCTGTCAAACCAAACACAGTTATTTCTCTGTGTCAACTACTCAAAATGCAGTTTGTATATAAACATAAATCAATGCAATTAAAAATTACGAATTACCTACAAGTGGTGGTACTAGTGAGCTGTTGATATTAATTTGTTATAAAACTAAAACACCAATAGTGAAAGTAGCTGCCTATAGTACCTGAATGCCACAAGCAGGTATAGGTACTATAGGTACCAGCTGCATAACCAGGTGCCTAGGTGATTGCTTTTAGTATTGGTCACACCTTGTTTTAGTTTTATAACAAACTAGCATCAACAGCTCACTAATATCGCCACTTGAAACTATTTTGTAAGTTTACGTAATTACACAATGTGTACATTTATTGTACAAGCACGTTAATTCCAAAATAATCATTATTTATCATTTATTTGAAATGGGGGGAGGAGGAAGGGATTAAGAGTATTTTTCATTCATTTATGAAAAAATCAAGTAGAACATAAGTTAAAATTGCCTTTTTGTGCATATGCTAACATTCAACAAAGGTTTCCTTAAAGAGTATGAAAACAAAATGAAATGTTTCTGTTATGTTTTTAAATAAAAACTCTGCTTTTTGTAGCTCAGAATGTTACATCATGTCACACTTCATTTTCCCTAAGAAAAGTCTACTCCAAATATAATTTAAATGTTAATGCAGAGGCTGCAGCTGTACTTTTTATAATTTATAAACACAATTAAGAACAATTAGCTGCTGTACTGCAGTAGCCTTTTCAGTTGCAGATGCTATGTAATTCAGAGTGGAGAAAAGCTGCCAAAATTGCCACTGTATTGTGGTTCCATCTCTCCCTTCCCAGGCCCATAAATGAAATAGTAAACAGGTATAAATGCAAAATTCTAGTAAACAAGAATAAAGAAGCGGTTTATTATTTAAAAATAGAAAGAAATAGGAACCAAATATTTTATATTTCTTACAGTGTAAAGAACCTCTAACACTGAAACTCTGCCAAAGAAAGAACCCTGTCCTGATATCAAGATATGCCTGAAGGTTGAAATAATTTCCACTTGAAGTCAGTCATAGCTCACTGTGTCCTAAGGTTGAAATGTATTTATTTGCTTGCATTTATTGCAGTCTAGTGTAATCTGTCAGATTTTTGCTTTAGGTTTATGCTATGCAGCAGAGATTTTATTATCTGAAAAGCTTTGAGGTATTCTAGTGAGACACAATTTATTCACAAATTCATAACTTCAGTTGCTAAGCCAATAAAAAATAATGCAAGACTGTCTTGACAAATGTAAGGAAATTGATTCCAAATGACTTGGTTGTATTATAGAAATAATCTTTCAGAAAATCACAGATGTGATAAGGTAGGAGTGCAAAAAGAGGTTGAGAGTCTGGGAGGTTCTTTTTTCATGGCAGTAGATCTGAAGCCTTTGTTTCCTGTGAGTATTACTAGCATACATTAGTGATGGATCTAATTTAGTTTTATTTCTGACACTTTTCAAAAACATATGTAGTTAATATATTTGTAGTTAATAGCTGTATCCTTAATGTTGTCCCCCAGGTGCAGACTGAAAACATCTTATGAAGCCACCAGACTTGCTTGTACCTTAATTTTAAAAAATGATCTATCAAAAAGGTCTTTGACAAATAAACCTGTGTTTTCTCTGCTTTCACTTCAAGCCAGCTAGATGCAAGTTCCAGTTTAAGGAATTTTTTGAAAGCACTGAAGATCTCTCTGAGGATGCTGCACGTTTTGATCATAGCTTATTTGTTCCATCTTTATTTTTCACATGCCTGGGATAAGGTACACTGAGATACGCATATGTATATATGAACACAAATAATCCATGAATATATTTATGCTAGAAATGCAAAAAAAGAAATCTAACGATTAAAGCTGTCAATCTGTGAGACTCCGAAATAGAAAAAAAAAAAAAAAATCTTAACTAATCCTAAAAAGAAATTTAATCAGTGCATACAATGAAATTCTATGGGATCATGACATATGTTATCAGGAGATGGATTCAATGACCTAAGAGTGTCTTACGCATTTTTTTCTGACTCTTTCATAGCCAAACACTGCTTAAGGATCTAAGTCTATTATCTGCTGCAGTTCTGTTCCTATGCTCATACCTTCACCTCTGCTATCACACTGTAATACTGCGATTAGTATTGAACAGTTCTAAGAATCAGCCAAATGTTTGCCTTTACCTTGGAATCAAACTTTTTAGCTATCTGTTCACAGCAAGAGTGAGAATAAATGTCATTGAGATTATCTAACTGAATTAAAGAGAATTGTCCTTTTTGACCAATAACAGTAAGTGGTAACCAAAAGGAACAATCAGGTGTGTAGCTTAAGAGCAATCAAAAAATAAAATATGCCATGAACTCTGAATGTTTACTGTGTATTAAGCTAAAGCAGGTCTGAAAGAGGTTATAAAGCTTATAGTAACAGGGCTAGCTGGCATCTTTCACTATGAACAGTTGGACAATCTGCCTTTGAACATCTGCAGCTTCTTCCCACATACTTATTCTGATACATAAGCAAACTTGTCCTAAGCCTCCCGATTCTTTCCCTTTTTCTGCAGACTCTTCTCACTTTCACTGTATTGAGGAGCATACATTACAGCATCTTTGTACGGAAAGCTGTGAAGCATTTCTAAACACAAGGAAGACTGATTAACTCAGAAGTTAATGAACAAATTTTGGCTTTTAATTTTTCTCAAGCATGCACACTGTCAGTAGTGAGACGCTGATCTGGGCATTTTGAATAATAGCTCTTTTGTGTGTTCTGAGAATAAACTTATATGTGTAAGCAATTCTACTTTCTTTCTAGGAATGACGCTGATTATTTAAATATGTGGCACTTGTTTTAAAAGCCTTTTTTTTTGCTTTAACATTTTATCTCACCTATGATGAAAATGAATATTATTCATTCCCTCAGAATGGATCAGAGTTTTTCCAGGAATCTTAAACAAACAAAAGAAGACAGAGATGTATGTGCTTTGAAACCACAGCCCTCAGAGTTTTTAACATAAACAAAAATAAGAGCCAAGATAAATGATTGCATTGACAACACAGTCATCTGAGTTTTTAAGATAAACAAAATTAAGAGCCAAGATTTTTTTTTTTTCTTGATCTTATTTGGACTGTTTATTTATTAATGACCCTTGCATGAAACCTACCAGACAGCCAACCATATGAGCCCTCAGTCCATTTCAATGAAAAGCAAAATAGTTTCATTCAAAGCTGAGAAAAAAAATATCTCTTGTAGCTCTCTATCTACTACTGCAAAGGCATAGTCTTCTACACTCTGTTTCTGGTTTAACATTAACATAATTTTTATAATTACAGAGTCACAGAATCACAGAATGGTTAAGGTTGGAAGGGACCTCTAGAGATCATCTGGTCCAACCCCCCCGCTCCAGCAGGGACACCCAGAGCACGGGGCACAGGGTGGCGGCCAGACGGGTTTTGAAGATCTCCAGAGAAGGAGCCTGCACAGCCTCTCTGGGCAGCCTGTGCCAGGGCTCTGGCACCATCACAGGAAAGGAGTTCTTCCTCACATGGAGGTTCAACTTCCTGTGTTTCAACTTGCACCCATTACCCCTTGTCCTGTCATTGGCCACCACCAAGAAGAGTTTGGCCCCATCCTTTAAAGAAGTTCTTCCTCACATGGAGGTTCAACTTCCTGTGTTTCAACTTGCACCCATTACCCTTTGTCCTGTCACTGGCCACCACCGAGAAGAGTTTGGCCCCGTCCTTTTTACATTCACCCCTCAGGTGCTTGAACATGTTGATCAGATCCCCACTCAATCTTCTCTAGGCTAAATGGGCCCAGCTCGCTTAATCTTTCCTCACATGATAGATGCTCCAGTCCCTTAATCATCTTTGTTGCTCTATGCTGGGTCCTCTCTAGAAGCTCAATGTCCTTCTTGTACTGGGGAGCCCAGAACTGCCTCCAATACTTCAGATGCAGCCTCACCAGAGCTGAGGAAAGGGGGAGAATCACCTCCCTCGATGTGCTGCCTCCCTCCTGATGCAGGCCAAGATCCCATTGGCCTTCTTGGCCTCAAGGGCACATTGCTGACTCATGGCTAACTTGTCGTCAACCAGGACTCCCATATCCCTCTCCGCAGAGCTGCATTCCAGCAGGTCAACCCCTAATCTGTACTGGTGTCTGGGGTTAGTCCTCCCCAGGTGCAGGACCCTGCACTTGCCTGTGTTGAAACTCAGCAGGTTCCTCTCTGTCCAGCTCTGCAACCTGTCTAGGTCTCTCTGAATGGCAGCACAGTCCTCTGGAGTGCTGGCCACTCCACCCTGTTTTGTATCATCTGCAAACTTGCTCAGGGTGCACTCTGTGCCCTTGCTGAACAAGCTGAACAGCACTGAGTCCGGTACTGACCCGTGTGGTGTACCACTGGCCACAGGTCTCCAACTAGACTTGGCCTCATTTATCACCAGCCTCTGGCTCTGCCATCCAGCCAGTTCTCAATCCACCTCACTGTCCAGTCCTCTAACCCACAATTTCAGAGCTTCTCCATAAGGATGTTATGCGAGACTCTGTCAAAAGCCTTGCTGAAGTCAAGGTAGACAACATCCACGACTCTCCCGTCGTTCTTCCAGCCAGTCATCCCATCATAGAAGGCTATTAGGTTCATCAAACACAACTTTCCCTTGGTGAATCCATGCTGACTACTCCTGATCACCTTCTTTTCCTTCATATGCCTAGAGATGTTCTCTAGGATGAGCTTCTTCATCACCTTTCCAGGGATGGAGGTGAGGCTGACTGGCCTGTAGTTTCCCAGCTCCTCCCTCTTGCCTTTTTTGAAGACTGGAGTGATGTTGGTTTCTTCCAGTCCTTTGGCACTTCCTCCACTCTCCATGACCTCTCGAAGATTATGGAGAGCGGCTGAGCAATAACCCCCACCAGTTCCCTCAGCACTCTTGGGTGGATCCCATCCAGGACCATAGATTTATATGCGTCCAGTTTGCCTAAATATTCTCTAACCCAGTCCTGCCTTGACCAGTGGAAAGTTGTCCTCTGTCTTGGTTCTCTCTCTTGTCTATGGGCTCTGTAGTTCATGGGGACTAGCCTTACCAGTAAAGATAGAAGCAAAGAAGGCATCTAGTAACTCTGCCTTCTCTGCATCCTCCATCACCAAGGCATCCTCCCCATTCAGCAGTGGGCCCACATTTTCCCTAGTCTTCCTCTTGCGGCTAATATATTTATAGAAGCCCTTCCTGTTGTCCCTCACATCTCTTGCTAACTCTAATTCCAAATGGGCTTTGGCCTTCCTTGTTGCATCCCTGCATTCTCTGACAATGTGCCTATATTCTTCCCATGTGACCTAGTCCACCTAGTCCTTTTTCCACATGATGTACATGCTCTTTTTCTCATTAAGTCTACCCAACAGCTCCTTGCCCATCCACGCAGGTCTCCTACCCGCCTTGCTCGACTTCTTTCTGATAGGAATGCACCAGTCCTGAGCTTGGAGGAAGTGGTGTTTGAATATTAGCCAACTCTCCTGGACCCCTTTTCCTTCTAGGACCCTGGCCCAGGGGATTCCTCCAAGGAGGTCCCTGAAGAGGTCAAAGTTAGCTCTCTTGAAGTCCAGGGTTGCAATCCTACTTCTTGTCCAGCTTCCTCCTCGCAGGATCATGAATTCCAAAATCTCAAGGTCACTGCATCCAAGCCTGCCCCCAACGCTCACATTTCCCACTAGACCATCTCTGTTTGTTAATATCAGGTCTAGTAGCCCCACTCCCCTTGTTGGCTCATGAACCACCCGCATCAAGAAGTTACCATCTGCAATGTTCTGGGGGAACCTCCCGGACTGCCTGTTCCTAGCTGTGTGATTATCCCAGCAGACATCAGGGTGGTTGAAGCGATGATAATTAGCAAGCAGTGTGCTCACTTCAAGCAGTTTAAAAGAAATTGTGGAGTTGTGTCTTCTTAAATAGATTTAGACTTGCCCTATAGATGGTTTGAGGTAACTGAAAATATTAGTCACATTTCTATTATGAAAAAAAACTCTAAGCAAAAACTATTATTTTTACTTTTGGTGTTTAAGAAGTTAAAAGACAGAGATAAAATGATAAAATGTTGGAAAATGAGAAAACATTATGGAAGACTTTAAATAACGAGGATTACTTCTTTTTTATCAGAATTATTTATCATTTTCCAGCACCTCTGACATAATTCTTCTGGGAAAGGTCAAACACTCATAATTTTAAAATGTGAAGCCGTGGTGAAATACTTGCCTGTTTTGTTACAAAGGTAGGCTCATAGCAAGGGTAGAGCAGAAATGAAGACATCCAGATATGTATCTGGCTGAAGGAGAAACTATTTAGGATAAATCCACGCTCAGCATATCTGTTGGGACAGCTATATGCACACTGTTTCTCTGCAGTACCCACTGCCTTGCTGTCATTGTCAGCAATGGAATTAATCTAATACCCAGACAGAAATGCTGTACTAGCTGCATCCTCTCCTTCTCCCTCAGGTAAATGTGGCATCTTCACTCCTATGTAGGGTGTCTAGGGGAGCTGAGGGGTCCAGGAGGCAGAGGAGCTAACAAGGGCAGGCCAGGTAGGTTGCTTACTCAGGAAAACTCACTCTTTATGACTGGCTAATAGGCTAGTTGTCCTGAATTCCTTCATATTTCAAAAACGATGGATTAGGTCTCATCCAAGTAGGAGAAGTTTAAAAGAGAAGTGAGAGGGTTTGAAAATGGATAAAACTTTTCTGTGCCAGGAATGAGGACGTGCTTTGCATATAGTTTGCTGATATCCTGAGGTTTCTTTGTTTCTTTTTTTTTTTTTCTTGTTTATGAATAGGATTTTTTTTTTAGTGAAATATAGTACAAAGGCACTTTGACGGGCAACACATAAGCAAAACTCTGGCAGGAGAATAGAAGACCCTATTAGAAGAAGAGGTCTAAAACAGACTTATGCCAAGTGATGAATCTTTAAAGCCAGACTACCACCTCAATTCTGGAAGCAGCTGAAAAAAAAGATAGCTAATCTATTAGATAGTTAAAAATCAAATTTAGTGTTCTAGAATACTGAGTTTAAGAGCCAAAATTAGTAAAGTATGTCACAAACTTCAGAAAACTCTGTGTATAGTAGCTCAGGTCTGTGTGCTAAAACAAGTATTACAGAGAAGCTTTCACCACGAACTATTCCCAAGAGTCCTTGAATTATTTATTTCCTTCTAAACCAGAAGAAGGTGAAAATTTGACTATATTTAACTTCAGAGAATATGTACCTGTCTTTGTAATTCATACTGCAGTAGACAATGGAGTTGAGTTATAAGCTCACTGCAAACAGTGAAAGTCTTTTTGATCTTATCAAACAGCTTTGAATCCAAATCTATGTAAATAAAATATGCTAACCGACATAAGTTGGGAATAGGCATACTAATGATCACTTGTATAGGAAAATGTTTGTATTAAAGTTTAGATCCCCTTAGTCTATAAAATACAGAACTGCATTTACTGAATAAATGTATATCACTTTGGGTACTCCCACTTATTGGGACGTGTGGGTCTATACGTTAAAAAGGTTATGGTGTTTTGGGGAGTGGGATAACACTTTACTAGAGCACCACACCACTGTATGGTGTAAAGGTGTCTTAGATTTTCCACCTAATCAGATCTGGCAAATGATGAGTTCCAATCCAAGAATTATTAACTCCATTATTTTTTTCAGGAATTAACTGTAACTTATCCTCCTTAGTTATTAATTAGTAAAGTACTATCCCTAGCAAACTATTACTTTTTTTTTTTTGAGTTTACCTTCTACAATCACTTTCTCTCAGAAGAATAAGATGACAAAATTTGAAGCGTGCCTATTTTAATTTGAATGTTGAAAGAAAAAAACTCCAATCCTGTGCTAAATATGGAGCAATTCAGACATTCAGGAGAAGTTTGTTTTGTCTTTTTTCTTCCCCCAATGTGGCCCAGAATCTTTCTTAAAACTGGCTGTTTTCTTCTTCCTTGCTATTTCTCTTCTCTCAGTCTTTTCATTACTGTCTTCATAGACTCTATCTGCCTTCTTTTTCTCTATTTAAATTATTCCCACACAAAGTATTAAAAGTGATTTTATGGAGACTAGACTGGACAGGAAACAATTGGTGAAAACTTTCCAACTACCAGAACATCCAGTTAACAAACTCTTGGAAAAGCACTCTCCAAAGAGGAAGGAGTGTTGCTGATATAGTACATGGCACTCTCTAAATTCTTCTGAAACATCATCCTAAAATGGAAATATGAGAAGTTTTGGAGGTAGTGTCGGAGAGAAATTATGACATTTAAAACTAAATTTTAACAAAAATATTTTAACAAAAATATAATTGTTATTTTTCAAAAAATCATTATAGAAAATCAGCACACTGAGGTCAACTGCCATTTTAGATGGCTGTATTATTCATTACTTTTTAATACAGTGTTTTTTTGAAAGTGCTGTGTTCTGAACTCATTACATGGTGGATAGGTAGTTTCAAATCTAGCTCACATGTACAGGTCAGCACTTAGTAGGTTGAATCCTATGACCTATTAACTACCTATGACAACTGAATAAGTACTTTCTATTAAATATGGAGACAGAGGCAATGATAATCGATGACTGAACTGATTCAATGTGATCTGAGGCTGGATTTATCTCACTGAAGTTAGTTATTTACTCTAAACAGGTTTTCTAAATTTCACCTACAGACAGTGGCAATTATCTGGTTTTAAGTGCTCAATCCACAAAATAATTCATCTAACCTATATTAGACATATTTTGTTGAATAAGGTAAATTATATGTTCTTATTTCCCACTGTCAGGTATACAACGAATCTATACAACTAGTTTTTATCACTATACAGTTATATTTTATTTTGAAAAATTGGTCTTAAGTAAATCTTCAGTTAGGATGTATGACTAGCTGGTTTATTAAAGACAGATTTGTCACTGGGTCTGCAATGAAAGTTTCAAATTGTATTGATAAAGTCATTAATAATGGTTGTTCAACTCTCTGAGTTAAATCTAGCAGATGCTTTCACCACCTATACGTGTGAATAGTCAGATCAGTATTTTATTATTGCTTTTTGATAATTTTCTCATTTACTGAATCTTCTTTATTTGGAAAAAAAAAAAAAAAAATTGCTTACTATATCCAGACCTCTCTAAGAATATATTTACTACACAGTTCTACCCAGTTCCTACTGGAAATGCAGGAATATTCAGAATCACCTGTTTTCCAATCCATTTTTCCAATGGGTTCGACAAATTTAATTTCTCTCAAAAGAGCTAAATGTAAAGTTGCTGGGAGTGGAATAAATTAGGCCTCATTTTAGGTGCCTACACTGTAAATGCTGGCATCAGGCTTGTCACTCTGAACTTTCTGCAGATTCACTAGAAAGAAATCAGCATTTTAAAAACTCAAGTCATCTAAGGCAAGTCACCCTCTGAAAGTGGCAGTTCTTCACAGCCTGTAAATGCAATCGCATGAGTGTAAACACCTACTTTTCAGCAGGTGAATCTTAAGCGCCCATTTTCTGCCAAACATCTCTTTTTGTTTAAAATTGGGGAAAAAAAGTAGTAAATTTCAAGGAACAACTATCAAGTTTCAATATGCAAGTGTAATCAAAACATCTGCTTTCTTTTGTTCTCATTATCTCCAAATACATAAAGTGGATTCTTGCTCCTTCTTTCATGTGGCACCTTTTGATGAGTTTCAGGTGCTGTATTGATAATGTTTCTTTTTGGTACTTGATGCATACATACACACACAGAGTCAAAAATACAGCACAGTGAAAAATAAGGCATAATTTAAATAATTCTAGTTAAACAATGGCACTCAACACCCTCCTCCCACTCCCAAAAATATATTATTTATTAGGCTATGGAAAATAGAAGCCGGTAAGAAAAACTCTAAAGTTATATAATTACAAAATATTGATAGTTAAACAAATTCTCTACCTCAGTTTTATTTTCCTAACACTGTCTTTCTCCATGGCACCCTCCTGCAATTGATAGTTTGCATTGCTTGGAAATACTCTGAGATCTCAGCTTACTGACAGATGCTCTTTCCGGACATTTGTTTCCTGCTGCCACAATGCAAATGTAGATGGAGAATAAAGTTATCAGGGACTCCTTAAATCATCTTCCTCTCTCTTTATCTGGTTTTCAATGGAAAAATGTTCAAATAATAATGCTTGACTAACATGGAGATGGCAACTGGAAAGGTTATGCAGATCTTGTCATTGATCCAGGAAATTGCTCATAAGACAAGGATTTTTTCTTCTTGCATAAGATCCTCCTCCATTTTATCTGAGCATGGTGGGAATAGGGTTGGAAAGCTCTACTAACATTTTTCAGTAAAATCAGAATTACTAGTATGTACTTGCCTTATGCTGAAAGTCTTGTTTATGGACAAAGATAAAGCATACCTTGTGTATAAGATCAAGAACTAGTTGTTAGACAAACTGAAATCTTAAGAGTCCAATCATTACAAATCCAGATGTAATTGTTACAGAAAAGGAAAGAATAATAGTGCACTAAAAATTCTTATGCATATGCTTTGTTTCTATCTCTTTCCTAATGCTATGTTGATGTTATGCTTTGAGTCCTACCATGGGTGGCTTCATTGTGGTGATGATAGAAGTTGTAGGGATGGGATGTATAGTGAGTTATTAGCATCTGGGGTCCTTTTTTCAGAAGGAATATGTTCATCTTGATAATTTGTTCTTTGTCGCTGTAGGATCTTCTTCAGATGTTTTATATATATTTGCTAGGGTACTTTTACATCTTTATCTTTTTTCCCATTGGTCAGCAGCTCCCTATTAAATACCATTTCTGCATTCTGTTCATTATCCCTAAGATATCTTTGTCCAGACTTAGGCCTACATTTCTTTAACTGACCATTGGTGAGTTGTTAACACATGTGGCATCTTCAGTGCTACCCTGTGCTGGCTGCATCTCTTACCATCCCATACCCGTACTCCTCTTTGCCAAGTTCTGTCTCTTCTTGAAAAGGACTCCATTTTCATACCCACCTGTACGGAAGCAGTTAGGGGCCAACACAATCTTACATTCCCCTTGTGGAATTGATATTCCACATTGATAATCCTCTATTGTTTAGTGCCTTTATTAACAACCTGGATGATGGAATGAAATCTGTTCCCAGCAAGTGTATGGATGATAACAAGTTGGGGAGAGCAGCTAATGCACTGAAGAACAGGGCTGCTCTCCAGAGGAACCTAAACAGACTGAATAATGAGTAGACAGGGAACTTGTGAAAGAAAGGTAGTAGTAAAGTGTTGCCCTGGGACAGAATAGTCCCAAAGAACACTTCAGGCTGGGAGCTCGCTGCCTAGAAAGAAAGTTGATGGAAAATGACCTCAGGGTCTTGGTGGACAAGTAGAGTATGACCCACCCACATGTCCTTGTGGCAAAGACAGCAATTATATCCTAGGCTGTCTTAGCAAGAGTATGGACAGCCGTTCTAGGAAAGTGATTCTTTCTTCCTGTTTGGCGCTTGTGAGAGATACCTAAAGTACTTTGTAGCATTTGGGTTTCCCCAGTACAAGAAAGACATTGACAGACTAGCGTAAGTCCAGAGGAAGGCCACCAAAATGGTCAGGAAACATGGAGAACATGACATACAAGGAGACACTGAAAGACCCAGAATTATTCATCATGAGGAGCAAA
The DNA here is from genome assembly GCA_013398735.1 of Nothocercus julius. Classification (NCBI taxonomy): domain Eukaryota; kingdom Metazoa; phylum Chordata; class Aves; order Tinamiformes; family Tinamidae; genus Nothocercus; species Nothocercus julius. The sequence goes on along the minus strand of VZSV01000146.1, from coordinate 1,087,776 downwards.
AGACTAAAGGAGGTCTTGTAGCTGTTCACAGCTAACTAAGGGGAGTACAGAAAATGGAGACAGGATCTTCTCAGAGGTGCACAATGAAAAGATAAGAAAAAATAGACTCAATTCTGATTGCATATAAGGAGAATTTTTTATCATAAAGAGAGTCAAATGCTGGAAGAGGTTACCCAGAGAAGCTGTAGATGTTCAAAACTTGACAGAACAAGACAGGGCAACCTTCAGCAGGAGGTTGAAAAATAAGCGGTGGATCGGTAAACTCTTCTACCAAAATATTTTCTTTCTCATAACTCTTATGTAATATTTTTATTTCTTCTTTGTTCCTTTTACCTGCAGAACTTACTCCTGATAGAAGAATAACATGCTTAATTTTACTCAAAAATCTTGTTTGAGTTTTTTAAGTATTGCAGCTTCCAATTATTCAGCCCTCACTGTCTATGAAGTGATAATTAGGCATTAAAAGCTAAGTGGATTACTGTGGAGATCTCTCCTGATAATCATTTAACACTTAATCAGATCTTAATACTATAAATTATACATTTCTCAGCAGTATTCAGATTCTAATAAATTTTATAACAGTTTGGAGTTACTAGTTTTTCTTGACCTCATTGTGGCAGTGAAAAGTTGTAAAGTTTTCTGTAAAGAGTCACCCACTATAACAATCCAGATTTATCCCAAAACAATTCCTTTAGCCCATCTGACTGTACTAATATTTATTCATAAGGGTGTCTTGGACAAGACAATGTTCGCAATTCCACTTTTATGAATAAATATGAAAAATGTCTTCAAATTCTATATTAAAGTGGAGTTGAAGTTCTTTCCCCAGCTTTTAATTTTACTTTCCAATCCTTAAGAAAAAAAAAAAAAAAAGGAGGGGAAAAAACTCACTTCTTAGAAGACAGCATAACTTGCTAGACACATTCAGTTGATTCCCCAGTGAAACATCCATATATTGTTTAGCATTTCTTTTTGCCAACCCATATACTCATATCAAGCAGAGCCACATATATAACTCTGGCCCTGGTTCAGTGCATACCTTTATAAAAAAATTAACCATAATAGTATCTCCCCAAATATATGGATACATTTAATTACTGTTAATGTCAAGACAAAGTGAGAAAATCAGAATACTCTAAATGTAAGATCCAGTTGTCCATACGTGGCCACATAATGTTTCATATTGCATTATAATAACAAACAGCAAGAAGTGTCTAATTTCCTGATGCTTAGACATTGTTAAATTTCACAACAATCCCACACTTCATATTTTCATTTTAAGCTTTTTAAGTCAGTAAGCTTTATAATTTATGGTAAAATGCACTTGTACTTGTGAGAAGATTCATATATGTTAATACTGGGCTATTTTGGGTTAAGGAACAAAGTTACAAAATCAATGTTAAAGGTTCGTAAAGCATACTGCTCAGCCCCTGTTTGAGACTATATATGTACTTTAGCACCTGCTGGCACAAGACAGAGATTTTTGGCCCCCTAAAGCACTGAGGCTATAATAAGTGTATTCCTGTGTACTCTTATAGAAATCCGTAAAAAGTAAACTTTAATCCCTAGTTTGACACCCTGTTGCAACTTACCAAAAGATAAAAATTTCTTCTTTATATTCTTAATAAATTTTGTAACATTAGTTCATGTCTTTGACTTTCAATCATAAGGAGAGCTGATTAAAAACAAAAAAATCACAATTTAAAATGTAAAATGAAATTAAAATGAAAATTTCTGCCATATGAAGAATTTCAAATAGAATGCTTTTGACTCTTCACAAAGAAAAAAAAAATGTTGTCTGATTAAAAAAAGGAACAAGTAATTGCCTAGTGGAATGACAACAAGGATTATCTGAGACAGATGTAGACGATATTTTTCCTAGCCCAGGAAAGAGTCTAGAAAAGAGACAAAGGAAAAAAAATATATAATAGAATCAAATCAGTCATGAGTAGAGATAAGTGTTGATGTGCAGCAGGAGAAAAAAAAGTAAGCAAAGGTTTTTTGCTTTTCAAGGATTTGCTTGAAATGTTTTGAGGTGTTTAAAAGTGTTAGAGAAATGGCTGATGATGCATCAGAGCACAGAAAGCCTCATGACAAAAAAAACAAAATTGTTTTTTAATATTTATAGGGATCTGTCTGCATGGCAGAGTTTATACTGATCTTTTCCCCATATAAACAGAGTTTAAGTTGTTGGAAATCTTGCACACAAGGATTTTAAGTTCTAACCAATATTCCAGAAAGATAGTTTATTTTCACTAAAAATTTAAATATTTCACTAATATTATTAATATGGTTCAGCTCAAATTTTTAAGAACATCATTTTCATTGTTAACCTTCTTAGGATTTTTTTTATCCCCCAGGAGAGTTTTGTGAGTTGCAAGTTGATAACTGTGGTTCCAACTCATGTGAAAATGGAGGAACATGTGTTAACTATGAAGACCATTATAAGTGCACCTGCCCCATAGGTAAGTCATTGGAAATTTATTTTATATATAAAACATCACAAAAAAATGTAACCTAAATAGGTATTTGAATCTCATTATGTAAAAATAGCAGCATATCTCGGTATATGCAATAAACATTTTTTAGGAAAAATCTCTTTTGATGCTTTGTTTAGGAAATAAAATTGCCAAATTACTCTATTAAACTGATGTTAACTGCGAACATTGTGAGCAGACACAACGTCAATATGCATGAATGAACTGTGATTAAACATTCTCTTTGTGGTGCAGGTTTTGAAGGTGAAAGATGTGAACTGGATATTGACGCCTGTCTACTCTACAATATAAGCTGTGACCCTGGAGCACTATGCATGGATAAATCTCATGGATTTAATTACACATGTTTATCACCATGTACTGGAAACACAGAGGTAGGAAAAAGTGATATATTCACCTCAGTGCTTTCTGGAAATCAAACAAGTTATTCTACAAGCTGTGAGCTGATAAAACCTCATTTCCTATGGGTTACCTAAATACTCTATTTATACTAATTCTATTTTTATGATATCTTTCTTCTCTTCTGTCTAACACATACATCCAAGAGTGCCTGATATGAGTAATCTAGTCATTGTCAGACAAATCGAATGATGTCTGAGCTCTGCCTGTCTTACTCTTTGAAGGTTTACTCACTGATGTTGCCTTCTGTGTCCTACTTGCTGGTGTTATGTTGGGAACCTTGTAGGAACTTAAGGCAAGATTTGCTTGAAATGTTTTGATGTGTTTAAAAGTGTTAGAGAAACGGCTGATGGTGCATCAGGGCACAGAAAGCCACATGACAAAAGCCTCGCTTCCATTGAAAACCAGACTAAAGACCATAATCAATTAAACAACAACAACAAAACTTAAGCAACACTATACCTCAATACCATCTTAAAATGCTGAAAAGTTACAAAATCCCAAATTCTGCTTGTTGGTTGCTAAAGTATTCACAAATATAGTACTGAATTTGATTTTCACATATTCAAAATATTTTAGAAATCCATATTTTAGATAGTGATGATGCTTAGACCAAAATATTGCATCTATTGTGCACTCAGATCTCTTAAAGAAGTTGATTTGTTGCATCCTTCTCGTTTCCGTTAAGTAACCCATTCAATTATATTACTGGTTTGGGTAAGATTAATTCACACCAAGGAGACTACAGATACAGGCCCTGGAACTACTGAGATTTTGGCACTGGATAGAGTAAAATACTGTGACATTTTTTCATAATGATTGTTATTTTAAAAGCTATGTACACAATGCTATATACCCCTTTCAAACAGCTGCTCAAACATGATAACCAGTGTTTCAAAGGCTTAATCAATTCTTTTATTGAAATATATTCACCATAAGAATATACTATGCAGAACAAGCAATGCATTTACAAAGAAGCAATCTACATTTATGTCACCTTGAAGTCTATGGGTACATACCAATAAAATATGAATAGTGACACAGGAATACCTACTACCTCAAAGGTTTATATTTAAATTGTTCTGCATCTGGTAAATTTTAACATTTTTAAGATTTAAAGTGCCATACTAAGTTCAAATTTACTGTACATGGCATAATACTATAATGATACAATAATCATTATGGCTAGTTAGGATAGGAATTGATACTGTACTGAGAATGCTGATGGGAGCTACTAAAATATTTTAGTAAAATATTTGCTCAAAAGCCTTCAGACATATCTAATATATTCACATAAACAATATATAGAGCATCATACTTTTCATGTGGGATATATATACACACACACATGTGTTTACTCATATATACCTGTATACCTACTACATGAAACACTTAGTTTTGCCATAATGTGAATAATTGTTAGATTTTCTGAAGGGAAAGGGCATAAAACCTAAAATAAAGGATATGATATACCTGGGTTTTATTTGTTTACTTAACTCACAGGTCATTAAAGTAACTTCTTTTTTCACTTATTGAAAAAATAATGGCCTTATTCAAACAAATGAATATTTGAGTTATTTTTGTAGTGTAAATAATAATGTGACATTAAATTTTTCTATTAGCTAGTAAATTACATAATTCATTCAGCATGTAATATATTATTTGATTCTTTGTGGCTGGAAAATTAGTATATATTTTTGCATTCTTTCTTCATTTCTTTTCCATTTTCAGTGGTACCTCAGATATGATGAACTATTTTATCTCTACAGAGATACATTTGTGTATCCAGGACAAAAGACTGAAAAGAATACTAGTATTTTTAATGTTTCCTTAATAAAAATGCAAAAAAAAAGTTATCAGTAATTGCTGTATCTTTAATAAACGTAACATAATAGTAATGTTTTTCTCCTGGCACAATGCTTTTAAAGCTGTAAAGTTACTATTCTTTAAAATAAATATAAAGTAATTAAAGAAATATTAGTTCATTAAAAAAGGACTCCTTAATGATTCAAAATCTATTATTAACTTTATAACAAGGAAATGCCTACCAACCTTGCACCTAGAATTATGAAGAACCTCAAAATAAATTACATTTTCAGTTTCCTTTTTGGAATGGCTTCCAATAAAACAGAATGTATCCACTTTATATTATAATATTTTTTCTCCTCTTAAGTACTCAGGATTATGTCTCATGAAATAAAGAAAATATCATTGTCCTAGTAGACTATAGGAGATAAGTTACAAAATTCAACATTTTCAAAAGCAAGGAATGCACAGAGAATTGATTACAGTAATGGTAATAAGTAATTTAAATCCAGCATACTAGGCATTGATTCAGTAGGCAAGGGAGGAAATGTTTCTCTAAGATCTCCTGGGTGCCACTCTTATAACTAGACTAATGGGTTAAGTAGAAACGTAAATATTTCTGAAAAAAAAATAGAGAGAGACTTAGTTCTATATTTTTGTATTGCACAGCTTTAATGAATACTTTTGTTACTGAAAGTCAGGTCAAATCAGTGGAAAAACAAGTTTAGTGAGTTAGCTGAGTTTAATTCTTTTGCTAACAGAAGAAGAATTAAAGACATCCTTGGAGAGTATACATTATGAGGCAGCTAAGAAAAGGTGTGGTATCTGAAGTATTTTTAATTCATATCAAAATTGTGATCAAAGCTGGTAACTCTGACTTTTTTTTTTTTTTTTTTGTCATTCAATTAGTGAACTAGCTATATATTTTTGATTTCCCAGATTTAATTTTTTGATGACTACAAGTTGTTAGTTCTCACATCTCAAAAACATTTGTTTCTTCAGTAGAAGTCAACATGATGTCCACAGAACCGAAGCTCTTTTTCATAGCTTGTGGCTCTACCCCCAGAAAATTATCTCCCTCAACAGAAGGTAGTAAATGAGTCCAGCAAAGGGCTGCTAAGATAAAGAAGGGACTAATGCACTGAGAATTGGGCCTGTTCAGCTTGGAGAATAGTGAGGAGGGATCTTATCAGTGGGTTTAAATGTTTTAAGGGAAGGTGTTAAGAGGATGGGGTCAGACTATTTTTCAGTGCTGCCCAGCCTGGTCAAGAGGCAACGGGCACAAACTGAAACACAGGAGGTTCTGTCCAAACATGAGGAAAAGCTTTTTTTCTGTGAGGGTGACAGAGCACTGCAGGAGTGCTCAGAGAGGTTGAGATTGAGAGGTTGTGTAGCCTCCGTGCTTGGAGATACTCGAAAGCCACCTGGACACATTCTTATGCAATGAGCTCTAGGTGACTCTGCTTGTGCAGGGGCATTGGACTAGGTGATCTCTAACGACCCCTTCCAACTTCAGTCTCTCTGTGATGTGTAAACTTAGTCACATCAGGAAAAAGAATTTTTAGCATTGTAAAAGGGATCTAAATAAGTCCTTTCAGTTGGTATTTCAAAACCCCTAATTTCCTTTTACAGTTACAGCCAGCTGGACTATTGAGATCCACTTGCACAATTTATTTAAAAGTTACTTTATCTTTTTATGAGCTGAATGATCCCAAGTTACCCTGGTTTTTTTTGCAGTTAGGATCACAGTTGCCATCTTTTGTATGACAATATCTGCTTGCTCAATGCATAGCTTATTCAGTGTTTAAAGAGCCTGCTGTTTAGAGAGGTTGTCCTCATTCTGATATTGGCATGCTGTTCTACTTTATGCCAAACTCCAGGTCACATTTTTTGATCTTTAAAAGTGAGGTAATCACATCAGGCATGCAACAGTGGTATAAATAAAGTATGCATGCTCATGTTGTTTTCTTTGCACTTGATATATTATACTCCTTTGGAGATGATTTCATTAATATTTTCTGTTCTTTCCACTGCAGCAATTTACAAAGATGTACTTCTGATTTATCATAGCTGGTTTTATTGAATAATGCTACAAACCATTATATTTGTGAGGTCACTAATGGAGGTGATTATACAGAGAAATAAAAAGTAAAATGTTCGATTTGTTATTTAATGTAAGGCCTCTTACACTGCAATTTAAGTATCTTAAATTTAAGAAAAAGATAGTTTCACATAAATGAGACTTAGTACTTTGCCCTTTGAAGCTAAAAACTTGTCTAGTCCCTGGTGGTTGGAAAACCTCTGTTTATTTTGTTTTTAATATTGGTGAAAACGTAACATTAATATTGGTGAAAACGTAACATAAGTATGAAACTTTCTACTATGCATTATTTTTGAATTAGGAAATGAAGGAGGAAAGAAGCACTTAAAAATCAAGCTAGAAAATTGTCAATAAAGCTTTTCTAATTAACCTCCAAGCTGTCCCTGCAAATAAATTCCCTTCTCAGCAAATCTTTGTTACTGGTGATACTTTTGTCAGAAAAAAACACAGCTTGACTTTTAGATTAGAGGGTGACTTTGCAGTTCTGACGTATGGTACTACACTGATAGTTTGAGTTAAACAGATTTGATATGATATAATGAAAACAGCTTGTGCGTGCATGTATTTATGTGAATCTGTTTAGTGAACTTATACCCAAAGAGAGAACTGTGGGCCTCAGATCTTGACTGACTGTGTTTTCAGGACACGCTTTTACCTTAAGGTATACTTTTAAACTTTCAAATAAGAGTGAGGATACTTTTATGATTTACTTGAAGATTGTTCTAGGAAACTTTATGCTAAAAATTGATGGAGGTAGTCTTTGTAATGTTAATGATTTATCTTTGAGAACTTACACAGGATAATTGAGAAAATTAGGAAAAGACAAACACTACTTACATATCCAAAATGCACACATACATACATATATTCAGAAATAAATATCTACTTTGCTTATTTAAAGGAAATTGGAACTAAAATCAATCTATCTAAAATTTCTGAAGAAAAATATGGAAGAAAAATGTTATTTGTAAGAAAGTAAGAGAAAAAAAAAAAAGGGGAAGGATTGTAGCCAAGAACTGCCAGGAGTGAAACACTGCAAGCTGATTTAATTTCTTACTATAACAATAATAGTAGCAAGAAAAGTGAAAAGCATTTTCTCACATAGGATTCTCATAAGCAAGCTGGTGAAATAATGCATCTGTTCTGGCTTGAAGGAAAGCAGCTAAGATGATAGTCAAAACTCAGTAGTTAACAGTAGTTTCCTGGCCAAAAGGAAGAATGTATTTAGTAGTGTTCAAGAAGGGCCTGACCTGCTTCCATTTCCACTCAGTATCTTCTTTTTTAATGGTGAAATAGATAATGCTCTATGAGATTGAATCTGAAGCCAGCTTCTGACATTAAAATAATAGAATTCAAAGTAGTATTAAGAAACTGGACAAATTATCTGGAAAAGTATAGTGTAATTCAGTGTGTACATTTTCCAAAGGACATATAATGTTCTTGAAATTTGGGGTTGTAGTGAAGAATGAATCTCCATATTAAGCAAATTAATCTCTCATCAATGATTAGTGCCAGTAGGCATTGCAGGTATGATTTTGGATGCTAAACAATAAAGCCCCCTGTAAAAATATATTTTCTTTATAGGTATCTATGTGCTTTTTAGAAACTGAGTTTATAGTACCTGATACACTTACAAATAATACTTTATTGTCAGGAATAGCAAAATAGAACAAAAGGAAACACACTGAAATTAAGTCTGCCTGAATAAGGAGAACTAACCCATTTTCTAGAAACCATTAAAAGCATCAGATTCTGCTCAGAAACAACGTAAGCAGCTTAAGCATTTGATCCACAAGAAATTATTCAATAGCATAAAAAATGTGGCTACATTTTTCTGTGGGTTGCAGATAATCATAGAATGCTTAAGATTGGAAGGGACCTCTAGAGATCATCTAGTCCAACCCCCCTGCACACACAGGGTCACCTACAGCATGTGGCTCAGGACTGCGTCCAAGTGGGGTTGGAAGACCTCCAGAGAAGGAGACTCCACAACCTCTCTGGGCAGCCTCTTCCAGGGCTCTGTCACCCTCACTGTTAAGAAATTTTTCCTTAAGTTCCTGTGGAACTTTAGGTGCTTCAGTTTGTGGCCATTTCCTCTAGTTCTGTTGGTGGCCACCAATGAAAAGAGGCCAGCCCCATCTTCCTCACTGCCTCCCTTGAGGTACTTATAGACACTGCACAGATCTCCTCTCAGCCTTCTCTTCTCCAGGCTGAACAGGCCCAGCTCTCTCAGCCTTTCCTCACAGGGCAGATGTTCCAGGCCCCGGATCATCCTCGTAGCCCTGCGCTG
>VZSV01000146.1:1013496-1072511 GCA_013398735.1 Nothocercus julius | reverse complement strand
GAGGATGATCCGGGGCCTGGAACATCTGCCCTCTGAGGAAAGGCTGAGAGAGCTGGGCCTGTTCAGCCTGGAGAAGAGAAGGCTGAGAGGAGACCTGAGCAGTGTCTTTAAGTACCTCAAGGGAGGTAGTGAGGAGGATGGGGCTGGCCTCCTTTCAGTGGTGGCCACCAACAGAACTAGAGGAAATGGCCACAAACTGAAGCACCAAAAGTTCCACAGGAACTTAAGGAAAAATTTCTTAACAGTGAGGGTGACAGAGCCCTGGAAGAGGCTGCCCAGAGAGGTTGTGGAGTCTCCTTCTCTGGAGATCTTCCAACCCCACTTGGATGCAGTCCTGAGCCACATGCTATAGGTGACCCTGTGTGTGCAGGGGACTAGATGATCTGTAGAGGTCCCTTCCTTAAACATTCTATGATTCTATGATTCTACGCTACATCTCTTCCCATTTTAAGACTGCTCTTCTAGACAGTGGAGTCATATAAACATACATTCAATATGTGAACAGAATGCCCTTCAATTTCAACATGGGGCTGAAAGAAAGCACTAAGCTTCACACCTTGAATGTGTGATATAGGTGGAAAGCTCAGCAAGGATAGATATTAAGAGCGACATAGTCACAATAAAAAGTCTTGGGAATTTTACTCCCTGGTTTAGTGACCTTTTTGTTACAACTAAAGTGGTCTCAATCAGACTCACACGAAGCCACTTATTAATTCAGATGAATCAGTGCGCTTCCAGCTGAGCCTGTGCTGTTTGAGATAGCTTAATGGAAGTTAATCAGCATACATTAAAAGTGATATGTCATCCAAAGAGATACTGCTACTGGGCTAAGGGTGTCTCTGTAGATAATACAAACCTGCCGGATACTGTTGCAGTAAGCAACACCATCTACACACTTCAAGGAATGGTCACATATATCTAGAGGAAAAAAAAAAAAAAAAAAAAAGACAAGCATCATTACCTTGCAAAATATGGTTGCCACATATAAAAGTGTTTTAAATCTCCCTTTGAATATCAACCTGCATCTTTCCATTATGTTCCCTGTAGAAGAAGAGAGAGATGAATTATTCAGGATTGATTTAGCACGGCCTAATGAGGGATATTTAATGAATAATTAAGCAAAATGAAAGATCCCTCGAAGGATCTGATTGCTCTGTTTTAAAATCAAAGGAGGATTTTAGGAGTCTGTTTTCTTCACCTTTATAGATTGATTTTGTGCCAATGTTAAGATTTTGGTAATTGAGATCCTAACTGAAATAGTTCCTAAAAGATACCTGATTTTAGTTTGTCTAGTAAAGAGGAGCAGTAGAGGAGAAAACTAGAATCTATAATTCAATTTAATTTCAATTAGCTATCCTGTTTCTTCAATCCAGTTCATTCAGATAAGTCTTACACTTATAGCCCCAGGGAAGCCCAACAAGAAACACTGAAAACTATTAGACTAATTCATCTGAAGAAATGGTATTGTATGTTTTACTGTTGTTGCATTTATTGTATAAGGTTATGATAAACTAGTATGTTTTAAAAATAGATCTTCCTCTGTAGATGTAGCTGTGAGGTCAGCATTTCATAAAGTTTTATGCAGGAAAGCCTCCCATACCAAAGTCTGGTTTGATGCACAATAAAGCTTGAATCTCTTGATTCACCCACTCATTTATTTAGTATTCTTGACTTTTTCATTATAACTATACAGTCTGTATAATTTAATTTTAAATACACTTCACTAGGAAAGTGTAAAGCCCTACGTAGTGATAAACTGTTAAATAGAGTGGTTTAAAATATGAAAAACTTCTTTGCATGATGCCAGCAAGATTATGAAAAGTAAACATATTTTAGATAAGTTTTGAATGGCATCAAATCTAAAGCTACTATTGCTTTATTCCTCCTTGACTTTTTCTCTTTTCTACTAGCTGAGTAAATTAAGCTGTTTGATCAGATTCTTTTTTTTTCATTATAATTTTCATCTTCAAGTTTATTCACTCTCTAGTACATATGCAATTTGACTGCAGGACATAATTGGCACTGCCATACAAAGTTAGTACGATGATATACACAGTTTTCTGTGGCAATAATAGGCTTCTTTCACTGGAGAAAGAGGAAAAATGCTTTTCTGCGCTTTGCTAGAGCTCCAGAAGGTAAGTGAATATATGTTGTAATTTCCTAGAGAATATCGCTATAATAAGTTATACAACAGTTTTTCTGCAGAGACTACAGGTGCTTAGAGAAAACCAAATTGGAACTAAATAACCTTTTTAGTCCATTTATGAATGTGTATGCAGTCCCTATTTCATCTGTAAAACAAAATCATTAATTTTGAGTAAATGCAGTTAATCTGTTTGGGTTACAGTAATAAAAAAGCATTTATTAAAAAAAGACTGAGAAGTCTTGGCTGTCGCCAAGCTTAAGTGTTCCTGCCTTATATCCTTCTCAAGACAGAAAAGTGTGGGTAATCACTTAGCATGGTTCAGTTTAGCCACCACACATCTTCAGCTAGGTCTTCAACATTTTTCAGTTATTCTAGGCATTCATCAGTTCTACACAGCAATTTATTCAATGGCACAAGTTCTAGATCTCTTTAGTATATGCAGTGTGTAGATAGACTTTGCCTGCAGCCCGGCAGGACCAATAACTATGAACTTGCTTACATGCCTGCCTGTTTCTGTACATCTTTGGGGAAATCTGCATCTCTGCTTCATTTCACAGCCATATCCCCTTACTGGGCTACAGCCAATAGTGATATGAAAAAAATCTGGGCAGGGAAATGTCACTGTACATCCACCTACATGATCGGTATAGGAGTGAAGTCAAGCATGGCGGGGTAATTCTGCCTTGCGCTTGGGATCTACTGCCAAAATCCATGTTTGCAGCAAAAGCCTTGAGGTATTGGTTTTCACACACACAGAATCACACATAATGGTTGAGGTTGGAAGGGACCTCTAAAGATCATCTAGTCCAACCCCCCTACTCAAGCAAGGTCATCTAGAGCATGTGGCACAGGGTGGCAGCCAGGCGGATTTTGAAGATCTCCAGAGGAAACTCCACCACCTCTCTGAGCAGCCTGTTCCAGGGTTCTATCACCCTCACAGGAAAAAAGTTCCTCCTCACATGGTGGTGGAACTTTCTGTGTTTTAATTTGTACCCATTACCCCTTGTCCTGTCACTGGCCACCACGGAGGAGAGTTTGGCCCCGTCCTTTTTACATTCACCCCTCAGGTACTTGCACACGTTGATCAGATCTCCTCTCAGTCTTCTCTTCTCCAGGCTAAACAGGTCCAGCTCACTTAGTCTTTCCTCATAGGATAGATGCCCCAGTCCCTTAATCATCTTTGTTGCTCTACGCTGGGCCCTCTCTAGAAGCTCCACGTCCCTCTTGTACTGGGGAGCCCAGAACTGCAACCAGTACTCCTGGTGCAGCCTCACCAGAGCTGAGGAGCAGGATACCCTCCTCCAACCTGCTGCCAACACTCCTCCTGATGCAGGCCAGGATCCCATTGGCCTTCTTGCTGACTCATGGTTAACTTGTCGTCAACCAGGACTCCCAAATCCCTCTCCGCAGGGCTGCTTTCCAACAGGTCAAGACCTAATCTGTACTGGTGCCTGGGGTTATTCCTCCCCAGGTGCAGGACCCTGCACTTGTCCTTGTTGAACCTCATGACATTCCTCTAGAGTGTCGGCCACTCCACCCAGTTTTGCATCATCTGCAAACTTGCTCAGGGTGCACTCTGTGCCCTTGTCCAAGTCATTGATGAACAACAAGCTCTCAACAACAAGTTGAACATCACTGGGCCCAGTACTGACCCCTGAGGGACACCACTGGCCACAGGTCTCCAACTAGACTTGGCCGCATCTATCACCACCCTCTGGCTCTGCCATCCAGCCAGTTCTCAATCCACCTCACTGTCCAGTCCTCTAATCCACACTTTCAGAGTTTCTCCATAAGGATATTATGCGAGACTCTGTCAAAAGCCTTGCTGAAGTCAAGGTAGACAACATCCACGACTCTCCCGTCGTTCTTCCAGCCAGTCATCCCATCATAGAAGGCTATTAGGTTCATCAAACACAACTTTCCCTTGGTGAATCCATGCTGACTACTCCTGATCACCTTCTTTTCCTTCATATGCTTAGAGATGTTCTCTAGGATGAGCTTCTTCATCACCCCTCCAGTGTCAGAGGTGAGGCTGACTGGCCTGTAGTTTCCCAGCTCCTCCCTCTTGCCCTTTTTGAAGACTGGAGTGATGTTGGTTTCTTCCAGTCCTTTGGCACTTCCTCCACTCTCCGTGACCTCTCGAAGATTATGGAGAGCGGCTGAGCAATAACCCCCACCAGTTCCCTCAGCACTCTTGGGTGGATCCCATCCAGGACCATAGATTTATATGCGTCCAGTTTGCCTAAATATTCTCTAACCCAATCCTCCTTGACCAGCATAGTCTTCCTCTCTCCCGGTTGTCTCTCTTTTCTCCAGGCTTTGTAGTTCATTGGGAAAAATGTTTTCCTCACTAGAATATGAGGATTTACACTCACAATCTTGTTATGGGCTTGTTATTGGGCTGGAGCTGGGGCAGGGGCTGGAGCTGGGGCCAGTTCAGGGCAGGCAGCAGTCCCGGGCCCCGGCACAGGCTACAACCAGCATGGCCCAGCTCAGGCCCCGGGCAGCCCTGAGCCGCAACATGGCCATGGCAGCACCAGCCTGAGGCCATCCAATGGGAAGGGCAAAATCAAATTTCTTGGGCTAGAGATTCACTCACTAGTAGAAATTCTAGTATCATGCACTTCTGTAGTTAGTAACTCTGATTTACTACAGTAATTATAACTAACCCATACAAGTGGCGAAAATGAGAGGGCAAGAAAAACTTTTAACACTGAGATAAATAATATGTAGTATTTATGATACTCATATTTTAGAGATTTTTTTTTCTTGGCTTTTAATTCTTTTTGCTTTTATTGTAGAGCAACATTGTATCCTTCCAGCAAGTGAAAACTACAAATCAATCTATGTTTCAGAGTTTTTTGATAGCGTGTTCAGAATCTTGGTGCTGTTAAATAATAATGCAAAGTCATAGTTATTAAAATCTGATGAGGTGGTTGTGCTTTTCTCTTGTATGTTTGTAGAAGAGTTTTAATCACTTAGATCAATCAAGGGTCTTGGTAAGATAGACAGGAAAAGATATTTGCAGTTCAGCTGTGTCAGTGTTACATCAGCACAGTTTATAGAAAAACTATGTTGAAGACCCCTTTTACCGACTGGCTAAGATATGAAATGGTTGCATATTTTAAAATCTTGGATTGAACAGACTCTTATAAAAACGTTAAAGCTAAAAATAAGTGCAATCAGATGCAGAACTCCAAAGTCCACAGAACTGCACTTATCATTTATCAGATCTAAGAAATACACACAATGCGATCCGTATCTGCCTTGTAGATACTAGTGCTGCATGCGTATGGCAGTAATGAAAGAGGAAACTATTACAGGCTCATGCTTTTAAATTAACAGAAAAGGCATAACATTGTTACAAGACTTGTATAATTTAGATTTTGCAATGTAAAAATGACCCATTTTTGTTGACAAGTAGACTTTTCTATACAGTGCAAATGTAAATAATTTAAATAATTGCTATTACTTATATGCTTATTTAAATAAATTTTATCTTTTCTTTGCAGACTTTCCATATACGATGTTCTGTATTAATGTTGTTTGTAAGCATGCAGTTACAATGATGTAGATTATTAGAAATTACATTTATAAGCAATTTATTGAACTAGATCCTGACACCTGCATCTAGATTATGGGCAGTAAATCATTGATTCTTAGGTGTTTTAGTCCCCAAATAAATCAAATCTTAATAAACAATAAGAATATAGACATAAGTTAGGAGAACTCAAATACCCATGTTTGTATTCATGAGCATGAATAGCAAACATTAAGGTGGCAAAATCTGTTTTGGCACTATAAGTCTGTAGTTGTATACTGTAGATGTTATCTACAGTAATGGGAATGAGTAGCTGCATATGTTACCTTTGCTTCATGTCATATGAAGATCCATAATGTTATTTACCAATCTGATTTTAAAATGAGGAAAAATTAACAGCTATTCTATATTTGAGAAGGTGATGTATATTTAATAGCTCAAATTAGCAAGCTCTTCACACAGAATTGACAAGGCTAAGCTTTATGATTTTATTTTTTCTGAGCAAGAATATAAATTTAAGAGTTTATCTAACCAATGAGAGCTTAATGTATTGGTTGTTGTAGATGAAACATATTAAATCCAAAGGCAAAGGGCATTTCAGTCTCAGGGCTTTTTTAATTTCTTCAAACACCTAATTTTTGAAAAATATGATCCTGCTAATGGGCCTGACAGGCCTCAGATGTTAAGAAAAATAGTTCTTAGGGGACAGGAAGACATAAAGTTTTCTCAAAGTAGGCTTGGAAGCATGGACATTCCTGCAAGAAGCCAGTGGAAAGGAAAGAATTGTTTGTTGAATACCTATAAAAATAATAATTCTGACTCAATAACTTGGTGGTTTCTTTGCTTAATGATTTAACTATTTTTTACAGAGTAAAAGCCTTTTAATCTTATTCAGGATTTCATTATAAGAAAATGTCTAGGAAAGTCACTCTAAACTCAATCCACAGTACATTTTCACATAGCACCAGTTTCTCCTTATAAAGAAACTTCCTTTAGTATAGATTTCTCACAGAAAAAGAAAAATAAAAATCTCCTCATTCTATAAGCCCTGAAGCTACTCCAGATCTCTGAGAAGAAAGTCCACAGATTACCTTGAGAGAAAAAACAGGGGACTTTTCATTGCATTAAACTGTAGGAGCTATTAATTTTATAAACATCCTTACCATGGCAAGGGAAGGATGGGAACTTCCCAAGTTCCCATGGCATTCTGCACTTTTCTATCTCTACTGCGTACATAAAGTTCTTTTGTATTCCAAGTTTTCTTTCACCAGGGAGGGTTGCAGGCAAAATTATAACCTAACTGAACAGAGAACAAAGTGTACCCGTGGTGGTTATGGTTATAACTTCCTTAATGCATAAGTTTTACTGCAAAAAGCTGTAGTGAAATGACTTTCAATAGATTTCCCATCATGTCTGTCTTTTATAGGATCATTTGGTATTCACTATTGTATATAGGCTCTTTTTTTCCTGCTGATTTGTAATTATCCAGTTGAAAATCTGGGGAAGATATAAAAATACTTGTGGAAAATAAATTATTTCTACAAGTCTCACATAAAATTGCAGGAATAACAAGCAAGAACTAAAGCACACAGCCAAATGAACATTCACTTCTGTTAAAAATAACAAGAAAGAATTTCTGCCAGATGGACAAAATCAGTATGAAAAATTGCTATAATCAAGGCTTCTTTAAAGTGTTCTTTTCACCCTCTAGATAACATCTCTATCTATGGATCAAGACTGTGTAGATTTATCAGTTGTTTCTTCTGTTAAATCTTCCATGTAATAGAAGATTTCTGGACATGATAAGTAGAGAATCAAGCAAAGTACAAGGGAATTTTGAAAGTTTATAAGATGTTTGTGGACTATGTGATGATGTAGATGTTTTTAACTCACAACTATTTCATTTGTTAAAATGTTTAGAAAATAATTGGGAGAAGAGGAAGCTTGAGAAAGTCTTCTCTGTTCTTACACAATTTATTTACTGGCCTACATAGAAAAAAAGTTTTCTGTGCAATTTCTTTAAAATAGTAAGCACATTTTTTTTTTCAGTTGCAGATGGAAATTACAGCCTATATTTCTAATGCTAAAGCATTATGCTGTTGGTTTTATGTTTTAGTAAGGAGGACATTTTAAACTTTATTTATTTATTTAAATTCAGATTCATTTGCTGAGGCTCTATAATATTGTTGAGTTGTTTTATGGAAACTGAAATTTTCAAGTGAAGATGAATACTCATAGGACATACTAATTACCTATTTTAATATTATCATTGGAAGTTTGCTTTTAAAAGCCCTATCACTTGGCTTGTTTTTCCCATCTAAATAGCTATGATTTTCATTATCATGCAGTTTCATTTGATTATTGCAAGCAATATACATGAACCAAAGTTCTTTAGTGTACAATTAAAAGGAAAGAAAAAGAAAAAAAGACTGAAAAAATGCAATCCATTTGTGACTATTTCAAAGTAAAAATATTGCTAACACAATTTAGAAATTATTGACCTTGGTCACTGCTATGATATGTATTGAAAATGGCTTTTTTAATTTGCTCTTTTCAACAACAGATGCATTTGTCCCCTTGGTTACACTGGCGTATTTTGTGAGCTGGATATAGACAATTGCATTGGAAACCAATGTTCTGAGTATGGTGTCTGCCAGGACCACTTGAATAATTACAGCTGTCACTGTATGCTTGGATATGAAGGACAATTCTGTGAAGTTGAAATTAATGAATGCTCCAGTTTTCCATGCAAAAATGGAGCCACCTGTGTGAATTTAATTGGACGTTTCTCATGTCATTGTGCTGCTGGGTTCAAAGGTAAGTTTTACCTTTTTAATTTTTTTGTATTACATATATGATTGTCCAATTTTAACTCAGCAATTTTATATGATCCTTTCAGAGGAATTATGTGTGCTTACATTTGTTTGTATGTGTATGTGTATGTATAATATGTGCATATGCATGTTTATATGATTTATAATAGGACTTTTAACTAAATTAGCATGGAAGTTCTTAAATATGTCTTATAATTGTTCCTCACTTGACCTTCTACTTTCTCAACAATTCTGAGCAGGACTTCTGATGTTTTGTTGACCAAGATCAAAACCAAAACAGAAGTATTTCAATTTCACTCTTATGCAATACTGAACATCATGAACTTAGGTCAGTTTAGTCAGGCTGTCTTGAGGCTTAAAGACATTGTCACTTGGCATCAAATATTTTTAATTGAATAACATGGTATATCTTTTATATTATTTTCAGCATTGTGATCTCGTGAAACATATAGAATTAAAACAAAATATGAAAAAACTCTAATAAAACCTTTTTTTAAAAAAATATAAAATGCATATAAAACATATGAAACATTATAGATATACGGAGAAGGTGAATAATTTTATTGTGTTTCAAATTTCTGAATGGCACAACTAAAAGCAAAGTTGATGGTAGATGTTGGATATTCTTAATTCTTAATTAGACCTTAATTATATACTTCTTTTAGAAGCTTCCCGTGTTCCTTTTCTTAATAGCATTAATTTTCCACTCAGAACTCATCATTTGCTCCCTTTCATCAATCCATTGCTTTGCAGTTGGAAACAGCTTTCAGTGATGTGCTACTTACATCAGTTATAACACATTTTGGTTAGGTTTTTTTGTTATTATTACTGTTGACTACATGGTGCATTTATCAGTTAGAGCAAGTTGAACTAGAACCTAATCAGAAATAAAGTATCTGCACATTCCTCTGAAGTAGGTCTCAAATATTTTATCAAACTGCTTAACTGACAGAACACAGGGTTGTCCCTGGGGTGACCTAGTTGCCATGAAGATAGAACTTGTAAGTGTATGATCACCAGCAAAAAGCAAAAAAAGAATACTTAGCTCAAGTGTGCAGAATTCAAGTTAATATATTTTCATTACAGTGCTGAAACTTAAACACTGATTTGCTACTTTGCAGCAACATGAGGACTTGCTTATACAAATGATGTATCACCGGGGAGGTTTTATTTCACTGGGCAATAGCCTAGTGAGGTATCATATTATAACATTCCCTTGAAACAAATTAAAAGCGAAAAGAAATTTCACAACTCATTTTTGCAGGTACTAAATGTACTTAATCCTGTATTTTCAGACAGTAAGAAAAATATTAATAAAAGGATGTTGGGACTCACAAAAAAAAAAATTACTACTACTCTAGTCATTCCATTTTGGTGTGGTCTCTAGTGGTTAATGATTCTGGGATATTTTCAATAGAGAACAGATTTGAAGTTCAATCATAACTGCACAATTAATCAATGAAGAGTAACTCAGTGTAATTTTAGGTAAGCACGCTTCGTTTTGTTGTATCACTTATTTCAACTGTTACATATTCACATGTATTTCATCTTTCTTCATAAGTACTAAATTAACTTTAGGATGAAATATCAAAAGTGGCAGTAAAAATTAACTTAGGAGTAAAACAAAAAGTTGTCCTTTCTCAGGACTCTGTAAGTCTTTGGGGAACTTTCATTTTTGTGACTCATATATCTGAAAGTAAGCCATAAGTTTCCAGCCACCAACTTATTTTCTCTCCTGCTAATAAATGAATCCCTGGGTACTCTTTGAAATTGCATTACAGTCAGCTTTTATTTTGGAAGCAAATTTCTACATAGACAGCTTATAGCTGTCCCTTCTGTCTAGAAGATTGATTTGATCTGATGTCTATCAGCATTTCTCACATGCTTTTACATTCTGTTAGCTAGGGAATCCTTAGGCGCGGCAAAGGGATTTGTCAACACGAACAGTGTGATCATCTTTGGAGAAAACAAGTTAATAAAAATCCAAACCTTGCACATCTTCATATTAGAAGTAAATATTTTGTGGCTTTATATATCACAGTCTTTTCAAAAGCTTTTGTCTGAAAAAGATACCTTTGAATTTTAAACTGTAGTTGTGATAGAGAGCCTCATTTGGAGATATTTTCTAATGTCAAGAGTGCTTTCCACTGCCTGCAATAGAATTTGGCCTATGCTGGCCCTAAAAGTTTGCAATGTGACCAGGAAAGACTAAGAAATGTTGTTTTGTTGTTGTTGTTGTTGTTTTTTAATCTATTCCATTATTTTGATCTTGTAACCTTCCTCTATAATACCTTCTCTGGCCCAATCAGTAAAAGGTTAGTTCTTCTCATTTTCAAACACATATCCAGGCCATCAATCTCTTGCTCCATCTCAGAAAATCAGTGCTTAGCATCAAACGATTCCAAGTTTTGTGATTCATGAATTATATTTCTTAAGAGATACCACATCCTTCATGGTTGAGAAGTTCTCCTTGGGAGTATTTGAAAAAAAGGTTGTCTGTGTCCAAACATATCCTTTGTTTAAACTCCTGTTTGTTTAAATGCTTAAAGAAATGAGAGACAGTTGCACTTTCATTAGTTAAGCAGTATTGCCATATTTTGTTCTCTTATGGGTTTGTGTCCATATTATACTGATTGTCTGTAAAATTAAGTCTTGGAAAATCTTTTACTTCTGAAATTGTACCATATCTCACATAGCAGAATACTGATTCATCATAGCTTTACAAATAAATAAGCGTATTAAGATTTATCACCAGTGTATGAGTGCCTTCCAGTAGTTTTTTAAGTTACATAATTAATATATTTTATAAACATTATTTTTCACTTTTCTCTGTTTTTATGCAAAATGGGAAAATAGTATAAGGACACTTTTAATATCATTATATTATTCTAAATGTTTGTACTTTTTTTTTTTCAATTTTATTCCACAAACACGTCTGTAGACTCCACCTACCATTTGGAATATATCTGATGAAGTAACTAACTGTGTTTTCAATAAGTAGTTAATTCTGTTTAAATTGTTTGAGTGCTATTTTAATAGTTTCACACTGCTCTAATGAAAGAGAACAGCCTTGTACCCACTCTATAACAACAATCCCAACATTGTTTCTCACAGATATTTCATATAGTACCATGGTAAGAACCTCTTCTTACGTAAGTGGACACTTTAAGGACCTGTAAGAGTGGGTCCTATTTGAAATAAAAGCACTGGCCTGTATTGAGAAACAACACTGGTGACCGCTGCCAACTGGCAGGTTTAAATACTGCCCCAGTGCAGCAGGACAAAGATATCTAGACACGATGTCTATCAGGAAGTGATGCCTCAACAGTCCTCTGGCCATCCTTTGGCAATGTGATCTATTCCATATATTAAAAATGTTTCTACTGCGTAAAGGAAGGCAGTTGAGTGGTTTTGTGCACATACCTCCTCTGTGTTTGAAATACCTGCTTCTACTTCCCTTTATACAGTTCTTGTTGTAATGGGGCATTGAGCCTGTAAGAGCAGCTCTTGTTCTCTCCCACACCTTCCCAATGGCATAGGATGTGGCTGGGCTGTGTGCGCAGGCAATTTCAGTTGACTGTAAGGCCTCACCCAAACTGTCTTGCCTTTTTCTAACTTAATTTTCTTTAGAGTAGAAATGTTACTCATCATAATTTATATTTGTTAGAAGATAACAAAATTTAAGCATTTGTTCTCTGGTATATGATTCCAGTGCTTTATGTTTACACATACATTACAGAATGATAGGCTGTAAGGCAAAATTGTTATAGGACCATCTCCAAATATATTGTCTCTGTTTTGGGTACCTGGTTGTACTGGGGTTCTAGTAAAAAAAAATATATATTTTTACACATAGATATTTTTTAAATGATGTCCATTACCTCTGGAATTTTATTGTCCAATTTTATGTCCTCAATGCCTATAAAATAATTGATATAAATGGTATGAAAATGAAACTTTTTTATTTTTTCCACATGATTTATAGCTCTTAACAGAGATAGTAAAAGTAGGGGTGACAATTTAAAAATTTATGTCATTAAAATATGGATATTTACACCTAATCTGTATTATAAGAAAACAGACTTTGTAAAGACTCACTCTTTTATTCTAACTAACTTCTGAATAACTAATGTGAGAATGATATGAAACCTTATTTTTATATCAAAAAAAAGATGAGTCTTTGGTCTTCTTTATAAAATCTAATAATAGTTCCATTAGTTCAGATAATGTGTGAGGTTAAGCTCTTTTGTCTGAAGAAGTAAAATATCCAGTCCTTGAACTACTGAACGTTGCAAGCTCCTAACCTCAGGATCTCACAGAGATGGTGGTATTTCTGAAGTGAAGGTATATTCAGTGAGGTTTCATCCATTATATTTATTAAAAGTAATATTTCTGTGCAATGATCTCCAGTTACAGTTATCTCAGAAGTGGAGAATGTCTTCTTTTCTTAAAATAGAATGAATTATTTAAACACATACAGTTATATCATTAATGCTGATGGAGGACTGCAGGGTTTTTTTAGCACATATTACTACTCAAGGGCCTTACTGTATTTCTCTTTGCAAGCTTTTAGGACTTTCTGCAGAATAATGTGTCTCTTCTGTGTCATCACTGTGGCTGTAGCAAATGTTGCTATTAAGCATCAGGATATTTGATTTGCAAGATGGACAAACTCTCCTAAGCATTAAGAATTATTTGCTATATATTTTAAGAACACTGCCTTTTTATACATGATAAAATAAACTACAGAGTTAATGGAAGTGTGATCAGTTTTAACATATTGTTTATAGTTCAAAATCTGATGACATGAACCCTGTTAATTGTTTAGGAATTTAGACCCTAAGCTATGATTTCTTAAATATCTCCATTATGTTCTGCTCTTAATTATGTTTGGAAGTGTTACATTAATGTTAACATTAAAAGTGTGAATGAGGATTAACATCCTTTGATGCTGAAAGTAATTTGTAGCCAATTAGTTATTTATATCTGATGTTCTAAGGAGGCTTTCATCATATGTTTCAAATGTGTGAGATTAGCTGCATACTAGAAAACTAGAAAAATAATGGCTGCACTGTTATGTGCCCGATTCTTTTAGCATATTTCCTGGCTCACACACTCAGTAGATATTGTTGTCTCACAGTAACTTCACAGATACTCTAATTTTCGTTGAAGTGCTTAAAAATTACTGTCCGTGTATATGTTTTTTTTATAACTTTTACAATGATGATATTAATTCTTAAGCTTCCTTTGCAGCTGCATGCCATAAGCTTTGGGATGTGCTTTTTGTAAAGCACAACCACTGCCTTAGAACTACTCTACGTTGCAGCATTTAACTAGAAAAAAGATCACTTTTTTTTTCTGCAGTACACAAAAAGGTTACCTTTATTTTCACCCCATGTCCACTTGATTGACAGAAATTGCACTTAACATTAAGGTTTTTCCAAGATTTAGCAGGCTTCACATAAAGAAAGAAAATACTGTTCCTTCACCTAGTGTCTCTGAAATGTACAGAATTACCAATACTCATTAATTTTCAGATAAAATCTATCTTTTTTTAATGTTTTCAGAAGCATGTTTTTCAGTGGCTAGATAGTCAAATGAAAAAGAAAACAAAAGTGATTTTGAAGAAATGATAATAGGAAAAGAAAGTAGAGTCTTAGCTGTATCTGTAAAGAATTTTGCTGCTTTCCCTGGAAAAACATCTGTGACAATAAACCATATAATGTGTTAAGAATATTTTCAAAAGAAATACTTCAGCTTTTTTTTTAATAATTCTGCAAGTAGTGTTAGCTAGTACAACTTGCAAGTCAGTGTTTTTTGCAAATATTTTCATCACTTATGAGAAAGGTATTCTCAGTGCTTGATAACTCAGATGAAGCTGAGTGGCATGTAATTGCTTCTTAGTCAAATGAAGTAATTTAGCTCTAATAACAGCCTCCAGGCATAAAATCAGCATCATTGTTGTCAGAGCAGCATGGTTTTTTTAACTTGTTCCTCTAAATGAGGAACGGTATTCGCACACACCTTGGCCACAGATTCATGAAAATAGAATACCTGAAAACAGATAGTCTTGTACAATGTAGTGTTTAAAAAAAAATGTGTTTAAATATTCAGTGGCTCTGCTGCATAGAGGTCAGACATTTACATTTAGTGTTAAATGTCTAAATTCGGATTAAATTTTTAAATCTGGGTTACAATATATGTCAACACAGAAAGAAAACCGTACTCCTGAAAGTAATGGGGTTTAGTGGTATGATATTAGAAGTGAAATTAAGTTTCTGATACCATTGGTAATCATTTTTTAGTTATATGTTATATATATATATATAAAAAAAGAGTTTTCCAAATGAAGATGTAAAGCAAATTCTTTTTCTGCATCCTTTGTCATAATGACAGAATCATTATGTTTCCCATCATTCAGACTTGTAACCTGAGAATGGCTTTGACTCTTTCTCACCTTTTCTACACACAATCAGATTTTGTCACTACTGCTCAACACAGCTCCAGCTCCAGCTCCAGTGTTCACCTCATGCTCTTAATTTTTCCAGTCTTCACTATTTTATCATCCTCTGAGGTTTCCATCTTCCTCCTCCTCTAAAACTGTTTCTTTTTTCTTTTCTTTTTGAAGTACTCCAAAGTTCAGCTGTCTTAGTTCTTTCCTGTTATACCCTACCATCCCTCAGGATTGCTGGCCTGAATGGCCAATTTATGTTACTGATATAAAACTGTTGTGACTGACTCTGTGTAATGTCCACACCATTCCCTGAGGACTCCCTTGTTTGAGGTCAGTTGGATATCCTATGTAACATTAGGTAGCAACATTTAGGGAACTGATTTTCACCCTACAAGCTTAGCTTAAAAGTAGAGACCTATATTTATAAACCTACCTTTAGTTGACACATTTTTCTGCTGAATTCTACCCTGAATTTCTGATTACCAAAAAAAAAAAAAAAAAAAAAAAGTAAATCAAAATGATAGATGAGAATAGTCCATATTTTGAAAGGAATTGTAATCACACCTGTTACAGCAGTATCTTCGCATTATGTTACTATTCAGCTCAGGAAGGTACTTGTGCTGTCTCAGGTTCTTGAGAAAAACAGCTACCTTCCTTCATTAAATCACAGTATTGCAGAATGAGTGAGGTGGAAGGAACCTCTACGGAGGTCCAACATCCACCTAGTCCAACCCCCCTGCTCCAGCAGGGACACCTAGAGCACAGGGCACAGGGTCACATCCAGGTGGGTTTGGAAGATCTCCAGAGAAGGAGACTCCACCACCTCTCTGGGCAGCCTGTGCCAGGGCTCTGTCACCCTCACAGGAAAGTTCTTCCTCACAGGGAGGTGGAACTTCCTGTTTTTTAATTTGTACCCAATACCCCTTGTCCTGTCACTGACCACCACTGAGAAGAGTTTGGCCCCATCCTTCCTACATTCTCCCCTAAGATATTTGTACATATTGATGAGATTCTCTCTCAATCTCACCTCCAGGCTAAACCACCCTAGCTCATTTAGTGTCTCCTCATAAGATAGATGCTCGAGTCCCTTAATCATCATTGTCGCTCTATGCTGGACCCTCTCTAGAAACTCCACGTCCCTCTTATGCTGGAGAGCCCAGCACTGCACACAGTGCTCCAGGTCTGGCCGCACCAGAGCTGAGTAGAGGGACAGGATCCCCTCCCTCAACCTCTCCACCTGCTGGCAACACTCCTCCTGATGCAGCCAGGATCCCATTGGCCTTCTTGGCCACAAGGGCTCATTACTGGCTCATGGTTAACTTGTTATCAACCAGAAGTCTCCAATCTCTCTCCACAGTGTTGCTTTCCAGCAGGTCAACCCCTAACCTGTACTGGTGCCTGGGGTTATTCCTCCCCATGTGCAGGACCCTGCACTTGCCTTTGTTGTTTAAAGACAGTAAGAAGCCCATACATTTCAGATATCATCAGTAAATGAGAATATACTCATACCCTTATCTTGCCTCATTAAATATTCTTCAGTAATTTGATTATTTTCCTTTATAATACAAGGAGAAGGAGAAACATACAATATCATTGTATCAATCATTTTTCTGCAGCACGTGGACTGAAATCTACTGTTACACATGACTGTCTGCGAATTAATGCAGGCTTGATTTTCAGATACAGTGATATTCTGCCATTCATTTTCAAGAGAGACAGTGAGTGAAATGAAAGAAGATAATTGACACAACTAAGCAGAGATTGTCTGAATACAGTAATTTGTATAATGGCAGAGAACTCCTGGATTATGCTTACACTCACAGGGACAGCTTTGCATTTCCTGGTTGCCTTGCTTAAAACACTGCCTATCAAAATGGAATCCCTTGTAAGCAATAAAGCACAAAAATTCAGGGCGCACTGAGTGTCCATAAGTATTCCTGTGTAGTCTAGTAATTGCAGCTTTGCCAATGAGGTCGGTGGCTTACTGACTGTAACAATCAGTTAGTTCTTTTCTGTGACAAATATATCTCTGTGATTTAAACAGGTCAACACATTTATCTTTCTTTTTTTTTTTTGATCTAAAATTTGAGGTGAAACATGTTCTGTTCACATGACTGAGTGCCTAGACAGACCCTGTTGGAATGGAGGAACCTGTGAAGAGGGTGTAAATGGCTTCAAATGCAGTTGCTCCCCAGGTAAGCATTTATACATTTTTGTACAACTGTTGGTATGAATTCTGATCTTGTTATTGGGATGGTATAAAATCTCATATGGTGAAAGCAGCTTGCTTACATTTTGAAAGGAACAGAGCTCATTATTTAGCCTAATAAGTATTAAAGTTTTCTCAGTGAGAGTCCATGAAAATTTGTATATGAATAATTTTAATAAATAAATGCTCTGGCTTAAAGCATTTATTTGTTCAGTCCAGAACATCTTATTCAGTCCAGAACTCAAGGCAATCCTGATGTCTATCTCCAAATGCAGAACTATACTTACCTGTTTGTTACTTTGTTGGGACAAATGGAGGCCTGCATTTATGTGTTTTACTGAAATAGGACTGTAGCTGTGATAACAGCTACATAAACTCACTCTTCTTCGGAGAAAGAAGGAAGTTCCTCGCTTTTTCTTGCAAGATGGAGATTCACACATTCAATGCACTGCTTTGCTGTCCCACATTTTTCCCCATTAGTGCCTGGGAACACTGACAAATATGGCAGAACTTCAGAAAGCAGTATGCTATACCTTGTCACACAAACCTGAAAGGAGAATTCTTTCTCACACAGTCTGGTATGTGCCCTGATAGGCAACCATTGCCACTGTTTTATTATTAAGATATTTGCATGCCTTTCTTAAAAGAAAAATAAGAAAAATATTCACTCATTGTACAGACCTCATCCAATGATTTTTTGTTATTATTCTTGGTATGTGCATATATGGTTTGAGTGTCTGTAGCTATTCATTTCTTTATGTGGTGCCCCTGAGAGTAATACAAGGATTCATCTGGAACAATGAGACTTATGTAATGGATATATATACACTAGAAAGTGTGGATTTCATTCTACTAACTCTAATTAAATGCTGTAGTTCTTTGTAATGCTTTATCATCGTCAACCAGAGGAGGAGTTATTCACAGTGAAGCAGAGTTTATTTGTGGAAATGATTGGTTCTTTTTGAAAATAGTGGGTATTTTCTGTATTGCTATTAGCAGCTACATTTTTAAAGCTACAGGAGGCTGAATTAGAGAACAGAAAAATTGTGTAGTGATGTGCATACCTAGCAATGAACTGAAGAGAGAAGGGTTTTAATCTTAATATAATGCAGATTCTCTCTGTGCCTTGGGTGAATTAACAAATATCCCCAGCTCACATGCTCTAGCTAAAGGTGTAAGTAAACAATTATATTCATCTCACAAAGATAGTGCAATGATTAAATAGAAAATATTTGTAAATTGCCTGAAAAGTCACTGTATTATTGGATATTTTTACAGTTTGCTTGGTTTTTAATAAACACCACTTCAAAAGATGAGGCAAATAATTCCAGGTAATACCTAAGTGATTTTGCTGATCAGAGAATCTGTAGTTGCAGATTTTTAGCAATTAACTGCTGTATGCACATATAAAATAAACAAATAACATATTCAAGAAAAAATAAAAGAGAATACAGAGAAATTCACAGAATCACAGAATGGCTGAGGTTGGAAGGGACCTCTAGAGATCATCTAGTCCAACCCCCTGCTCCAGCAGAGACACCCAGAGCATGGGGCACAGGGTGGCAGCCAGGTGGGTTTTGAAGATCTCCAGAGAAGGAGCCTGCACAGCCTCTGTGGGCTCTGTCACCCTCACAGGAAAGAAGTTCTTCCTCACATGGACATGGAACTTCCTGTGTTTTAAATTGTACCCATTACCCCTTGTCCTGTCACTGGCCACCACTGAGAAAGGCCCCATTGGCCCCATTCTCCCTACATTCACCCCTCAGGTACTTGTACATGTTGGTCAGATTTCCTCTCAATCTTCTCTTCTCTAGGCTAAACAGGCCCAGCTTGCTTAGATATGTCTCACTTAGAATTTAGGTATGTCTCGGTGATCAGGTTCATGTAAATAAAAATATTTGGATCTCCAATTGTCTGTCTGACTAGAACACCGATGACTTATATTTCACTGCCTATTTTTCCTTATAAAGCATGCTTATTCATTAGACAGGTGGCTATTATCTTTTCACTTTTCTACTTCACTTTCTGTTGTCTGAAACAGTTGCCATGTCTTTTATTTTTTTTTTTTTAGGTGCAGGGTATTGTCTTCTCAGTGAGATCTTTTTTGTATTATCAAATTCATAACAAATAATGTGCACAAAGGGCTTTCTATGACTGTTTTTGTTAAAGTTCTTATAATCTGTCCAAGACTTGCACCTCCATTGTTGTAGACATATAGGATGTGTAGGATACCTTTGCTAAGCAAGTGGTACTTCTGTCATGGCAAAAGTGAGAAGCCTTATTTTTAACTTCAACTAAAAACTGTAGAGGTTTTAAAGTCAGGAACTGTATATTTTAAACTTTAATAACTTCTTTTTCTTTTTTTTTTTTTCCTTCAAATTACCCCACAACAGTAATTCCCAATGTTTTGAGATACAACAGCTTAAGTTCTCTTGACCTACAATCTAGAAGTGAAAAAAGTAGTTTCCATTTAGCTTTTCTCAAAGAAACTCTCAGTGCTAAGCTAAGAGCAAACCTGGAAGGATTCTTGAAGAGTATTGTATTAGCAATGAGTGAAGACCACTTTGTGGGTGAACTTGGCATAGCTTAATAGTGGAGAGATACGGTGAATAGTAAAATTATATTTTTGAAAGGAAAGAGTACATCTGTATCTTATGTACCTTTTATATAAGAAGAATCTTCCAGAGTTGGCAGTAGTTGAAAACAACTAAAAAAAAAAAAAAAAGATTAAAAAATAAGGCTTTTCATAAAACAACCTGCCTTCAACTTTTTTGAATATATAGAATTGCATCTCTATCACTCAGAAAACATTTAGGGTTCTAATAGATCGAATCTAAAAGGAAAGTCTTAATGGGAGTCATTCCTAGCCTACAACCCTGAATAATTTGTGATGAATATCTATATAATTTCTGGATAGGGTGTAAATGATATAAATGCACAGTGTTGGAAAACTGCTGAAATATTTAAGTAGAATGTGTAAGAATTCTATCTGGAACAACAGAAAAATACAGAAAAATTTCAAAGGAATTCCTACTCCTGAAAAAACATGAAATTTCAGAAGAATATTTTGGATTCCATTTTCTTTCTCTATCCAGTATCAAAAATTCAACAGACTTGGTAGGTTTAAATATGGCAGCAATGTCTTTTTATTATTATTATTATAGAAAGAAAGAAAACCCACAATTTAGAAACTAACAGAATACCACCAATGAAACTGCTGATCTAAAAGATCCAAGAAGGGCAGCCTGAGAGCTAAAGCCATTGCTTTCTAGCCATTCTAAACTTTGTTTAGAAGCAATGAACTTTTGTTTGTGCTACAACTTCTACATTGTTTCAGAGTGAAGTTTTACACAAGATATTTACGTATCTCAAGTTAGTGGAAGGTTGATTCTGCCAATATAAGCTGCAGAATAATGTTGATGTCAGAAAGTTCTGAGCTCAGATCTCTGATCACTGGCCTCTGCTGATCCAAATCTGAATTCTAACCATAAACCTAACCTGGGTATTTGTTGCCTGTGTGTAAGTATCCCTACAAAGTAGGCTTCCAAACTTAGATCTACCTGGAAGAATTCTGTTTCCTGAAAATGAGGCGCTTAAGTTTTCCGAGGTACAGGGATCCTTCATTCTTAAGGACCAGAATTATTCTTCCTTGTTAAGAAATCTGAATAATTCTATCTATTTAGCACATCCAGAATATACACATTTAATTTGCGTGTCCTAATTTTATGAAAATATATTACCTATCATTAGTTACTGTCACTCCACTGTCTTAAAATATTGTCATTTTGAACCCTACTATTTCCATATGACAATTCTTCTTTCAGCAGCTTTAAAAATAACTTGATAAAATTTTCTGAGATGTTTCTTAGAAATTGCTCAATGTTTTAGCCTGCATCAATCATGTTTTAGCCTGCCTATGTCATGATATTATCATGAAACAAGATGAAATGAGTCCATTTAATCATACAGATCATTGATTCATCTAAGTATTCTTTGAGCATGGTTCGAGACATAACTAGAGCCACATTTAAAACAAAATACTTAACTAGAGAAAATTCCTGCCACCTAGTATTTGTTTTTGCTTTTTATCTTTTTTCCCCATGTTATAGTCTAATTTTGTATTAAAATATAGCCATGCCATCTATTGAAAGTGAGAGTTACTTTAAGCAGCAGACTCCTGTGGAACTGTGGTTTTCTGATAGTACAGATTTGTACAAATATGTTTGCATCACAAGATAAGAAATAAAACAAAGAGTAACATACTGGATGCAATGGAATTGCACAAGGTCTTCAGATGTTTTGTGGCTTTCCAAAGTGGTTCCATCCTCTTCTGTGTGGGACACATGCATGGCTATCAGGTCAACACTCCCGATACCATTTAAAAGTGTTTAACGGGGAAGTAATTTCATAATAATGTAGCCTGAATGACTGTTACTCTTTGTATGGCTTCTCGTATGTTCTGATAAATCTCAGCAGAGATAAATATAACAGATTTTATAAGCCTTATATTTGGATTTTGTAATTTTAGATAATAGTAATCTGTTAAGCTCATGAACAGCGTTGGTTGAATGTATGAATAGTGAATTTGGGGGTGTATTTTATATTTTTAAGATTTCATTCTGTTAGAGGGTGGTCTTTTCAGGAGATTAGAATACACCATTTGGATGTTATGGGTTTTTGTCTGGTATCAATACCTTCCTAAATAAGTAGCTTCCAGAAAGGCTAATAAGATGGAGGATTTCTGCCTTACACTCAATGTATGGATGCTTATGGAGAGACTGGAGGACACAGGCATTGTGCGAGAGGCGTCTTCAGGCATGCAAGTTTCTTGTGTGCTGGCAAATTTGAAGTCTTCATGGAAGAAAAATCATGAATTTGGTAATTATCCTTAGACATGTCTACAGAAAAAAAAAAAAAGTTTGGTAGTCAAAAATTTTACCACATTTATAATCACTTTTAAATAGCTAAACCAGAGTGGTTTGGAGGGTTTGGCTGTGCAAAGGAAAGATGGTAACTCTAGGAAGCCTAACAGCTGTGTTCCAACATGGCAGGGTGTCTTACGCTGTTGAGTAATACCTTCTGGAAGGATGTTTTCTGCAGATTTATAGAAATAAATCCCAATTTTATGGGAGAGGGAAGAAGTTTCAGCCAGAACTAAAGATACTGAGGAAAAGACTGTAGAGACTAGCAATAACATCTTTTTCCCTCACCCACTGTCATTACATGATCTTTTGCAACAGAAAAAGACTGATCAGCATTGATTAACCTGTATGCCATATGTTTTGATAGGATCTGCTACCAATTTTTTGTAATAAAAGCTCTGCAAATACCAAAGTTTATAAGTAATTTGTCCCTCTTCTTTTTTTTTTTAAGACAGTTTATGCTAATTTAAACACTGTTACTCTTATTGCCTATAAGATTGTGTTATATTCATTTTTGCAGCTAGTTTTCTGAAGATGTGTCACTATTGCCCTTTTCATTCTTCTGCCGATAGTATTTAATGCTTAATAGACGTTTTGCAAGTTGACAGTTTTAGTTCACATGTGCTGCATTCATGTAGAATAAAGTAATCTGAGCATTTCAAATTTATTTTATAATTGTTTATGCCTGTTTTCTCTTTCTTTTGGTTCATTCCAGGCAAAACATTGTGTAAAATGCCATGAAAGCCCTCCGTGGGGAGAGAGACTAACTGTTTTACTCATCTTTCTCTTTTAATCTTTCAGCTGTCTGTGTGTGGGAGTAAAATGGAAGTTTTTGTTTTTCTGTGTTTCAGTGAATATGCCATTAGTCTTTGCCTTGAATCTGCAAAGTTCTTAACACAGCATCTTGTTTTGAGAAAAATAAAGTCATGAATGACTTGAGGAAGATTAATTTATTGAAAGAACATAAGACTAAGCAGCAAATAAATAAAATTGCAACAACAAAAAGATTCCTAACCCAACTGTTTCCATGGCAACTTCCCGGAGTTTCAAAAACCATTTCTGCACTACTCCCATGCTACTCACCACTTCCATGATTTGTTATTTCAATGGACAGATACTTCTATTTTATCCATATAAAAAAATAGGATGAAGTACTCAATAGAAGGTATTTCCACATTTGTATTAAAATAATGTCCAGTGAGACCTGATTTATATTAGGGATAATTATACAACGTACTCTATATACGTGTTTTCGTTTTTATAGTAGCTGCAAGTTAATATGATGAGATATAGAAAGGGGTTTTTTTGTTGCCTTTTTTTTTTTTTTTTTTTTTTTCTTAGAAGCATAGAGCAGTCTTTGCAGTCATTAACAAAACAACTGAAAAATGGCTGGACATCCTATGGACATCCTATCTCTATTCTGTAGCTGCAGACCTGAAGCAACATGTAGACACGTGGGACAAATGCTTTTCTTTTCTTGAGATATCAAACTCTTGTATCAGAGGTTAAGCTGGGAGTGCTTATGTTTACAAAACTAAATTTTAGATGAAGTTATATGAGATGAATCCCAACTAAACTGATTTTCTCTGTGAATAGAGACACTGCAGTGAAAGTGGTGGAAGCCTCTTTAGCCCTAGTCTGTCTTTGAGCTTTACAACTGAGTTTTGTGGATTTCTTTTTCTTTTTTTTTTTTTTTTTTGATTCATGCAGTTTTCTACTCTGTTATTATACTTTTAAGGTTCCAAAAGAGGGTTAATCTATTTTAATAAAGCACAATTTTTTCACTTTAATCCAGTCACTGTATTTGAAAAGGACAAGTTGAAAATGTGTATGTATTATGACTAAATGTGAATCATCAAAGAAATAACAAGAGGGAAGTTATGTGCAGTAGCAGGATAAGGGCAGAACTCCAGTCCCCTATATAGCAGTGAAAATAAGCCGTAATAGGGCACCATTAAAAAGTTCAATGACATGAAACTTAACAAAAGCTACCATACAATTTTGTAAAGTTCAACATAATTGACAGTCCACTTTAAAGAATTACGCAGGACTGAAATAGTAGAGCTCTTGTCTGAATTGCCAATGTACACTGGCAACCTGTTTGAGGTAAAGCGCATGCTACCTGCATGTGTTATGCCTCCTAGAACTCAAATGAAAAACTGAATAGCAGTACAATTTTGTTGCATAAAATATAGTCTAGGTTGCCAGCCAAACTATTTTGTAAAATCTTAATGAACAGTTTATATATTTGCTTGACCCAAGATGACAAACAAGGCTGAGCTTCATGGAAATGTCTGTCACCGCTGCAACATTTCTGTGCATTGTTTTATTACAGTGATTATATTGCTGTATGTAGGGCCATACATTACAGTACTGAAGTTCTCTAACATTTGAAATTGGTAACATGTAGAGAAAAGAGGCTTATTATTCCCTCTGACCAACTTTAAATGGCAATTTTACCATTGTTACACAGGGTAGAGAATGAATCCACCTGAAATGGATTTTTTCTTCTATCCTCTGAAACCACCCAAGGCACAGTTATATTCTCCAGCCTGTTTTGGATAAATGTGATTTGGTCAGATAGGAAGTTGGTGTTCCGTTGGTTCTTCCTGCTCACAAGGCAGAGCCTGGTTCACAGCCCGTCCAAGGCCCGGGCCTTGGGAGGGCTGCTGGCACTTCCTTCCTTGTGCCCAGCCGCGCACCTCAGCCTGAAGCGGAGCCACTGGCCTTGCAGGGAATAACCAGGGTGCTGCTGCCAGTTGCGTGGGGAGGCTCTGCATCAGCCAGAGGAGACAGAGGGCACAGGAGAGACAGTACATCATCCCAAGAGAATTATTCTATTTTGCTGGGGTTTCAGTCAAGAAGTGTTGTACTTCAGTAGCTCGTAGTCCAGTTCTGTTTTGTTTTTCCAACCAAACCCATTTACCTACCATCTTATGGAATTTATTGCCCAAATACCAAAGCAAAATATTACATTATTTTCTATGATATTTTCTTTTCCTTGCTTCCATTCCTTAAAATGAGATGTAATTTTACGTTAAAGGATACTCAGACTATTAATATATATAATTATTGAACATTTTAGTTTAACAGGTTGGTGACATGCTCTTCAATATGTTCTGAGATAAAATTAGCCCTGATTTTGCCTTTCTCTCATAGAAGTCTAAAAAATTAGTCCCAACAGCTAGTATTTACATTCTTCAGGTTGAAATTCAGTTAGGAAGCAATTGTGTAATCACTTTTCCCTCACCCTCCTCATCTTGCCTGATTACCTTTCTTGACTGCAAATATGCATCCTTTCCACACAAATGATTCTATTAAGCCTCTTATTTCTGTTGTATATTTTTTGAATTTATCTTAGGAACTTCTTTTTGGTCCAAAGCTGCATGCAGTGGGATGGTATATTTAGGAGACATACTGCATGAGCTGTATAGAAAGTCAATCATCCTTTTCCTCCATGACTTGATACCTTTACTGAATTGCACTGACTTTTTTTTTTGCCATCAAATTACATTATAAACTCATACTAATTTGCCACCCACAATCTCCTTTGAAAGAGTCTGTTTCTTGAAGTTTCTCCCCTTTGCAAGATTTTATAGGTGTTTCTTTCCTGTGCACTGTGGCTGTAACATGGACTCTAAACGTACTTCAGAGTGATTATTTTTATAAGATTATTTTTATCTAGTGCTGTGATAAAGGCATATAGGAATCACTTCCTAGGAAAATGGATGGAAAAAAAATGAATAAAATATGTTTTTAAGAGATTTACTTGTTTTTCCTGAATAAGAGACTGATAATAAACCTATAGTCAGTCTTTAGAAAGAAAAATAGTCCTGTATGAAAATAAGATATAAATAGTGCTTTGAAGTGTTATGTCCATATTCTGTTATGAAACATCTCACAATGTAAAGATTCTGCTTCAAACCAAAGCTATAAAGAAAACAAAACAACCGTACTCGGTATGAGTTGTATAGAATGTCAATTTTTCTTTTAATATCAAATGGAAGAATCTTTCTGACTGGGTTTGAGCAGATGTACCTAATAATTTCTGTACATTGTGCCTGTTTTGCCAAAACATTGCTAGTTAGAACTATGACAGCCCTTAAGGCTGGATTCACAATGACTGACAATTTAGTATAGTAAGTGCTGTCTTTTCTACCTTTCTCTGCAGCGATGGCAACAATGAGAGGCTTTTCCAGAGGCGGTTGAGATTGGCAATCTAATTTAATTGCTCTAAACAATTCTCAGGAGATGTTTTCTCTTTATATTAACTATAAAGTAACCACTGGAAGATTAAGCATCTCTAGCTAAAGTTAACTTCTTCAAAAACTTTGATTCCCCTTAGTCTCATTTTACAGAAAAAAAATGAACCCAACAACTTAAACTCATTTGTTTTCTTTAATACTGTTGGAATCTGCTGGTTTTTTTCTGCCTTAAGTCTACTGAAAAGCTCTGAGACCCTGTAAATAAGAGTTTGTTCCTTCAGGACATGTAGACTTTAAGGCAAGAACTGTACAATCTGATAAAAGGGTTTTAACTAAGATGAGATTTGAATGCATTTTCCTTTTGTACATTTTCCTCATAATTTTAGTCCTTACACAGACTTGAATATTTGGAATATTTGTGAATATTCAAGAAAGCATTGTGTTCATTGATAAAGAATTCACCTATTGGCCTATTCAGCTAAACCAAGCCTTTCTTTTTAAACCTTGCAAAGATGATTCACATTGACCAAACTTTGCCCTGGGATGATTGAGCATCCTCTTGACCCAAATTTGCTTTTATCTACGTAGGGAAAAAATCCTTTCTATTCACTTTGCTTGTTGTTGTATGTATAAAGGAGTTGCAGATCTGAACAAGAAAGTACCATTTAATCAACTAACGTAAGCAGGGCTGGGGAGAGGAAACTCCTACTAGTTCAGTGGCTGGATATGGAAGACCAAATGGAGTGTCTGTTGTTACAGTGTTGAAAATATTTTTCCAAAATTTTACCTGATCACAAATGAAGATGCTTCTTTCTGTATTTCAGTGGTATTGAGTTCAAAATGTATTGCATTTTTTTCCTGGTAAATGATTCATAGTTTATATATTGGTATGTCTTCGAAAAAAAAAAAAAAAAAAAAAAAAGTTGATTTAAGTTTTTCTGGCTTATGCAAGATGCTTTGCACTATGTAATTCTTCATATGACTCAGGCCTTTGTATGGATGAATTTTCTTCTCTATAATTTGTATAAATTTTTTCCTGAGTAAGTCCTGATTTTAGATCAGATTTAACGTGGTAGCTCTTTCCCATTCCCTCTTTCTTACAAGTTTCAATAATATGTCAAATCCAGTACAAATGTAATTTTTTTTTTGTACCCCTCAGCATACACTAAAAGCCATCTATATTGCCAGTGCCAATTCTGTTAGGTCTTTTAACATGACCACATCAGCCTCCATGTGGTAAATATGCTCTGTAAGTACCTGAAGTTAGTAACACAAATCACTTTCTTGGTTGCTAATTAATTAAGTGTTGCTCTTCTCTCTCAAATTTCAGAGTTATTTTTTTGTTTGTTTGTTTTGTACATATGTACAACATTACCTGATATATTTTTTTAAAGAAGTCAAGCTAGAAAGGAATGTATCCTGCAAGTGCTTCAAAAATAATCTCTCAATCTCCCTTTCTTAATTTTAATTATAGGAAAAAAATGTAAAAAAAAAAAGAAAAAGGAAATGGAGAATTTGTAAAGTTACAAAGAAGAGATTTCTTTACAGTCTAGCATACAAAATAATGTCTTGATTTGGAAGGAGAAATTTAACAGTTACAATCTTCAAGAAATAATGAAAGCTGACATTTTATAAAACGCTTTATTAGGATTTAGAGGAAAAAATTTAGAGCAATCGTACAGTGAGATTTTAGCCTAATATAAAAGATGTTTGTCAGGGCATGTATTATACTGAATATGTTTGCTATCTTGCTGCCTTTTATAAAGGTATCTAGTCTTTGGGGCATGTGAAAATACATCAGCAAAAAAATGCTAATGTCCTTAATGTTGCTGTCATTTATGATACTGCATTGATCAGATAGTTACCGTTGCTAGCTGCACATGTTATTAATCAAATAATTATTTATTCTACATAAAGGAATCCATGGAAATCATTATTCATACGAAATGTCTTTTAATTATTCCTTTTGTATGGAAAAATTAATGCATTTCAAAACATCAAAAGACCCAGTCATTATCAAACAAACTTGATTATACAGTAAAATTCATGTGAGATGCCTCCAGCAATACAATCCTGTAAGGAGTGGGAGGAATATTATGAGTGATTTAATTTGTTTGTTTGTTTGTTTTTTGTTTTTCTGAGGAACTGTTTGCTATCATGTTGGAGCTGATATTTAGACTTTTTATTCTTTACAGTTAAAATGCTCTGTGGCTTAGCTGTGTTTCAAATACAACAATAGTTAGAAAGATTTTAAGATCTTATTTAAAACTTATTTAAACTGCCTTTTTCAAATAATTGCTTTGAGAGTCAGCGACAAACAGTGAATATACTCACTGTTCTGAAATATATGCTCCTGTCTTACTCTGCTCCCTTCCCTCCCTCAAAAGACCACCCTAATAATAGCAGAGGGAGGTTATTTGGTCTTTAATTTAGAGCAAGTAACTACGTAATCATAGAGTCATAGAAACATTATGGTTGGAAAAGACCTTCAAGATTGAGTCCAACCCATCCCCATCATGCCTGCTAAACCATATCCCTGAGCGCCTCATCTACACGTTTCTTGAACAGTGCCAGGGACGGTGACTCGAGCACTTCCCAGGGCAGCCTGTTCCAATGTTTCACCACTCTTTCAGTGTGGAAATTTTTAAATCTAACCAGAACTTCCCTTGGTGCAACTTGAGACTGTTTCCTCTTGTCCTGTTTTTGGTAGGTGTTCTGGAGAAGAGATTGACCCCTGCCTCACTACAACCTCCTTTCAGGTAGTTCTAGAGAGCAATAAGGTCTCCTGTGAGCCTCCTCCAACTTTGACTTCTCTATGATTTTATATTATACCACCAATTGCATGTGGACACTGTGGTTGTAGATTGCCTGTATGTAGGATATAGTCTACTTGTGCATATCAAGTCCTCACAGAAGTGGGCTGATCCGTGAGCATACACTACTTCTAACTTTCCTGTAGCCTGGTTTTTAAAAGTAGAATAGGCATACCAAATTATTTCAGTATCTTTAACTATATAATTAAGGACTTTCTTACAAGAAGAATTGGGTGAGGGGGTTCTCAAAAGGCATTTCAAAAAACATTTCTCATCAACTTTGATAGCTTATATCTGATCTGAAAGGGAAGTAGTAAAGCACATTATTTCTGACATCTATGCCACATGCATCTTTTCAAATTTCTCAAATGATACCGAATTACTTTGTATCTTACATCTGACTTGATGTGTCTGATATGGTATTACTGATTATAATGCTTCTAAAATTACCAGCATGTTTTTGTCATGGCAGAATAGAAGCAGGATAGACAAAAGAGAATGCTGGATTTTTTGACAACTTGTTTAGCTTTGATCAAAATGACAGGAGTGTTTCAAAAATATTTCCACAACTATTGTTTCACAGGGCAGATAGTTGTTTGGCAATATTTCACTAACAGATGTAGAGGATTTTTTTTCTAAATATAGTTATTTAGAGTGGATTGAATATTTGTCATCCTTTTAAATATNCTGCAGTACCATCCATTATGCATATTTAGTTCTGCAGTCTGAGTATTTCCTTAATCTCCTCTGAGAAGTCATACCTCGTGTGGTGGTGAACTGAGACTAGTAAACACAGCTTCTTCTGTGTAACTTCTTAAAATATGTTTTGTCTGAGTATATCAACATGCGGAGAAATCACTCTGTCCAGTTATGTTCTAAAATGCCTCCCTGATACAATTTAATGTGCAAGACTATGCAAGACAATTTTCTTTATAAAAATAATCCTCTCTTTCATTATTTTTAAAAAGTCTTTGGGACAGGTTAGGGTATCTGCAGTGGCAAATTCATAGTACTTCTTATAATGTGCTGAACATTTTTATTTGCTTAGTAAATTAATTTCTATGGCTCCATTTTGGAGAACCATGTATAAACTTAATAGCTATACAATATACAGGATTCTTTTTTTCCAGTATACTGTAATAACTGTAAGAAAGATGTAGTGAAGTTATTCTAGATTTATAGAATAGTATCCATAAATATAAGAAATGACATGTTGTTAGGTTCAGTAGAACTGGTTTCCAAATCCAGTGGAAATATATTCAGTTTGCTGTTCTGATCATCCAATTATTATTTTGCGCTTTTAAATATTTATATATAGACACAGGCATTATATGTATACATATTTACATATAGGTATATTGATATGTATATATATAAATATGTATTATATATTTAGAAAACATGGGGTGAGTCATCTCACTGATGTCTTGAATATAAATTATTTTGTTAACTTATCCGGTAGGAGGGAGTTATCTTGACCTTTAAAGTACAATATTGAATATATTCTGAAGAAAGGACAGGAAGTACATATTGGGATAGACTGACAGCACCATAATCTTGAATATATGCAACTCTAAATTTTCTTTTTCGGCCAGTCATTTTGCATGAACTAAAAATAATAATTCATGATTTTATCATAATATACTGTATTTTAAATGACAGAATAAACCTAACTTGAAAATATAATAAAATTTTTGATCTTGTAATAGGGATAATGAAACTCTCATTCCAGCTGTTCAGTTTCCTTCTTTACTCAAAAGAGATCTCTCTCTGTTTGCAGAATACAAAAGGTAGAAAAGGTATTTTTAGTAATCAGTTATTGAAATACAGTCTTTTAACTAAGCCATTCATACATCTAAAGTAAAACTTAGAGTGTTTTGGTTCACCAAGCAATGTAAAAAAGAAAAATATAAAGATAAGTTAATATTTTTCATTTGATACAATATAGTTTATATTTGAAAATTTGCTTTATTTAGTTTCATTGATTTTTTAATAGTGAGTATTTTAAGGACATTGAAAATGTTATGCAAAAATTAGGTGCTACAAATAAAAAGTGGAAGGGGAAAACCAAGCAGAAAGGATAAACATCATTAACATGAATAAATCATTTGGTGCATTCTACATCAAGCTGTGTCCTAGTAAGGGCCCAGTGAGCTGATTGTAGCATCTCATGCAAATTTGAATGAAGACATATATCCAATAAATAAATTGAGTAGTTGAATTTGCCACTAGAGAATATATTCCATATAAAAAGAAATGGATGTGTTTGGGAAGTATTTTTTTCTTTTTTAATTTTCCAGAAAGAGAGATGTTCCACCACCCTTCGCTGTCCCATCCTTCCTTTTGCTAAAGGATAATAAAGGAAGAACCAGAAATAACTTTTCAGATGAAAAGGCAAAGCAGAGCAGCTGCAGCAGTTAGGGTGAAGTTGGCTTAAAAGAGAAAAAATGGAAAAATGGAAGTGTTAAGTGATAGGAATGAGCAGGTAAGGTGAGCATATCTGCAAGATTGGGCTTAGTGGTTGTTTATCAGATAGGTTACATCTGTGCATATCATGACCTCTGATCCCAGGGATTGTGCCTCAGCAGAGGGCCATCGTGCGCTTGCCAGGAATTCCCTGTGCTGGGGTAGTCAGGCCAGTACCTACTCCCACATGTCTTTGCACTGCCCCTCTCATTCCCAACATCCAGGCTCCTGTTGTTGCCTCTCTAAGCAGGAGATGAGCCTTTGCTGTCTTTGAAGAGGAAAATAAAATTACCCAAAGAACACAAGCCACAGCCAAATTCCTTTTCTATTCACAGATGTGCAATAAATGCACAATACTGCTGGAATTTTATGGAGATTTTGTGGTTTTTTTTTTTGTTGTTGTTGTTTGTTTGTTTGTTTTCATTGAAACTTTCACTCCTAACCTTTTCTTTTCATAGCCTGTGGTCTTGGATATTTGGGCAAATAACAACAGAAAATAATACACCAAAACTTCTGCATTTTCTGACTATCAACTGGGTATGTGTGTAGGCTGTTTTGGTAATATCAGTACATATGGCTTTCTTAACTTGCACAGAGTTTGTTTCCTCAGTCTGCAGAATTTTACGAAGATAGTAATCTTTAAAAGTTGTGTGCAGAAATCTCTCAGTGTTTTGGTATTTGATTATGATTCTATCGATAATTTTCTCAGGGCTACTGAGAAGTAGGGCACAGTACTCAAAGTGTTTGCTGCAAACCTCATTCTTAGGTACCTTGGCTGTATAATATTCTTTTTGTCTTGAGGGAGCTTCATGTAAGGAGAGATTCTCTGATCTTTCAAATAATATATTGAGAAAAATGAGAGATATCTAATATTTGGCTATGTCAGCGTTAAACTTCAATGTATTAACTTGAGTGTATGCGTTAGCGCTCGTTCATTCAATCAACTAGTACTCGTTCATTCAATCAATTAGTACTTGTTCATTCAATCTTTTTGTATGATATAAAATGGAATTCTTTTTTTCACATTAGGAGCTAAAATGCTAATTTTTTATGAGATTCTGGGAAATTATATGTTTAAGTTACAGTGGGAACTGGAAGTATTAGGCCTGTTTGAACAGCTAGCTCTACTGTAGCTTCTTACCTTACAGTGTATTGGAAAAGAAGGTGTTTGTAATCCAGGTTTATTCATGAAGCACCAGGTATTTTAAATGCTGCTGGCATTCCTTTATATGGTAATGATGTACACCACATACTAAATCAAATTCTGCTACTTGCACACTGCTAACAGTGGGTTTTCTCTCCTGCAGTTTCTTCCCAGGTTACTCTCAGAGATAAGTATCTACTGTATGCATTCTTACTGGTTCTGTAAACAATGAGGATGGGATTGAATTTACCTACTTGTGGTATTTTGAGGATAGGTGTGTCCACTTCAGTGACATGACTAAGAGTTTTCAAGAATGATTCATCCCATTAGGAGATAACCACCTTTGAGCAAGTGAATCTCTCTGCGTAAACTTTCCCCGGATTAAGATAGAAACTGGGTCACCTACTCTACAACAGTCTTGCAGACACCGTCAGTAAGATGAGGTGAATTCCACCACACCCCCAATTATGTCCTAAAGAACACTTGATGTTGTAGAAGTAGTGAATAAGTTTACTTTAGATTTCACAAACTGGAAGTACCTAGAGAGTCGCTGACAGTAGTCTTGTAAATTGCAAAAATTCTTAAGCAGAGATATTATTAATTTCATTCAGCTTGAGGTATTTTTATCTGAAATAGTGGGTGGCTAGCTTGTCAACAGAAAAAAAGTGATATTTTAGGGAACAATTCATCATGATATTTTCAGATGTCTATTTTGAGCTGAAACTAATCATGTCCTGGAAATACCCGTTTCTTTATTAAATACATAGGGAGTTAAAATTATTTGCTTGTAGACATCTACATTTGCTAAGAGGAAGCTGTCACTGCTGGT
Source organism: Nothocercus julius (assembly GCA_013398735.1). Lineage (NCBI taxonomy): Eukaryota > Metazoa > Chordata > Aves > Tinamiformes > Tinamidae > Nothocercus > Nothocercus julius. The sequence continues at coordinate 1,038,948 of VZSV01000146.1, read as the reverse complement.
TTCCCTCAGATATCTATTTCAAAGTTAGATTTCAAAGTTAAATGCAAAATTAGATCAGGATTGATGGCCTTGTTCAGCCAGGATTTTAAAATCTCCAAGGACAGAGATTTCACAGACTCACTGAGCAACATGTTCCAGCAACTCAGGGATCAATAATGGGGATGATACTGTTTAACACCTTCATGAGTGACTTGAATAGCAGAACAGAATGATCTCTCAGCAAGTTCATGGATGACACCATACTGAGAAATCTTCTGGCACCCTGGATGGAAGGGCTGCCAGTCAGAGGGACCTAAGAAAGCTGGAGGCATGAGGCAGTGGAGCCTCATGAAGTAAACAAAGATAAATGTGGCATCCAGCAGGTGGGATAGAAAGGCCTCGTGCATAACAGCCTCAGCATCAGTGCTGGGGACTGATATTCTGAGGAGGGGTGATGCAGTAAAAGACTGATTGTCCTAATGGACAACATAAACATGAGCCAGTACAAGAAAGATGTTGATAAAGCAAGTCCAGCAGAGGATCACTAAGGGTCTTAGGCAGCTGGAGCACATAACAAGTGGAGACTCAGAGTCCTTGTTTGTTTAGTCTAGAGAAGAGTAGGTGGTACAGTGGGACATTTAGTTGGATTCTCTAAAGTGAGGTAATGGAGAATGTGGAGCAGACTTCTCTCTTCTTCTACTGGACAACAAAAAGAAGAGGCAATGTTAAAAAAGCTGTAGCAGGGAAAATTCCAGTTGGAGAAAAGGAAAAAAACAATCACAGTAAAAGTGAACAAACACTGAAACAGGTTTCCCAGACACGTTGAGGAACCTCCATCCTTAGAGAGTTTCAGAACTTAACTGGACAAGGTCCTGAGCAACCTGATGTAACTTTGACAGTAGACCCATTTTGAGCAGGAGGTTGAAGAAGGTTCTTCCAACCCAAATCATTCCATATTTCAAGAAAGAGGCTATTTAATCTCCATACTGCATTGCAGACCAGATTGGAGAGGGGAGAGTGTTTATTTTTTGTGAATGGATGGTCCTGCATAACACGTTTTGGGGGGTTTGTGTGTTTGTTTGTTTGTTTTAGATGGTCTCCTGCTAATTAGAATATGAAAGTAGGTAAATCAACTGCTGGGCTTTTGTAGAGCTTTTGGAACTGTTTCCGAAACTATTCCCATACTGAATCCACTTCTAACAATTACTTCAAAACTCAGTGACTTCATGAAGTTTGTCAGATAGACTTAAGAAACCGTTGTTTTCTACCTGATACTGTATTCATTTACTTGACTGATATCTGTTGAGAAAATATGTTTCTGTTAGTAGTTTTCAGCTACTACAGTTAAAGATACCCTTTCTTTAAAGGGGAAAAAGGAAAAAAATCTTAAGCTCCTTGAAAGGGAGTTAAGAGAATAAAAGAAAACTCTTTTTTGCTTTGTTTTTGAGGTGAAACATTTTGTGTATTAAATATGAGTCATTCAGATTTGCTGCCTACTGAAGTAAAGTACATACATGCTGTAATATTACAGACATATATAGTTTGAATTACAATTTCGGTAAAATTGTGCCCTTTGAAGGGTTGAACCAGTGAGAGAAACTGAAGACATTTTAATATGTCCTTTCCTGAGGCACCTTCTAAATGATGACAAATAGTGATAGAATGAAGCCTCTATTAGACTGCACTTCATAGAGCAAAAAGCCTCATCAGCCTAGTCAATTGATACAGAAAAAGAGTAACGAAATATCATTAGAAACTTTGAAAGAAAGTATGAGTTTTCTTTTATATATCCAGAGCCATTATGCACTGTTGCTGTGTTCTAGTGTCTTTGCATATTTTTTATTAACCTTCATTTTCACAAATTCAGTCGTGAACTCACAACTCAGTCGTGAACTCAGTCATTTTAAATCACATTAAAAATAAACCTAATCTGTAGGAAATGCATACATGGTCATTTTGTTTTAAAAATTGAATTTAGCTAGTCTAACTGTATTGATATCTTTATGTATTGATATGGTTGAGAGTCACACAGTGGCCTTAATATGACAAGATGTTTCTCTTCAAAGCACAAGTGATGAACTGCTTATGTTAATTCAGTTAAGGTCAAATCCGAACAAAGCTTAGTTAAAAATAATGGGTCAGATTATCCTGTCAGCTACTGCAGTTGGTGAAGTAACCAGGAGTTAAAAAAAACAGGCTAGACAGAGGAGATAATGAGAAGAAAAGCTCTGACAAAAATGAAATGTCAAGGCCTGAAAATGCAAAAAAAAATAGGCAGTTGTGAGCTCTGCAAGTATTGTAGAGACTGCAGGCAATTATTGCTTCACTTAAAGCTCTGCTGAGTAATTCAGGCCAGTGATAACTGGATTGCCCGTGAGTCTGATGATTGAATATATTGGTATTTTTCAGGATTGTTGCTTTTTTTTTTCCTTGAATATCTTATTGAAATCTTCTTTTTAAAAAAAAAAAAATTTTGCCCACATACAACGTGAGTTGGGAGAATGGAATCCTCCATTTTCTAGTCTCATGAATTAATCATTAACAAATATTACCTTATAAACCAGCAATGCAAGGAAATATATGTGCAATGAAAGTACATAAATTGTCTGAATTTTGAAAATCTATTTTAAAATATATTTTTATATTTGTGATATAGGAAAACAATCACCATTCACATTAGAATAAACTACATAGTTTTTCTTTCTTCACCTGTATACTAGCAACATTCACATCTAGACTTTATGTTTAGATTGTATCAGTAAGTTGTCTTTGAGCTCCAGCTTATTATATTTGACCTCAAAATATCATTAAAGTTCATTAAATGAATCACTAAATGATAACATGCTGTGTTGGAAGTCCTTTTAGCAGTATTTTCTACTAGAAATCCAGCAAAGAAAATTTAGCATGTATTCTTATCCACAGGAATGCCAGGCTACCAAAAAGTAATTGGAGATTAAGAATGTTCATTGACTGCTAAAATTGCAGGTATCTTCTCAATCCACATGTGGTTTTATTGGATGGATACTCAGTAGATAGTTATCTTAAACATTGCATAAAAGCTAGATCCTTGAAATAACAGAGTATGAGAAAGTGCCTCCTAGGTCTGAACTTGGTTTCCTGCTGTTGCAGACAATCCCATTTTATAGGTCTTTTCATAAACTCATGAAGTTCCAGCTGAATGTAGCAATTTTTTTCCATTACTACTACCTGTGGAAAGTTGTTCTAGAAACTCACTGCCTCTGAGAACTTGAAACTCTCTTCATATTTTTACTAAGTCATGGCAAGTTAATATCAATTTATCTTTCTGACATTTTTTTTTCTTGAAAAAAGATAGACATCTTTATACCTCCTCTGTGCTACAATACATAGTTGGATATGTATGTTTGTGGAATCCTGCCTGTCCCTGTTAAAAATAAATTAATGTTTTTTTTCTGTCCATGTTGCACCGATACTCAAATTCTTTATATATATGTATTATTTGTGTGGGTTATGTGAGGCCGTGTAAGAAAGGAATTGCTTGGAATGAACGGAGCCTTAATAACTTCTAGATGATGAAGAAATAAGATGTGCACTGAGTTTGGCCCCCTAAGAAAAAACTGTCTAACATTGCTCAGAAAGTGCAAATGCTGTAGCAATAGATACACATCCATACCAAATCCAGTCAAGTCACTTTCCTGCTGAAACAGAGATTCAGGCCTGGATTTCTCAGATTGAAAATGACCAGCTTATTTATCATTGCTGGAGTAATACATTCCTGATTTTACTAGAGGGCTTTTATTCATTCTGTAATCTAACCACTCTAAGTGAATTTGAACTCCAAGGAATTCCTGTCTAAGACTGAACTTTTGAAGCATGTGTTTCTTTTTTTTTTTTTTTTTTTTTTTTGCATATGATTAATATGTTAATTACCTACTTATTCATTACATAATTCTGTAGCTTACCAAATTCTTGGAAACAAATTATTATTATACTTCATAAAACTCCTGTTTAGTTTCCATCAAATATTCAACTTCAGACTTTGTTTCTGAGAGAGACTTTTAAAAAACACTTATTAAATGTATTTTAAAATTATTTTTTTCCATACAGTGCTTGCACTTCAATACTTTATAAATGTGTTATTTTACATCTGATAGACTTACTGAGTTGTACTTCACAGCACTCAAAACATTTATTTTGCTGTCTGTCAGAACTGCTGCATATTGGATGTTCAAATATTTTTTCTGCAGTTTCCATTGACTTTGCACTTCAGCGTGGCATTTATTGTTGCAACATTATCGATATATTCTAAAATGAAAGTTAGGCCTTCTAGTCATAATAGGAAGTGGTATCTTGTAATATAGGTTGCTGTGGAATGTATTCCCATATTCACAGAAGTATACTTTATCATCTTTTTCCACCTGTCTACTTTGATAAATTTCACACAAATGACTATTTTTCTCATAATCAATTTCAAGGAGAATGTAAATATTCATGAATTCATCTCACCAATATTAATTTGCTGGGTTTTTATTCATATAACAGGGAGTTTTTGATGCATCTATTATAATCTCACATGCCTTTTCAACTTGACAGTGGTAAATGAGATCCAGGAAACACATGTTTCTTTCATTCATTGATCTTGAAGTATTATAATAAATTATTACAATCAGTCATAATAAGTTTATAACTATGTAGATGAAGACAGTCCATTCAGGAGAGCATTACAAATCTCTGTCTTTAAATTCCTCTTCTCTTTTTTGTCTGTTCAGAATATGTGAACTAAAAAAAAAAAACCAGTGTTTTCAGTTAGTTCTGATAGTTTCTGTATTTTTTGTTTAGTTCTCAACATTATAAACACATCTGTGCATTATAAAGCCTGTAAAAATTTTGTTTGATCTGGCTAGTTGTGTTCTGAGAAGTGAGGAGTAAGCTTGAGCAGAGTGCGGTGTGGATTCACAAAAGTTATAATTTTGTATGTCTAGCTCCCCATGTGGGTGTGCGTTGGTATATGCTTTTCAAAGGTGCCTACCAGATTGGATTGTACACAGAATAAACTGCTAACTTTGGCTTTCTTTAAAATTGTTCTAAAAGCATCAACTTATTTTTTACATAATAGTGTAGTAGTCACCACAGTTGCCTATTTTGCTCTTCCTATATTGACAGTCAAGCACTTGAGAACTGTCTTTGCATTGTCATTATGGTGTTTTGTGTGTGTGTGCTGGTATCCAGAAGTTTACTGGAGGAAGGGCAGAGGCTTGTCATTACATATAATGAGTTGCTCAGCTGGCATTAGTAAAATTAAATTTGTTGTTTGCTTTTTGTTGTTGTTTTTACTGTCAGCCAGAGTGCTACATGACTTTGTTTCCGTCCACATAGAGCCCCCAATGCTCATAATACATTTTCATTGTGTCCATGCATGACTGAACCCACAGAGATTGCCTGTAAACAATAAGGGTAAAACAGAGAAAACAAAGGTATGACAATGATCTACATGATACTAGCTAAAGGAGAAGAGTGCTGTGTGGAAGTCCAGTGCTTCATGTAGCGCTGCAGGGTAGAACTGTTTCACAGACAGTGGGACCAGAAAGACTGCAGCTCATCTCATGGGCAGGGTCTGTAATGCAGAAGGGCACAGATAACCGTGGCTGATGAAGGCAGCTGGATGCCAGCTAGCTTGGGCCAGGCACAGCCTACCTGCTGCTCTGAAGCTCTCAAACATTTCAGTGTCGCAGTTCTCTTCTAATTGCATTAGTTCAGTGACTTGTTTTAGCCTAACATCTCACACCTTATATTGCTCATGGATTTCTCCACAATGCTCCAACTTATATGATAGATATGTCCTTACGTATTTATAATTTATAAATATGTTTGTTGTTTGGGGGGAATTGCTTGTTTTGTTTTTTATTTGGGTGAGCTATGTCAAGAGAACATTGTGTGCACTTTAATCTCGCTATATGCACTAAAAGTATCTGGGAACTGAACATTGGTGTTTAGGTTTAGATTTCAGCAACAGAAGACTGTCTGTGCTACAATATATGCATGTATCATCCACTCATGTATCAATGTAAATGCAAATAAGCTACAGCTAGGAGATGTGCAAGTGCTACATCACAGATTCCTTCCTCCAGTAGAAACTAGTTTGCAAGGAGTTTAGCTCATTTACCACTCATCAGAAGAACTAGCAAGACTAAAAAAGTATTCTTTCTCACGTTGTCCATTCTGCATACAGAAAAAGGGCTTCACAAATTATTTCTTAAGTTGTTAATTATGAATATTTCAAGGCTGTAGCTCCTCTGTTTTTTTTTTTTTTGTTCTAATGGTATTTACTCCCAGTCATTCCCATTCTGTGGCTTGCTTCCTCGCAGACCCTCCAGCCCATGCTTTAGCCACTCATATGATATACAACTGATTTACTGGTTTACTGATTAAATTAAACATAGCATGCTATGTCTTTGTAGTATTAAGTTCTGTGTATTGTTTTATAGTGTCTTGAGAGTCTGGACCAGCACAGCTGAAGCTAAGCTGTGATTATGTAACGATCCTTGCTTTGAAAACGCGATGCAACAAACTAGGTCAGGACACATTTAGAAATATTGAATCCCATAATAAGTACAATCATCTTGTGAGCAGCATCCATGAATCTATTAGTAGTTTTCTTTACATTCAAATTGCAAACAGCTATATTAGCATCTCTCTAGACTCCCTGTAGGGAAATGTTTCAAATCAGACCTATGAGGGGTGGTAAAAGAGAACAATGCAAATACAAGGGTATTCTGCCTCTGTGTCTGGTGATAAGGATTCATACTTAACAGCTGGCCATTTGTTGGGTTTAGTTAAGACATAGTTAGGTAACTGAAGCCAAAAATGCAGTACTAGGTGAATGATTGCAATTTAACACATTCTCTGGTAGAAAACCAGCATGGCACATCAAATGAAGTAGTAGTAGTAGTACTTTCCGTCTGGTGCAATGTCTTTCTGGCAGAAATGTGACACATGTAGAAGCAATGCCTATAAACAAAGGCAAAGAGAATAAAGCAACAATTGCTGTCAGTTTTGGAACAGGATATGTCTAGTGATTTATTCTGAGTGATTCACTGCACCATATTTCTCAGTATTTACCATATAAAACAACAGCCCTGGGTGGTGAAAATTTATTTAAGTTTTTTATGTGTCTGTGTATGTGGTATTGGTTGTATGTTGATACAGAAATTAATAGAGAGGAAAAATATGATGAAATAAAACAGTCTCAGCTGTGCAATAATTCTTTTGGTAAAAATATTCTTGTACAAATAGTCTTGTTACTGTCCTCTTAAGGAGATTTATGTTCTTTCCTTGTTATTATCAAAAATATTAAGGTTCATAGATTCTAAAGTCCCTGCTTAGCATCTCGGTTGTTTTAATGTTCATGGCCACTTAGGAAACAGACAGTAGAGTTGGGCACAGTAGAGTTGCTGCTGTTGAACATCCTTCGTTTGAGAAGATGCTGTATCTCCAATTTCCAATGAGTGCTCAACATTTCAAATTATATGCACATAATATATACGCCACTCTTTAAAAAAAGGGGATGACTTCAGTATTTAGCCTCAGACACATATTCTGGTGTGCAGATCCTGGTCTGATTCCACAGTTGCTGCCTGATGCTCTGTTTGATAAGTATCGGATTCCCCCTTACAAAGAGGGAGAAACAAAGATTTGACCAGTGGATTTCACTCTTTGGGTCAGGCAGGCCTAAGAAGACATATAAATTACTTAATTCTATGGTTTTCTTGTAAAAAGAAATAAAAAAAAAAAAGAAAAAGACTTCAGAAAATAATCACTGAGCAACATCTTTTTCAGCCCACATATACCCACATGGAAGATAACCTAGTGTTACTGACAGCTCTAATTAACATTGTAATTAGTGACCTATATTTTATTTAGTATCTTTTATAAATGTTAGTATAATGTATAAGCAAAAGGAGCATAACTTGAGTATGTTTGTAGGACTGAGTGTATGTCCCTATGAGAGAGGGAGGGAGGAAGAAGTGGTACTGATTTCTTTCGAAACAATGCCAATTTAATGGAATTACACCATTATTACATTTTTTATGTTATTTGGAAATTGAACCCAGATTTTACAGTACTGGCAGACATGTACTGACAATTTACAATGTCTATCAAGAAAGAAATTATGAAAAGAAATGGGAGTTGGAAATCTGATGGAGGCATCCAGGTTTGAGGGTTTATCGTTTTTTTGTGTGTGTGTTTTCTGTGGTTTTTTTTTGTTTTGTTTGTTTGTTTGATTGATTTTTTTATATATATTTCATAAGACTATCATGATACAGTACTTCTTTTTTTTTTTGATCTTTTAAATTCTGCCATTGCTAATAAGGTATTTTGTCTCAATCATATGTGAGCTGTAAGATTTCTGCCTTTGTTATAGATCAGAATATGTAACGAAAATGAGAGTGCTACAGAGTCTGCCCACTACAGTCTCTTCTTCAAACTTTATGTAATACTTATTGTAAATGGAGTTCATAGCTGTCATTCTGATATATTGATTTGTGCAAAATATAGCTCATGGCACTCTGGCACTCTTCCTCACCAAAAATAACAACACCATGGGTGGAAAAAATTGCAGCAAATTGACATTAAGGATAGCAAAAATTTGTCAGTAGAATGACAAATTTAGTTTGATTGGTCTTCTCATGCAGTCTGTATAGGAAATTATGCATCTAATTATCTTTCAAAATGACTTGTATTATACCATGCAGTATTCAGTGTAGCTTGAAATGGTGTCCTTACCACTGCATCCTAGGTGGATGATTTGCTAGCTGATGTTGCTTAGAGCTAGTCTCTGTATTTGGTAATTTTTTTTCCACACTTCTCTATCAGCAGATATTCCTATTGCATGATTTATAATCATGCAGGGAAACACAGATTTTTTTTTTTTTTTTTTTTTTTTTTTTGAGAAAGGGAGTACCTTTCTCTATAAATCTGTAATTTTTCCTATGTATTAAAAAAAAATGCATCTATATGGCTGTGTATGCATGAATAACAGATACAGATGTATTTTGCTCAGTTCCTTGACTTGTGAGTACTTTGTACTTGTCAGTGTATCAGCAAACACTAAAACATCCGCTGTTCTGAACCAAATGCATTAGTCAACCAGTAGCATTAACATTCATGCTCTGTTTTACCCTTTCACTCTTTTTGGCTTTATAATATTTATAATATATGTCTTCTCAACTTTCTATGAGTTTATTGATACAGAATTCTCAGATATAATTCATATACAAGTGCACAGAAATCAAGTCAAAAGAACAATATAGTATGTATGTGTTAAGAACCTCAATTCTTAATGCAGAATAGCCTGATATTGCCATTCTATAACCTTCTTAAAATGTGTTACACCTTGCATTTAATGGCTCATGTGTTAACAAAGAAAGTATTTTATACTGCTAGTTAAAAAAATGTGTTTCTTTTTTTATTAACTGCTAACACTGAAGAATACTGTGGTAATATTTTAAGTGCTTATTGTAGATACAAAATGACACTTTAAATGTCTTCAGGAACAAGAAAACTTTTAGGCTTTATCTTAAAATTTCCCTCCTTTGAGTGTTCAGCTATTAGGGAAAATAGTTTTTATTTATTTATTTATTTTGATCCCATTCCCCTACTAATTATATCTGTGGTGTCACTGGTAGATAGGTGATAATGGTAGCCCATATAAGGAACTGGATTAAATTCTATAATTCTCCTAAGGCAAGACTCAGCCAAAATAGAGGTACATCAAATGTGATTCCAACACCCTCTTCTTAGAGATTGCAGAACCCAAGAAGCAAAGTGAAGACTGCTTTGTAGGCTTGTGCTTAGAGCTCTCATATCATAGAGTCATAGAATTATAGAATGAGATGAGAAAGAGATATCAGAGAGTTTCTCTTTTACAGTTTTCCTGTGAAGATGCAGTTCCTGTCAAAACCTGGAATTCTCTAAAGAGTGTTTTAACCCCTGTCACCACAAAGTCTCTCTATTCCCATTTTATGGATTGATCATCACTGTGAAAGAAAGATGTAGAGTGCATCTTTCACAAGTTATCTCATGACCTTGCAGTTAGAACACTGACCTAGTGACTGAAGATGTTAGTGCAAATGATTTCAGGATCAGAATCAAGATCTTTCAGTTCATTCATTAGGCCTCAAGTTATTAAACTATAAAGTAGTAGAAATACTCTGCAGAGGGGAGTCCCCACCAATGGAACACTGTCCCACATGGTCTGAGCACAACTGCCGTAGCCGTGCTTGGGTAACAGGATCCATCGATTGCCTCTGACAAGGCAAGTGATGACCTAGGTCCATGCTCCATCTGGGCAGTCCAGTCGGGACCAAAAGGAGATGGGGCCAGAAACAGGGCTGAAAACAAGCTTCATACATCTGAGGCGTCCACTCAGGAGACAAGCTACCTACAGCCCAAAGTCCATCCAGGGGTCAAGGCCAGAGACCAAGATCCATGATCCGTGAGGAAGGATGTGAGAGAGCCCAAGAAGGCTGGTCTGGGCTAGTAAGGCCTTCAGGGCCCTAACACATTCTTGTCAGTCTGCTGTCTTATCAGCTGAAACCCTGTAATAAATAATAGAAGCATTATTCTTAGCCAAGGACCACAGGTATGCTCTTGAATAGTACAGTGGCACAGAGCTAAACATGGAATGTATTCAAGGCACAGCCATTTGGCCATATTTCGTATCATCCAGCTCCAGGTGGTTCCCCATTTGGCTCATGATTTCACAGTACCAGGATCACCCCAAGTTCTGGTACTGGAACCTCAGTGTTTTACTTCACAAGTTATGTCCTGTATTATACTGTGTGCTCCATGACTTCTCATTGAGCTGCTGTTCTAGGAGCAAAGCGTGAAATTTGGAAGACAACAAAACAAACTGTCCCAGTGGAGCAAGGACAGAGCCAAAGTAATCAGTGACATTCTGCAGTACCTCTGTTCCACAGTTACCTTTAATTACAGTACAGATCATTAATTTCAAAATATAAAAATTCAAGAGCATTCCAATTTGAGAATATTCCAGCTTGATTTGGGAAGAAATATGCTAGTTTCTGATTTGGTTTGATTGTTTTAACTCCAGACATTTAGGGCACTCTTTTGTGTTCAGGTATTAAAATTCCTCAGTTCATCAGGAATTCAGCATCTTGCAGATTTGATATCATGAGCATATTTCCTCCCATATCATTTACTTAAACGTAAAGTATTTAATGCATTTTTCAAATGTGAAATAAATGTGAAAAAAATAAACTAACAAACAAACAAAACACAGACTAATATTTCCATTCACTAAACAAGCTGTGGCATGCAACTGTGATGTGATAGTTGCAAAAGAAGTATGCTAGTACAGATTAGTAGAAAACTAGTACAATATTAGACACCAGCAAATATCTCACTGACTTCTACATAGTTTGCAGTTAGGTTGAATTTCAAATATTGGAACAGTATTGTAAAGTTAAGTATATAAATATATTTTTAAAATATATTGATAGCAAATCAGTAAGGTGTTGCATTTGTGCCAGTATTCAGAAGTTACTGCTTTATAAATTGTAAGCTCATTCTGATTATATATGGACTCTGTAAGAATTTCATTATGAGATAAAACAACAGATCTTAAAATGTTTGTAACTACCACAGTCTCAAAATCAGGAATTTAGATGAATGCTTACATATTGTATACCAAAACTGAGTTTATCATATGAATATTGCATTTAGCTCTGAATGTTTGATGCCTGTGAAGTCAAGCAGACAACTCTAGTACTGAAAAGCTTATGGTCGTATAAACTGTCATAGTATTATGTGCAAAAGGACCAAACTCTGCCTGAGATAAAAAACTATTTTATTTTATGAATGTTGAGTATTCTTTTCAGTAAGATCTGTTTGCAGTACTGTTTTGTCTTTTTTTGCTATCTCTGCTGAGTGGGCTTTTTTTTGGGGGGGTGTATATGAATCTATTATACATTTCTCATTATGCATCTTGGTTGTAAGTTATTTCTATCTTTTTGGCTTTATCAGAACAGTTTATATAGTAAAGAACTCCTGAATATGAGTGAATTTCACAGGTGGTGACTACAGCTGGAGAGCTGATGTTGTCTGTAATAACACGTAACTAGCCAGAATGACTATGAAATTCTCTATGAAAGAATGCCTATAAACACTTTAAAGTGTTTCTGACGATTAGTCAGGATGAGCCAAAGGATAGAAAGCTATACATTTACATTTCTGGTACTAAATTTTTATTTTATAAATCATAATTTGCTTGAAAAGTATTGCTTAGCTGGACTATCAGAATCTAGATAGTAGAGATGGAGATGAGACTCTTTAGGGATATAAGATATTGAAAAGTTAAACAATTTGCTCAGTATCAAAATGCAGCAATATAGCAATATGTCTCAGCAATAGGATGTGAAACACTCTCAAATATATTAGACACTTCAAAATAGTGAGAGAGGCTATTCTTAAATGAATGGTATCTTCTGGTACATTGTTTCATTTGACCTATGCTTAAAATGTCTTCTATTGTTCCTTTCAAATTTTGGACTGTAACATAAATTTTTGGATGAACTATTCACAGGAGTAAGATTAAATATTCATTTAATCATTTGCATTTACAAGACTGAACAATATTTATTTTCTTGATAAATATAAAAACTTCTGCATTTTCCTTTGTAAATAATGTATGAATGTAGGAAGCCAAAGTAAACGAAGTCGTTTATGTAAATCAGTGACTCCATAGTCAGTTTCCATTTTAGGAGATAAATGGGGTATAACATTCCTAAGTCATTATCTGTTACTTGTAAAAAAACCCTGCTGTTCAGAAAATCAGACATTGAAGCTTCTTGTTTGTACTAATAACATGAGCAGCAGGTAGGTTTTTTTAATACAAGAAGTGTTAAAATTTTACATATATACTCAGTAAATCCCAAGCTCTGCTTTCAGTGACATAACCTAAAAAGCCTTTGTTTCATGCTTCAGCTACTACTTTGTCCTCATCAACACCATTATAAAAAATACCCAGGAAAAAGGAAATTACAGTCACCGAAACTTTAGGTGCAATTCATGTGGAAGAAATACTTCTTTTTTTTTCTCTGCTGTTGATAATGTTTGGACCACAATAACATTCATAGTATTTGTTTCTTTCAGATGTCATAGGGATTAAAGATTCATATCTTTTAAGATCTTTTCAACAGCATATACATTTTTTTCCTGTTTTTTCTCCAGCCCGTTTTGCCACTCCCTCACAGATTAAATAGCTGCACACAAATAAATATCTCATGTTCTTTGCTTAATTGTATTTTTTTTTTTTTTTTTTTTTTTTACATCTCCCACTATCTTCATTGCCTGTTAATTACTTACCCTAAGTGACTTTCCTGCTGTGGCCTGATGGCCAGTACCCTTTCCACAGTGGCTGATGCTCTGCTGCACTCTCACAGCAGATCCTGCAGCACTTCACTCCTTTTCAGCAAGGGACCCATAAGACACTGAATCTTCATTAACTCACTTTGGGAATTTTTATAAGTCTAATCTGTCTTCAGTTTGGGCCCCTGGCCATTTAAGGTTTTTGGAAGAGGAAACCTCTTCTCTCTGTTTCTATCATTACACATGTCTTTGTGGATCTCCCCAGTCTTTAAATGCTTCATACTAGGTGCTAATGGACAGAATCAAAAACAGTCACTTCATCAAATCAAAAATCCTATTCAAGGTTGGGTCACAAGACAGTGCTTCTGGAATTTGGTATGGGGATATGTGGTAATATGTATGTGGCATGTGATTCCTACATACACCACCACTGGTACTTTTTCAGAATAAAATTGTTAAAAATAAAACCTAGTCTTTACCTGCATAAACCAGTTTTGTGCTATACCCCCCCCCAAAAAAAATTTAAGAAACAGAAATTCTTACTGAAATCTGAAATTAAATAGATATCTTAAAATGAGAAAGGACAAGGAAATTATTTCATTGATTTTTTTTATATTTTTAATTTGGCACTTCAAAAATATTTTGTTCTGTGGTTTCAGGAGATCTTTTAGCTAACACAAGAAGTTTCTGGATTGTAGTTTTGTATTCATTTCACTACAGTGCCTTTTCCTTTGTTGCTTATATTCATTAATTCTTAGTACTTTAGGAAGAAATATTGACATTAAACCTTGGTATATGTTAAAAGCAATACTGGAAACAAAGGCAGGATATTGATTTTCTCTTACTTGTAGATGCTTGAAAGTTCATCAAAATTAATAAGATTTCTTTTTTTTTTTCACCTCTATCAGTAAGCTAAAAGTGTTTTTCCATATGTTAATTTTCTATGTTGAATATGGACAGGCTGAAACTGTAATGTCATATCAAAATTCATGTATTTTCAATAGCTGATGCTAAAGATGTCTTTAGCACAGTGAAAAGAAGTGGTTGGCACTGTGTCCATGTTACAGAAACAGACTGTAATTATGTTTTCAAGTGTACTAGAAGGATGTCTATTAGCATAGACAAAATAGATAAATTAATGCCTGTTTTTGTATGGACATTGTTTCCTTCACCCTTAAGACGCTGATATGGTAACCCAATGTCCGCCCATTTTAAAACGTCTGATGAAAAAATGGGGTGGGCAATGCTGAATCTCTAAAATTAATTAAACTGCTTATATATGTAAGAGTTACATTTTTCAAGAAGAGATAATGCAGGGTTACTTGATTGCTTGTAAGAATACTTCGATGGTGAAGGAAAGAGACACCTTCTCTTTAGCCAGTAGAAATATGAGAAAATCCACAGTAAAACTTTGTGTTTTTTAGCTCCATATTGTAAATCAGATTGCCTACATTTCTAGAAGAGCTAAGTGAACCATAATGCTCTTTCATCTACAGAAAGTCACTCCAGATTGAAGTCCCATCTGTCTTTAACTCTATACATAATATACTTTACTCTCTACTATGCTTACAAATGTTCCAAACAAAGAATAATCAAAATGTGCATCTCTGCTCTATGCGTTCATATTTTTGTATCAGTAGTAAACAGAATGAAGTTCTCAATGATTACTAAATGGACATTGAATGTTTGACAAATGGAAAATGACACAATTAGCAGGGGAAAAAAATCATTCTTCATGTCTGTGTTCTGAACATCAAAGAAGAAAGGAAAAAAGGAAAATTAAAATTATGAAAAGTACTTAACGATTTCCCTTTCAGGCATACCATCTGAGAGCTGTCACCACATTCTGTGAAAATCTGAGAAGCTAATTGACATTTTTATTATAGAAGAATGCCTCTAAAATTCTAAGCAATATATTAAATGTTTAGAAAGAAGGTAAATGGAAAGTCAAATATAAAATATACATGCTTTTACACTAATGATGTTACAATAACGGGTAAGAAGTTTACCTTAAAAAATTATTGCCCTAAACTTAGCATTCTGACTTATAAGATAGTTTTCTGACCGATTTAGTCAGCGAATTCATGCAATTACCTGGGTAGAGTGGCTTCCAGTGATCAAAATTTAGTTACAATAGAATGTACACCATTCCGCAGATTAACAGTGCATCTGTTAACATTGAAAATGAAGAGGAATAACTTAGTTTTAGTGGACCTGAGAATAATTCTGTGATTTATTCTTGTTTTGGAGTGAAAATTGTGTTTGGTTATTTCTTTAGTCTTGAGTAGCTTCTAGATATATCTGATGGAGGGATTTTTTTTAAAGATTGCTGGGTAGGTTTTTTAAAGATTGCTGACCAGTACTTGAAATGTAAGAGTGATTTTCCACCGTTGTGATGATGGAAAGACTGATCTTAGCTTTAGAAGGGTCCTACTCACATTTTTACAGGGCAATTGTAATTATTTCCTCTAATAAGAAAACAGAATAGAATAAATTAATCAGATTTTTCTTTAGCCTTGTTAATTTTAATAAAACCTTGGCCTGCTCTCTTCCAGGCCAAGTAAACATTTTGATCATGTCTCAGTCTAATCTTGCTACACAGAATCATAAAAGTACAGAAAGATTTAGTCTGAAAGGGCCTTCTGGAGATAATCTTGTCTAATTTTTGCTGAGGACAGAGGTGTGCTCCAAAGTCTTGTCGAGTCAAACTTCAAAAAATTCTCAGGATAGAGTACCCTTAACTTCTTTGGGCAGCTTGTGGACTGTCTTTGGCCATTTTGAAGGTCCTTGCAAACTGCTATTTTAAGCTCTTAAACTCAAAGACATAATATCAAAGCTTTAAATGAAGCTTTGAACCTGTCCTCCTCCTAAGAAAAAAATGGCTTTATTCTATTTTTTATTTCTTTCTGATCCTCGTTAATAGACATAGTCATTGCATTAGCTTTGTAACTCTCATAGTACAATGAACTAATATTGTTATTGAGTTTCCATGTTTGGGGATTTTTTTCCTAATTGAATAGGTCAGTTTATTCATCTGTAGAATGTCTATAATAAAGCACTTCCCTCCCTCACAAGGGTGTTATAAGGTTCATTGAGATAATAATGTGCAGCATTCAACATCTTCAGATAATAGTTCACATATAAGCGAAGTATTAATTATGATCGTTCCTGCCCCTCAGAGAATAGTGTAAATTCAAAATCTATTAGTTAATAAATTAAACTAATAGATTGTTAATCTGTGATTAATAATCTATGATTAACAATCTATGATTAAAAATCTATTAGTTTAGAGCTTTTTTTACCAAGTTGGATTTGTTATGACTTTTGTTTAGGAGTGCATTATGGATCCTATAACTTTCTTCTCACTTCTTATTTTTTAAGTATAAGGCTGGATTTAGAGAAGAGTCTATGAAAAGATCTACCTTTTTAAATTTCATTGTTCTGCTACCACAGCAAAATTCCAGAATTAGCTTCCTACGTTTAGATTTCAACATCACTAATATTTTAAAAAAAAAAAAGGGGGGGGAGGGGGGCTATCTAGTAGATAGTAGCTCTGTGAATAGCATCAGTTCCACAGACTGGTTGCTTCCACATTGTTTGGGCATAGATCCATGTAAAACAGACTGACTATGTCCACAGCACTTGGCAGTGTTTTTTGTTCTCCATGTGTGCATTTATCTGTTCAAAGTGTCTAAGAAATACGCAGGCTGTGTTGTAGCCAACCAAAATTGTTTAGATGCTGTGCAGCAGTATAGCATGAAATCTGAATATGTATTACATACCTTAGAGTGCAATATGAAGCAATATGGTATTGTTTGAGAGCACACAATTTGCTGATATAGTCACAGAGGACTTTGTGGTGCTGATTCAGTCTCATCCATACTGCCCGTTGGGAGCAGTTCCCAGAATGAAGTGTTGCAGAAATCAGTCCTGGGCCTTGGTTTGGAGAGACCTTGCCTGAGTGGTCCAAACAAAACAGAGACTTACACTTCGGGTGTCCTGTAAACCTCTCCCACTTCCCAAGGGAATGGTCTTGCTACCAGAGTAGCTAGACCAGGAATTTCTCAGTCCTGGCTTTCACTGTGTGTAAGAGTTCCCAGAAATGGAGAAAAATGGGTGGGAGAATGACTTCTAGTATAATGATTAGGACATTTAATAAAAATTTGGGGTCTTGTGCCCATGTTTCTCACTAAATGCTTGTTAGCTGAAAGGAAAGGAAGCAAAAGACATGATCATTAGAAATGCAGTTTCATAACAACAAAGTTCACCAGAATTGTCTTCAAAGATGTGTTGAGTTTCAAAGGCCAACTTGACTGCTGACAAGAATACAGGAAGAGATACTACAGTATTATTGAGGAAAAAGATCTCAGGAAGTTATTGTAGTTTAATGTTGAACTGCTCAGAATAAGCAGTGATTCACACATAAAGATATGGATAGGTAGACCTTGGGCAGCAGGAAAGGCAGACTTTTTCACACAGGTGAGGCTCAGCCTGTGTGACACCTGTTGCAACGAAAAGGTCAAAACGTGGATTGTATTGGAAATGAAATGCTAATCTTTTTTTCATTACTTTTCATATTGTCTTTAATGCTTTCCTTTTGCTCACCTTCATATTTTTTTCTCTTTTACTTAGTATAGCCGTGCTAACCAATGTATAAATCTGTAAATAAATTTTATTGTGAAACAATAACAAATGCACTCCTATCTTTTAGTAAATGACGTAGATATTGGAAGTAAATACCAAACAGGGATATTTCATGTGCTTATTGTTGTTTTACATTGTCATCATGCAGATCCATATTCTCTTGCTTGATTGCTACTTTTTCTCTGTCTTTTCTTGTCAACAAAAATTTTAATTATACTGTATGACATACAGGGTGCTGTTGCCAAAGGCAGCTGAAGGACTGGTGCTTCAAAGAATTCTATTAAAATTATTAATTTTTCTGTTAAGAGGTTAAATACCCATTTTCTGTCCCCAGCATTTGATTACTGCTGAAATTACTTAAAACATATTTTCATATTAAATCATATTTAATGCATTTAATGCATGCAAAACTAATACTAACTACTAAGGAGTATATACTGCTGTGCAGCAATGCATAATATTTATGAGAAAAGCATATAGAGGAAGGCAGTCTTTTTCTGGGATTTATGTCCATTTTTCCTTTCTTGTTTTGTAGTTGTTAAGGGTTTTCTTGTAATTTAACTGTTGAGAAGTATTTCCATCATTTTCAACATCTTTCACATCTTCTAAACAAAACAAAAAACATTATTCAGAAAATAGATCTACTGAAGTAAAGAAATAACAAGAATAGTATATGGACCAAACAGATTACACAAAATAGTACCCAATTTGGAGGCTCATTCACAAACCAGCATGAGCAAGTCATGATAGCTAAGGCAATTACCCATCTTACCCTTTTTCTTACAATCCACAGCTTAAGTACATTTTGAAACAGATTTATAAGCAGTTCTGCTGGACTGCCTGTCAACATTATAATTAGCATATTAGAAATTCACCAGCCATTGGCAACTATAAAAACATCATGAAATGCACATGTTTTTGCATATAACCTTGCATGCTTTGTGCTTAAATGCTCAGCTCTAAAGGCTTTCTGGTTCTTACCATCTTTCAATAAAACTCTACCCAAGAGTTTCTGCCGGCCTTGTGTCCCAGTTCTCCTAAACCCTTCCACCCACCACCAAATTTTGTTTCTGACAGCTGAGCCCCTTTGGAAATGCCTGGGTAATTGCACACATAGCAATGCAGCCAGGACTGCAGCCAGAGGTCCTTCTGGAGGAGCCTGCCTTTACTATAAGGTACTGTACAGGGATGAGCATCTCACCAATATTTTATAGAGCAAAGAGTCAAACTGTACTCTGATGAATTGATAAAAACATCACTCCCAGGGAGAAACGCCTTTGTTCTACTGTCCTACCTAGTGCTGTAACTGAAAGACTGTTAGGTTAGCACCATGAGAAGCATACAGGTTTTGCACGTGAGGAATGACAGGAGCTACTACTGCTTTATACTTCTGGTTCTGTTTGCAGGACAGTGTAAGGAGTAGACCTGAAAGCAAAACAAAGCCTTTTTTTCCTAATCCACTGCACTGGAAATTTATCAGGAAAAACTCTCAAAGTTATAAGAGCTAGTCACAGTCCTTTCTGCAGACAGGAAGCTGTCTGAGGATGATCTGTGGACTTTCAGGAACATTTGCAGTCATCTTGGCCCTTTGTATTTTGGGATAAAGTGCAAGCATTTCAAATGCATACTTGAATTTCCACTTAGAACTACTACTAGGAGTATTCAATTAATGAAATTTCTGTACAGTATACTGTACAGTATTCTAATATACTATAATACACTGAAAAAAAAAAAGAAAAAGAAAAAGAAAAAAAGGAGAAATTCTGTCTGACCAGCTCTGAGTTAGAGGCAGCTTCTATATTAGCCTAAGCATACTGGGGTTAGATTCTCCAAGTATATGTTTATTCTCTGATGCATCCCTTTGATATTATGTGGGGTTTTTTGTATTTTTTTTTACAGTAAATGTAGTAAAATCTGTGTGTAAACTATAAGAATGAACTTAAAACACTGTTTTTCCTTAAAAAAAAAAAAAACATGGCTATTTGGGAAACTGTTTTGGGCATGAGTTTACATGCATTTTACATGCTAAAACTTCTATTATTTCATCAGTGGCCAAATACTAAAGCCAACCAAGATTAAAGCACAAATTTGTAAAGGTATAAAATCATATTAACTACTTAACTTACTTTTCTGGGGCAATTGATAACAACTTTTGGCTCTAGGCAATTACAGTGATTCCTCATGCTTTGGCAAGCTGTCAAAGTTTCATTGATTCAGTATGTGCACATGCTATTCTCTCGTGCAGGAATTTCTCTCAGAGTAATAGTTTTAAAAATAGGAAAAGTCATTAAGAGAAATATGCATATCTTGATCTGCTGTTATCCCAAGGTAAGCTGATAAATATTTCTCTGCTTGTACCAATGCACAACATGGCATTCATATGCTTTCTGGAGGAAGCAGTACTCTTGAGGTCAGTTATACAATTTATAAAATGTTCCTATTGATTTTGCTTAATTTTGATGCTTATAGTCCAGTACTTTTCTGCAATTTAAGCGTTTGAGGATGGTCTTACTAGTTCAGCTGCTTTTTACTTTGTGCTGTCTCCCACAGGGTAAATTCTGAATTCTAATGTGTTCCACTGAAGAAAATTTAAAAGTAATTAATAACCTGATAAAGATTGTCAAGGACTTTTCATAGAAAACACCTATAGAATTAAACTGTTATATTTACATCTCAATTATTAAATGGTCAAGATCTTTGTTTATCTTCCTTCAGAATCTTATGCTAAATTCAGTAGTGAAAAATAGCATTTGTCAGCAAAATAGGCCCTCTCCAGGAAGTTAAATAATACCACTTAAAATCAAAAGGTTAATTTCAAACACAATTTGCAGCATATAATGGTAAGGAGTACTTTTCACTGTTTGAGCTTTCAGAATGATGCACCTTGCAAATTGGATTTTTTTTTTTTTCTATAACTCTTTCACAGCAAGCTCTAGAGCAGTTCATAAGATAAGACATTTAACACAGAAAAAAAGTTGTGATTTTAAGTAGTATTATGTTTATTTCTACTACATAGAATGTACATGTAGAACAATGTCCAGAGAATGCTGAGCTTTTCTTCTAACAATTTCCTTTATAACTTAATTAAATTAAGATATATTGGAATACAGTTTTTATAATGGACTGCTCTGAAGTTATTGTCACTGTAAGTAAAGTCACCATAAGAGCTGTCTGCAAATTCTTTGGCAGAATGCTCTTCCTGACTTCTCTTCCGGTTTGTAGAACCCAAACATCACATAGAAACAACTTTCATTCAACAAATTTCTGTATAATCATATTGCATTCTATCTGGTTTGCTAAGTAAATGATGGGATCTGAGGCTTTTAGAGCCCATGACTTGATCTGGGCTTCCAGGATCCCTAGGTCTGGTAGCAGTGGATGCCTTAGGGAAATTCCATTTCTCGCTTGGTATCTCAACTCCTCTGGCTTTGCAGTGGAATGGAATGCTGTTTCTCCTGGTAGTCTTTCCAGCCTGGAACTAGAAAGAGCACATAATTCAAGTGAAAAAGGTCACAGAACCAGAGTGTATATATTACCTTTTCAACATCATGAGTAACTATGTTCTAAAATTCTTCTTTTTCAGGCTTTGTAGTTCATAGGAGGTTTTATAAGTGGTTCATATTCCAAGAGCTTCTAAGTGCAAATCAGTTCTCCTCACCTTACCAGCTCTCAGCCTGTGAGGTCCATATCAGAGGGTCAAATCAGAAGCCGTTTAACTGGCTCAGACAGTTGTCCTGAGCCACTTCATCAAGTCATTGGCTCATTGCTCCCAGCCCTTATCTTCTGAAGTCCTTCCCATATGCTGTCCATAGCTTCAGCTACATGTCCAGAGCACAGCCCGTTTACACCAGCAACTGACCCAATTACAATGACTAAGATCATTGCTGTTACTGTCTTCTAACAGCGCATTACTTTACTGATACTTTGTATCAGTATACGACTAATGTCTATATCTCCTACTGTGCCACTAAATGTATATTTTGGTTATGCCAAAAGGCATCAGTTTTATTTGGGAACCTACTGACTTATGTGTGAGCGAAAATGAACAAAAGCTAGGGATAAAAAAGGACAGGATTTTTGTCAGATTATAACAACTCAGACGTAGAATCTAAATAGCACTTGGCCCACTCCAAGTGGACCTGCCACCACTGTGCTTTCTGTGGTTTTCTCTCCTTTGAAACTCCAGGCTGGTAATTCCCCTGAACAAGAAATTGGAGTTTATACTAACTACCCTATGGATTTCACGGAATTCACCGAAACAGATGTCATCCAGGTTGGACTTTTCAGTGCTGCTTGATTTTCACAGCTATTAGTAACTTGGCAAGCCTTGTGGCAATATAATTCTTCAAGTTGTCTCCAGTGACAGCTGACATTTGTTGTCAGCCTGAATGAGAAATAGACTTTCCGTGTCATGTTTTTGACAACTTGTTCCCTTTTTGGAAGTTTTTTATGAGGTGGGATTACTTCACATCTACTAGATGAATTAAAACGAGATTACATATATTGAATAAAAAGAATAACTAGCATAACAGCTCCAGCAAAGGTACAATTAATTTTCAGGTTTAATTAGATTCTGTGATTCTGTGAAAAGAAAAAAATTGTTTTCTCTTCATAGTATGTGCCAAGTACTCTGTTCAGATTTTGCCATACTTAGTTTTGTTGAGTTTTTTTTTTCACATATATATATATATTTTAATCTACACAAGCAAGCACAAATGATTCTAGACATGCTTTAACACATACAAAATGTATTGTGTTTCTCATTAAATAACACAAGATCTATTTTCTGAAAGGGACTGCAGTATTGTTCTGTCATTGCCATTATTACAGATGGTTACTTTGAATAATGTAAATATTAGAACAGCCTACATTATAAAAGTATGTTAATCAGTATCAGAATTAATGCCTAATTCTCATAGGCTTCATTTTTTTTCTCTTGTATACTCCTGTCAGAACAGCTTTTTTTTTTTTTCCCTAGGGACATTTATGCTTATATTCTGGTCTCACATGTAGACTAAATAGGTGGAATAATTTTATTCAGATCCCTGGAATTTCTGTTGAAGGATATGCTCTGCATGAAATATATAATTTTAAAAGACAAAATTTGATCCAAAGATCAAGTGTAAAATCCTATAGCACTTTTACTTAGGTGAAATAATGTGACATTGAGTCAACAAGTGGAAAAATCATCTTTAACTTATTTTGTGAAGATGAAAGGAAAAAATGCACGTTATAAGAAGTCGGAACAATTAAGACATCAATAGTGTTTCGCCTAAATAAGGACTGAGTAAGCAAATCATCCTTGACCTCTATACCTCTAAAATGATTTAAAAACCTCTCATTTAATCTTTCGTCAGATTAATAATATGATGATAAAAGAGTTTTCACCTTTTTGCAGAAAGATATAAATATCTTTATGATAACATAAACTTCTTCAGATATAGTAATATACAGCAGTGAACCCAGAGGTGAGCCTGTTTGGTGAAGAAGATGGCAACCATCAACATTACACAGTAATTTAGTCTTCTTAGACATCACTCCATAGATCTTTATGCAAGTGTGTGTCTATGCATACATGCATATATACATGCTTTGTAGTTGTCACAGTTGAAAAGTCAGACGGGTATGTCACAACACAACTCCACATCAATAAATCTTTCATCTTTGTAGAGAGTTGATTTCCCTTAGTCCTTTATGAGGAATTAAATTACCTTCTCAGTTACACAAAGAAAGTCTTAATTAATCATTTTAACTAATTTATTTGTCTTTATATTAAAGCATGAAGACTACTTTTCATAGCATTATAAATTTTTATAGTTATTACTATCTGATACATAATATAATTATGCCACCTTCATTAGAAAAGATGGAAGCTTAATTAAAAGTTAATTGTAAAGATATTTTGAAAATATTCGATCTTTGTATTCTTCATACTGCATGTATTATTGATTTGAGCATACATCTTGAGCTAATTTGAAAGATATATATTTATTATTGCAGTTGTTGCAGTACTTGACATATATCTAGATGAAAAATTATTATTGATTGTCAATGTAAATGAAAATGATCTATGACCAAACCTTTACCCTGATTAAATATTCAATATCTCAAGAATGAGAAAGACATTTTCAAACTGTGCTTAATGCATTAATTCTTAATTGAAAGATTCAGGGTTCTCTTTTTACCACTTATGGGGTCATTGTAGGAGAAAAGGAAATGCTAAGCTACTTTTCTTTAAATAATGTGTACAGATAGTGTCTATAAGTAAGTGGTTTGAGATAGATTTTGCATGGTTTCTACTTTTATTATAAACTTTCATTCTAGACCTACCTAGAAGAAAAAAAAAAAATCATCAGTTCTGATTTTTACACTGCAAGGGCAAGGTTAAGATATTTTTGATTCCAAAAAAGGTTATTTTCACTGGAAGTAGTAGAGCAAAGCAACTAGCAACTAGTGAATATTGAAACACAGCTCCTTTAAGGTCAACTATCAGTGAAAATATTTTTGAACTACGTAGATTTTTAGAGATGTTCCATACATTAAGAGCTTATTATTTTCTTCCATTATTTTTTCCTTCTTTTTGTCTCCAGATTCATTCTTCAATTTCTTCTTGTAGTCATTTGCTCCTTTTAAGGTACTAGAAATGTTGGATAATTTTACTCAGACCATAATAATTGTAGTCTATTTTTATTCCAGTATTGTTCAAGCATTAAAACAGCACTCAATTCTTAAGACCTGGAAATAGGAAGTATTTAAAATTTAGGAACTCATATGCTTTGACCTGACTTCCTATATATGACTACATGAATCTTGTTTACCTCAAGTGACCATAATTGTCTAGGCTAAAGAACTAAGGAAGAAGAAATTGCTACCTGGTTTAAAAAGATGTAACATTTTTTTCTTCTAATACCAGAAGTATCTTACACACATGAAAAGCTTTACAGATATGTTTCTGATTTACTTTGCTTTCATAATTTGATAAATAAAACCAATGGAGAGAATAAGGTGTTTATGAATAAGAATCCAAAATTTACTCCGAAGTTGGAGCAGCCATCAAGATCAACTCTTTTCTTCAGTGTCATTACATGTCTCCATTGCTCAATATCAACAGAAATGTCAGGAAAAATGTTCAAAAGGGGTAGGGGCTGTTCACTCCAAAGGAAAACCTAAAGGATCACACTTCAGATAGAAGAAAAAAAAGTTAAAAAGAAGAATGGCAAACAGCTTGGATTTATAAATGCCCTTGATAGGACTCATGCGGACTTAGCTGTATAAATGTTTTTATCTGTTCTGAAAAGCTCTAATGTTAATATGAACAACATAGTTTTCAGATTTTTAGGCCCAAACTTGTATCTTTTTCTTTTTCTTTCTTTTTCTTTTTCTTTTTCTTTTTCTTTTTCTTTTTCTTTTTCTTTTTCTTTTTCTTTTTCTTTTTCTTTTTCTTTTTCTTTTTCTTTTTCT
>VZSV01000146.1:928056-1011934 GCA_013398735.1 Nothocercus julius | reverse complement strand
GCAGGGTAGATTCCACTTGCTTTTATAATAGAGTTTCTTATCAGTCACTCATGGTTTACAGGCTTCTTAATTAAGAGATTATCCAAAACAACAATGTGCATAACTGACATAGTAAGTGTAGTGTTCAACACTAATAGTTGTAATCTCAGCCATGATTTTCCTTTATTTTTTATATAAAATAATTTTATCCTGTGATAAGATTTGGTGAAATTTTCTGATACAGATAAGCATAAGTTAAGTGGGCGTGATGATATGATATGAGAAGAGATTTATTTCTGCCAAATGTTCCTGATGTTGCTTTGCTGTCTGTTAATAAACCCTAGAAATTCTTAATCATATTGTAAACTTTACTTTTTAGTTTATTTTTAATTTGGTCAGAAAGTGGAGAAGAAATTCTACCAAGCTTAAAGCCAGAAGGTATCATCCTACTTGGATATTGTTCCTACTTCAAAGTTCCTACTTGGGTATTACAGGCAGTTATTTTTCTCTAAGCTCTCTGTATTAGTTAATAAGACTTAACATATCAAACAACTTCTGCAGTCACAGATCAGAGTTTATGAAATGGAAATGTAAAGGTACCAAAAGTGTCTCTAGCTGCTGCAATGGTAAAAATAAGCCAAAAGGAATATACTGATTTGATCTCATAAAAAAAGAGTAAAAATTGATGATGCTGAAGTGAATTGGCAACATTTGAAATCCTTGACAATCTGACACAAAGCAAAAATCCTTTCAGTGATCCACCAAGGTGTAAATCCACCACTAAGGTGTAAATAGGATCCACTTAATGGCTATACAGAGAGGATTTTTGGTGCCCTCAGTTCAATATCCTGTCTGCCTTGGACTGTACCCAGTTTCAGCCATAAGTCACAGACATAAATTTCTTCTAAAGATAATTTCACCATATCCAGAGTGCAGAAGAGTGTGCATGAACCATTTGCATGTGACCATCTAATGAATGTCTTTGGCTGCTGGATTGTGATGCCTCCCTCTTCACCTGCTTGTAGAGTAATTGGAAGGAGATGGGGTGGTCAGGGCTGGTTCCCAGCAAAGTGGAAAAAGAATTACCAAGTCAGGTAGTCTGTCTCACTGGGAAAAAAACTTGAACATATGAGAAATGGGGCTACAGAACAATCAGTTATAAAGGTTCTTCAGAAGACATAGTGGAACAATGGTCCAAGGCATCTGCAAGCTGCTTCACTGAGAAAATCCTACTTGAACAATCACATCAAATTAAGTTTCAGTTACAGTAAGTTTTGGCCTTAGTTCTCATACGGCATCTTCCAGAAGGCCTATGTCACTTACTCCTAGTCTTGATTTTCTTACCTGTAAAATAGAATTGGTGTGTTTTCAAGTAGTTTCTGCTAAACCTTATTTCTGACAAAATCACATAGGAGAGACTTGGTTCAGAATCTTCTAGAAGCCAGTATGAAGTGTTCTCACTTAAATAAAATTTCTGAGTATGCAAATAAAATTGGATGTTTGTCAATTCCTTTGAGAGTTTATTTAGTGTCTTCAACTATTTTCCTTTTCCAATCTATAATTAAATAAAGAGAAGAATCTGACTGAAGGGTTTTGTTTTTCAAAGGTATAGTTTCTTTTCATCAGAATAATAAGTCCGGGCAGTAAAATGGCTGGAAATATGTCACAAATGTCTTTGATGAGATTCCATAAATTAAGGATGTTGATAGTTTGTGATTGTTTGTGTGAAAAATAATAATAATAAAAAATGTATATAGCGTTTGGGATTATTCTGGAGTTCATATTTTCAGTGAGAAAAGGGCATTGCTGTCCCCTGGCAACTTGGACCTCTCTTTCAAAAAAGCTTCTTCTCTAAAGTTTTACAAATATTATGACATGGATTTCTTTTGGAAGTCTCCGTAATGTAAAACAACACAAGATACCATGTGTTTAACTCATTATCCTTGGATTTATATATCCATGGATTTACTAAATGACCATTCAGTAAACTTATGAAGAAACAGAATTTAAGTAAGTGTTTTCTGTCCATTCTCTAGTTCTGCTGCTAGCTGCTAGGAAATATTTCTATAAATAAAGTTCATGTATCAGAATATGCCTGAAGAGTAAATCAGTTCACAAATGCAGTTCTCACTAGGGCAGTGTAACTGCTTTGGCTTACAACTTTGAAATAATTTTTCCTTGCTATGTTGTAAATGAATAAGAATTGATGTATATATGAAAAGAACTGTTTCCATACAAAAACTTAAGAAAAAAATCCCATGTTCCTTTCTATCTTTGAGTATGTTTAGTCACTACCTGCTCTGAAGCCTGTAGCGAGATGCTGGCAGCAAGGCCTCAGTTACTGGTCTTGGTTTTATATTCAAAACTCATGACATTCAATTTGTTCCGTGATAGTATAGGTCCTTTTCCTGATGACGTGAAGGATCTGGCCGTGTTTGTAGGTTGTATCGTTATTGGCACTTCTGGGGCACAGACAAATCCAAGAAAATAATTGTTAAAAAAAAAGCGTTTAGATAAATGTGCTCTGATGACTTCATGGTACGCACAAGACTATCATTCAGGCTGACACTGGGTAAGTGGATGCTGTGTCGTAAGACGTTTGAGGTATCCCCTTACTGTCCCTCATAAGATCACTTTTATATCTTTCTTCTTTACCATAGTAATTTAGGCAAACAGATATAAACAATGTATATAAACAATGTGTATTATTTTCCCTTAAATATTCCAAGTCCTTAAGCCTGTGGTAAGCTAACATTGTGTCCAGCCCAAACCTCTCCCTTTCTGCCTAGGTTTCCAGCAGCAGAGATTTCCTATATGCCCTCAGTGCCTACAAAGGCACCTTGCCTGCCTTGTTCAAGACTTCCCAGGGTCTTCAATTTGCAGGAGTCACCCTCCCCAGCTGCCAGACTTTACCTATACTAGCTGTGATTCTGCCCAGGAAATGTCTTCTTCCAAGGCTCTTATGGAAGGATAGTTACTTAATGGGATCAGTATTGCATTAAGGCTGCCCATAGCCTACCCTTTTTGTTGCCTTTGCAACAAGTTTTTCTACACCCTGTTCAGCTCATTTCCCAGCATGAAGGAGAAAAATAGGGGAGAAAGGGTGAACAGCCCCATTGAGTCAATCATCTGGCCTGTTGAGTACACAATTTGTCCCGGACCAAGCTATTGCTTTTGGTGTGGCTTGACTTCAGTGACTGGAATGAGTTGAGAGAGGCGGAAGAGTGGGGAGAAAGAGTAAATTATTTCTTTGTGCAGTTTTTCATATTCCCATGTTTATTTTACACCACTACAGCAAAGGGATGAGGGAGGAAAGACAAGGATTTATTTCCTAACCTCTTCCTAGGTTGACAGCTCCTGATTGCGATATGGTATGCTTTCTGCTAGGTCTTTGTTTTGTTAATCTGAGGATGGAATTGATTTGTGGCTTATGTATACTTTCTTTATGTGGGAACAAACAGATTCAGACTATCTGCAGGGAGATAAAATAATAGACTAATATTTCCCTTTCACAATATACAATAGAATGCCATTGATATCAGCGAAATTCTATATAACTCATCCCAGCTTAAGAGAACAAACTTTGTTCAACATATCACATCAGGTCTGGAACCATCTCTTCCAATTAGATGCTCACAAGTTAATAGACATCACAGTCAGGTTGCTGTTTGCCTGGAGAGCAGGAAAGTGCATCCAGCAGCAGCACAGACTCATTCCCATCATGTGACCTATGTATGAATTGATGTAGAAAGAGAGAGAGTCACTGCGCCGTTATAAATCCCTTAGCCTGCCCTGTAAATCTGACTTGCATAATTTGTAATTTGTCTAATGAATTTATGCCACAGCACTACCTACTTTTAGCCTAATTTTGGCAAAGATGCAGTCATCTCTCTTTTTTGTTGCAGCAAATTAGTTCTTGTTTATACTGAGATGACCTTTGACTGAGCTTTGCCCCTACAGCAGCCTTCTGAAATCAGTGATGTTCTGCAGAAACCCTCCTGGGATGTGTTCGTGACTGATCTTTGTTGTTAAACTCTGTTCTGTTACACAGCCTACCCAGATGTACAAAGACGTTTGACATAATGCTAGGGCCCCCAGCCAATTTTGAATTCAGATCAGGTCTGTTAATCAAATGCAGCTTTTTTTTTCTCTCTTTTAAATTGGTGCAAGTCTCATGCTCTTATTTTTATAGTTCCCAGTTGTAATGAATATTGATAGAATGATAAGCATTTTGCTAATATAAGATGAAAATTTTAATGCACGACACTCAAAAGAAATCAAAACATATATATTTGAAACAGGCAGAAGAATATTATTTATTCAAAAAAATAGCTATCCATTGATATAAAGCCATAGTTTTGTTTTTAGAATATTTATATCTTGGACTGAGAGTAGTATTCTCTATTAAGTTAAAGATCCCTGAACCAAAATGTCAAAGGCTCAAAAGTTTGGTATCTGGCGTGTTACATAACTGCATGACAAGTCATTAGTCATATGGTTACTGTAATTATCTATGCAAATTTTAAAATGCAGGATGTAATGGACATTTAGTGTATTCTGATTTCTGATTTTATGGGAGATCAACAACATTCCTAAGGACTGCTTCAGTGCATTCATGATTATATGCATTTTGCTTAAGGCAGATCTAAAAGCCTGCAAGTCTATATTGCAGTCATCTATTCTCTCTCCTCATATAAACAATTAAATGAAGATAGATGCTCTTAATACCAGTGAAGGAAGTCACAGCTTTCTATTTGCTTTGTTGTTCTTCCTTTTTATCTTTGCATGCACATACTTTAGCTGTCAGGTTTATACGTTCACTTGAACCTAATGCAGTTCACTTTTTAGTTAATTTTCTGTATATATTTTATATAAATACTCCTCTTCAAGAAATGTTTTTCACCCTTCATTAGGCACATTCAGTGTAGAAATAAAATGAAATGAGGAATTCTGGCAAAGTATTTAATTACCTATTTTTATAGCCATTATACAATTGAGACTTGAACTCACTTAATATGAGTGGCAGATGTAGAACAATGCCCTAAAACAAAACAAAACAAAACAAAAAGATTATTCAAGATATTCATCTGCTACTGAGCTGTCAGCAGGAATTAAGATAAATTCCTATAGACTTAACATCTTGATACCAGTACAGAAGGGACTAAAATAATTGAACTGCAGTAACTGAAGAAATTACTGACTTAAAGGTACATTATTTGATAGGATATATCTTGATACAAATCCTTGTATTGTTGCTACTTTAATTTTTGAAGACAATTATAACAATACTGTCATGAATATTGATTATTGAGATACGATTTTCTTCACAAGACTAGGTCTGTAAAAAAAAAAAAGAAATGTCAGCTAACAGTTACATAAAGATCAGATTGTGATTTTATCACATTTCTATTTGTGATTTTATGCACAGTTATAGCTGTTCTGTTTATAATACTTAACAATTCAAATAGACGGTACTCCTGATGAGTCAAAGTTTAGCAAATACTTGCCAATATAGTGCTATGCCATCTTCTTGACCTTTGGCTATGTATTGATCTACACTGGCTAGTGTAATCCTCACTGTGGGTTTTGGCTTGAGCAGATTAAGGTCTGAACCAAAGACAATTTAAATTATAGAGAAAATCCCATTGATTTCAGTGGAATCACGCCTTTGCAGAGCAGTCTGGAGGCCCTCAGATCTAGCGAGCTTACCCAGAGCTATCCAGTTCTGTCCAAGTCTGTGTTTTCTTGTAAAATTGTCCCCAGTGGTCCAGCTGGCATTGGCAGGGCCTAACAGTAATATTTTAAGTCAGCTCGCATAGGGAATAAAAGTATTATTTCAAATACCTGTTAGATTTCTTCTCTGTTGTTTTATGCAACAAATTATAAAGATTCCAATCATCTGAAACATGCAGACAGTTGGAACTTATTGTTTTATGCTTTTAAGATACTTGTCCTGAGAATCTCAAATTGCTTGAGTTAAATAATTGGACACAGTATCTAGTTTGAAATGACTTGGCAGTATATATGGAAAAGGGTGTGCTAGATAATTTAAATATATGGTAGTAGTAATAGAATATTTGGGAATTTGCCTGGAATTCAGTAAATTATTCCCTATAAATTATTATTTCAAGATGCATATTATTATACCAAAATAAAATTGTATTTTTTTCTAAAAAGATATTTAAGTTTTTAAGCATTTAACACAAAGTTCTCTTTGCTATAACCTGCCTCTCCTTCTGTCTATACTTAGTTTTTAACTATATTTATACAAATATATTAAACATATTTAATAATAATATAAATATATTCAATAAAATATAGTTTCAAGGAGCATTAAATTCACAAATGCAAAAGGAGTAAACGTAGTGACAGACCTGGCAAAAGAAATAAGTGTACTCAGAATTTGCAGTATAAAATATCTTGAAAGTAAATATTTCTGTAGAAGCATTAAGGTTCCATTGTAAAACATTGAACAGAAATAAATAAGCTATACAAGGCCTTATAAATACTCAGAAAATCTAAAGTCATCACTCATTTGTTGACATGAAGAGTAAAATGAAGTGAGCTAATTGTGCTGTAGTTAACCAGCTTTAAGCCCAGATGTTGATAGCAGGAAAAAAAAAAAAAAAAAAAAAAAAGTCAAATAAAATTGAAAATCTTGCACTGAAGAAAATTTTGTACAGGTCAATTGCCTGAATACAGCTATCTTCAGTATTCATTGCTGTAAAGTTTATATTTTTAAGCTTTTTATTCCACATAATAATTTTGATTACAATGATATTATATATCTTTAAGTGTTATTTTGAGTATATTTCCATGTATGCATTTGGCTGTGCTGCAGCTGCAGGACCACTGCTGTGCATGCTTCTGTGCAGCTGCTTCTGTGTTCAATGTATGCATTGTTTAAAAGTCACCATTTAACCACAGTCCACACAATAACAACCTATATTCCACCCTTTTTTTCTTCAAATAAAAAGTAATTGTGGCATGTTGCATAAGTGTTATTGATTGATAAACATTAATTTTTCTTGGACACTGCTTGTGCTGGTACTTGCACAGTGGTGTGAGCCAGGATCCGGACAGTTCAGAGCCAGCAGCAGATGACTAGGTATTCAATATTGCCTATCTGAATAACCCCGATGTGGAAACCAATATTTGAACTACCTCTCAGCCATCTTCAGGATACAGCAATTGCAAACCATTTCTGCTTCATCTTTGTTTATGCATCTTACTAAAAGATTCAGCTGCATCACTTTCATCAGCTGCTAATGAGCTGCAGTACAGCCCATTGGCTTTTAAATTCCTCTTTTCACTCTGAAAGCATTGTATGCATTTCCTATTTTCTTTTCTCATTTGTGTCAATAAAGAAACAAGTGCAAACTATCAGGAAGAGTTATGGTTGATGTAGATGCAGCTCAGATTCTGTTTACAAATCTGCTTAAGATATCACAATTAATTTCTTTTTTCGTGTGTGCACTTCTCATTCTTCTTCCCTACTTTGCCTGTCTTTTCTCTGTGGATCTTAAACTACCAAAACAGCACTCGTATGGGTCATATACATACCTATCCAGCATTTAGTCCAGTCAGTGTAGCTGGAAGTCAGAATTTGCAATAGTTAATTAATAATGAAAAAACTATAAGCACAAGGGAAATAATGGTTATACATGAACATAGCTAAGAAATCTCTTGTGAGCATTCTTGCTTCTTTTCAACTAAAGGGCCTCCTTTCTCCTCACAGAATTTATTTATTGCAGTTTTTAAATAGATATGAAAACTGCCTAGAATAATTTTTCAAATACTTCCTCAGTGTTGACAGTTACAGAGTAACAGCAAGAGAAATAAAAGAAGAATCATGGTGCAAAGCTGAAAAATAAAAGAAAGGGGAAAAGCGAACTGACTAGTCAATCCTTAAATGGCAGCTATATTTGGAATAAAACTTCAGAAGTACTTTAGAAAACTGTTTTAACATCAAAATGTTCAGTATGAAGCTTTAGAAGTTCAGCCACTAAATGGCCAGACTCCAGTGGTAAACAGAGTTAATTAAGTCTTGTAGTGACTGCCTAGTTATAGACACACCAAAGGAAATATATGCTGAGAAGATCAGAGTAATTACAGCCTAGTGCCAATGTAGGTGATATGCCTGCATTCCAAAGCTATACATGTATTAAATACAGGTTTAAAGGAATAATGCTGAATAATTTCCTCATGTAATGAACCATCTAGTTATGTAAATTAGTTATAATAACAGGAATCAGAAATATCAGAACAATTTAATTATGACATTGTGAAGCATATCTGAACTTCAAATGAGTTTGCTTCATCAGACTGCTTCAGCAGTTGTTTGGCATGGTAAAACATTATTTTAGTATTCAGCATTTTAGATTTTATGGTAGTCTCAGGGGGAAGCTTGTTGGATAAATTCTACACACATATGCTGAAATCATTTATTTATATGTCCTATGAACATGCTTGTGATAAAATGCTATGATATCCTAAAATAATATCATCAAAAAAAATTTTAACACTTTGATCCATTTTTAATATGCACTTGTAACGCAAAGATTTGGAAACCTAGTTCATGATGGTTTCTGTTTTCACCAGTGTAAATGACAGTCAAATGGTATCATGTCTAGATGGTAGCGCTGTCTCCCACTTGGAATTGATACAAATAAATATATTAGGTGAATAAAAGTGGTGGAGTGATTATAGTGAGTCAGGTTCCTATAACCAGTTTTTGCATCCGACTACCCTCACTTAGGTTCTATCTTGCTCTTCTTTATAATGCCATGCTGTGACCTCCCTTCCAGTCCTGTGACGGATGTCCTCCTTCCCCAGCTCAACCTGACTTTTTACACGTAGCCCTATTCAGATATCAACCACCACATTATCTGATCCTGGTGGTTGCCTCAGTGATTTCTTCCCCTACTCAGACATTAATCATCCATAACAATCCTGGTGGCTGCATCCTGATGGAGAGATAAGGCTAATTGTGTATACACCAGACAAAAGTCGTCTGAAATGAAAGAATGACTATAAGTCAATCATATTATCCCATAAATATAGGGACAGCCCGAGAGGCCATTGAGCGATCCTTGCATTGCAGCGGGCTGCATGCCAGGATCTCCCCTTGAGCAGGGACGCCTCTCAAGGATACTCCTTGGGGTTAAGAGATCCTTGCCACTACAGATCCATGGTAAGTCATTATAGAGCGCTCTCTCTTTTTGAACTTATAAACTTTACTTTGTAACTGTGCACAAAATCCCTTAGTCATAAACTGTTGATCAGGTCTGAGACAAGGATTGGATTCAGCTGCACCCAGACTCCTCTCAGAAGGAGTTTGGAAAGCAAGGGGGTCCAATCTGAACCCCGTGACCCAATGGGAGGGTGTCCTTGATAATTCTGTGTATTATTTTGAACGCCATTCAGTAAATAATAAGTGACCTTACCACAGAATCTTGTGAAACCATAGTCATTATCAATAAAACTTATTACAATTTCTTTTACATGAGTGAAGTGCATTGTGTCACTCACCCCCCACCACCACCACTCGTTGCGTGACAACTCTGTGATGCCACATCACAGAGGCGTCCTCACGGGGACTTCCTCCATATGGTCTCCATTTAGTAGGTGACAGACAGGCAAAGTCTGCCATATTGCACTTTAAATGCAGAGAAGCTCTCTCAGCACATTGCCAGAGCTGGGGGCACCGTGGGGACGCAGGGACCTTCCCTGCAGACGCATTCCTGCTGCATGACCTGGTCACTGAGCACCTCTCCTCAGTGCTTGGCCTGTGAAGCCTCCCACTTAGAAATAAAATCAGTGTGCTTGCTCCACTTCTGCGTGATCTGAAAATTAAGTGGCAGAAACTATACTCTGGGTTACATTTTGTATACCCGGAGTGGCCTGCTCCAGCCTGAAAAATGACTGTAGAGAAAACAAGTGCATAACCTTTTCAAAAGCAAAATAAGAGATGCCTCGGCATTTTTGGTCTGAATAACTGTTTTATAGAAAGATTTGGTTTTGTTTTTTTGTTTTCCATATGAACTGAAAAGTTTGCGTGTCAGCCCAGGCTCCCTATTTTGAAAGTTTTATAAGTACTGCTGACTCTTTATTTCTGCACAAAGGAGAAATTCATGCCATGCCAGTTGGGTCCAAGTCCAGCAGGGTTATTTAATCACCTGAGTAACTGTAATTGCACAAGCACTGTTACTGAAATCAATATCTTTCTCCACATGCTCAGGTTGCATCCCAAGCTAAGTGCTTTGTTGGATTCTGGCCTAACATACTGCCATTAGAATACATGTTACTTTGTATTTCAGATAAATTTAATAATAAATGAATATTTATGATAAACTTTCATATTCTGATATAGTCTCATTTCATAAGGTCAGTTTGATTCAATTGATTACAGTAATAAAAATTAGAGACCAACAACCTATATTTTCACAGGTATATTATTTCCTTTTAAAATATTTGGAAAGCATGTTGTGAGTACAGTTGTGGGCATATTTTATTAGCATTTTTTCTACATGGTCATATGAATAAAGATCAATTAGAGTGGAGTTTTATAGGGATTACATACAGAGCTGAAAAGAATGATACATTTTATAGTTATTGCCATTTTTGTGAGTCCAGGCATGAACGGCTGTTTGGCTGAAAGGCTGCATTATGAATTTCCATCTGTGAAATAGTGATTTAAAAGTAATCATAATCAGCAGTATTCACAAGTTCTTCTGAGTTTGGAATAGGCAAAAAGACACAATATGAACTCTGCTCAGATTCACTTAAACAGCTTCTTCTAAAATTTTCTCATTTTTGTATTGTATAGAATATTTTGTATTTATTTAGATAAACTTGATTGACTGAGGTTCTTAAGGCTGTCTCCACAAGGCAAGGTTTTAAAGATCTGAAAATTTCCAAAATCTTTGTAGAAATAAAAGTCTTAAGGGCTACGTTCAGGATTCCCATAGACGCCTCACTGGTACTGTTCTTTCAACACATATGTAATCTCTCTCACTTCATGCATCAGCATTTTATATGCATCATTGCATTGTTTGCCACAGGTAAGGTGCTAACTATGTAACTCTGTGGTGAGGCCACATCTGGAGCGCTTTTCCCAGTTCTGGAGTCCCCAGTACAGAAGTGTCAAGAACATGCTAGAGTGAGCCCAGCAAAGGGCCACAAAGATGATGAATGGACTGGAGCAGCTCTCATATGAAGTGAGGCTGACAGAAATGGGCCTGTTCAACCTGGAGAAAAGAGTTGGAGGGATCTTATCAACATATATAGAGATACCTAACAGGGAGTGAAGATGATGGGCACCTCAGTGGTGCCGAGTGAAAGAATGAGAAGCAGAGAGACATTTTTATTTTTGGAATTTTGCTAACTGTGCAAAGCATTTTACTTCTTGCTAATTTTAATCTTAATCTTGGTTGTGCTTCTTTGTAACTAGGTTTAACCTAGATGACACAAAGCAGACACATCATTTAGGTCCAAGCTAAGGGATTTTTAAAGCAATGTCCTTATATTTTGCAGAATTACAAATAATACTGTTTTGCTTATGCTCTCAGGGTGTGACACTATATGAAAGAATGATCTTCAACACTTATGCTATACTGTAACCATCTGATGAGTATGGATGATGTAGAGATTTTAATGGATTGGCAACATTTTAGCATATTGCTGCATACATGCTTCTTGAAGGCAGGAAAGGCAATTTACCCTCCACTGTGACTATTTATTTGCTTTTTAATTGTCTTGCACTAGTTCTGTACAAGAAACCATTAAATCATTGTTGAAAAGAAAGGATGTGCATGGTGGGCAATGGCATCTGTGTTGGTAATTTTGAAGTATATAAATTGCTCCTATTCAGAGAGTATTTCTAACACTTGTTTAGGAGCAATTTAAGGCCCTGCTATATTTTAGGTCAGTGGCTTTTTAAACACTTATAGCTGACGTAGTTTACTGAGCTGAGTAAAGCAACAATCTTATATTCACAAGTATCTTCAAGTTCATGGTATGGATACTCATTGACGGACATTTAGGTTTGATTAGCTAGAAATGAATTTTGCTCTTGAAGGACGAACTATGTCAATGGATATTGTTCCACTCTATGTATCAGACTGAGTTTGAGAACAGTAACAGGAAGTTAAATTTAATATGGACCCCTTTGTGAGAAAAAAGCAAGATAAAAACTACTTGAACATCTATTTCCATTAGTATGGGTTCTATCTGCTGACATTATCCAGACATTATTTAGTTTTTTAATGTTTCATTCATTTTCAAATACATCTTAGTAAACATTCGCAAATTTATGAAATAGAATATGCTTCGTGCATTTGAAGCATGCAGATAATACACACTAGCTATAGCCTGAACAGTGGCTTCTCATTGGTTTGACATTGAATTTAATCTTGTGAATTTATTTTGCCCCCGAAAGCTTAACTGAAACCTCTCGAATTAAAAAATTCAGATTTGCTCTTCCATTTTTTGGTCTTCAAAGAGAGAGTTTTGAAAGTACCTCAAGGACATAGGTGCCTGATTTCCACTGACCCCTCATTGCAGTTAAACGCTGGATATAGTAAGTGGGGAATAACTCCCACATGTACCTTTCATCTATTCTCACTGAAAGAAACACCCCAGGACACACATGTAAATAGTTTGTTTATTGTTACACTCAAGATTCCTTCCTTGCCACTCCTTTTATAAGCATTAAATATTCCAGCCCTTCTCTGTAACATTGGCCATTCTTTTATCCTGGGGTCATCTATGAAGTTTATTTATGAATTTATTTATTTATTTATTATGGTTCTTTTCCTCTATATGTGTTTTTTTTTAGTGTAAATCTTAATTTTGTTACAGTTACACTGAGAAGACTTCTGAGGGTAGTTGTGAAAAAAAAAAATGTTTTCTAAATCAAACATTTATTTTGTGGACATAGATTTCAGATATGAGAAGGGAGGAGATAGCTGAATTGGATGATATGGACAATGCCTGCCAATTCCATGTTCCTGTGACTTGTGATTCTTCTAAAATTAGTCATTTGCCACAAAATTTCCCTGGAGAAATATGCATTGTCTTTCTACAATGTAAAATCACCTTTGATCTTCATTTTATATTTCAAATGCAAGAATGCTCTTAATAATATTGGACAGACAATCCGTGTTCAGAAACAGATAGAAATCCACATTCTGGAAAGGCCAGAAATGCTTACAAATCATAAAGCTTTTTTTACCTGCATTATAGATTATGGATTTCATAAAAAATGCATCAAAAATGGTAAACTTAACTTACAAGTTAGTTTTAGGATGACTCTGGGTAGTAATTTGATCATTTTCATCTGTCACACCCTCAATCTTACCTAGCAGACTCGTGATCCTAGTGAGTCAGCTAGGGTTTACAGACAAATAAACTTTTTCCCTGATATGCAGATGACCATAGAGCAATTTCTTCTGCTTCTAAGTTTGATTTGTCATGTCATGCCTTTTCATTTGATAGTTTCAACAGTAGTGTGTAATAGATGAAATGAAATTACTTTCTATTCTCAAAGGGGGTCCATCCAAAGACTGTATGAGCATTGCAGTTTGAAAGCCTTGGTGGTGAGGGGGAAGGAGATATCAAATACTGTGTTAGCTATACGCCTGACTCTGACAATATCAGATTCACAAACAGTCTGCCAACCGTAGGTCCAATCGCCTTCTTACGAGCGAATGGAATTCCCAAATAGTGTGATCAACTATTGTGATCAAGCTCGACTCTGACAGTATCGGATTCATGAACGGTCTGCCGACCGTAGGTCCGATCACCCCCTCAAACAAGTAGTCGAGTTCACAAACAGCATGATTGATTCAAATGCAACATTTACAAAGCAGGTTTTGGATGTCAGTACAGGAAATTCTCTACTACAGCGTGGGGTTTTTAGCTAGCTCTGATGTACAAATGTGCAATCATCACTCACCCCAAAGATGGGAGAGGGCTCTCCGTCTCGAGTCTCCTCAGGCGGCGTCCCAGCCCAAGGGGAGGAAAGGGGGATCAGCCTGTCGACTAATCCAAAATTTATGATGGAGTCTTCCTTCCTCACTTCTGAGTCTCCTCAGGCAGCATCCTGACCCGGGGGGAGGAAAGGGGTTTCTGCCTGTTGACTGATCCCAGAGTTACGATGGATTCTTCCTTCCTCATCCTTCTCCTCCTTAGTTCACCTTTTATACTTTTCTTTACATTCAGGTGAAGCTTGAGTGACTAGAGTCATACTTACTATTGTTATTGATTGGTGCAGAAGTTTCTCGCTCTCATTTAAAGGTGCAGTCAATGGAAAATCCAGAGCGCGTGCTCAGTGAGGAGTGCTCGTACCTCGGAGGCGGGTAACTTTGG
Organism: Nothocercus julius; assembly: GCA_013398735.1. Taxonomy (NCBI): domain Eukaryota; kingdom Metazoa; phylum Chordata; class Aves; order Tinamiformes; family Tinamidae; genus Nothocercus; species Nothocercus julius. Next base: position 997,585 of record VZSV01000146.1, on the reverse strand, counting down.
GATGGAGGTGTGTTTTGACATTATAATGAGCTTATAATGAGCAAAGTTCAAGCAAAGTTCATCCGAAAGGAGTGATTTGCCACCCTTGCTGGCTCAGCACCGGACATGTTATCGTGCATCTCCCCTTGGGCAGCTGCTGTGCGGCTGATCAGCGGCCCAGCACAGGGAGTGCAGCAGAGTTTGGCCGCGGTGCCTTCACTCCGCTCCAGCCTCCCTTACTCCTCTCTGCAGCTGCGGGGAGGGCAGATTGTGGTGCCTAGGGAATGGAGGAGCAGAGTCTGGGCCTACCAGCCATCCTGGAAGTGGAAGCTGTGTATCACCCCAAGCAAGCTCTTGTCAGGCTCTAGTTTTCTCTTAAGTTTCCCCTTTCCAAGCAATTCTGCCACAATGAGATACATTGTTTGCAATACTTGTGGGATATTTCTTTTAAGGGCCTCAGTTTTCAACAATGCCCATCCAATAGTTTTAACAAGGGCAATGTTCATATTTTAAAGGAAACAGTTCTAACTTCGTAGTGAAGAGAATACAAAAATTTTGAATTGTAAAACCCTAATACTTTTGTTGTGACATCATATTTTGGATATTCTTTAACTATTCCTATAGCTACTGTGTACACAAGCATCCTAGCAGACAATGCCAGGAAGTTCACTGGTTACTTGGCACAAAAGAGGTGAAACAATGCTGAATACATTTCAGTGCTGCATAAATTTATTTTGAATACTTGAACAAAAATACATACATACATACTTACACACATACATACATAAATTTGGCTATCTGCATATTCTGCAAAGAGATTAAAATTAATGAAGTCTCCAGGAAAATGTAAAAGGATGGTGGAGTCAACAAGATAGGAAAATTCAAAATTTATAAATAACTTGAAAGATGCTTTCAAACTGGAGGGCATAGAATATGTGGATCTATTAATAATTGGAATAAAAATAATGTTGACTTAAGTAAAAATAATTAAGATAATAGACACTCTAATGAGAAAAAAAGAACATAATATTTGATCGGTGAGTGAGGAAATACGGATACCATAAAGAAAATAAATGGTCATGAAAGAAAAAATAATGAAATATTTGGAAATATATGCACAAGTATGTATTTCAGGATACCTAATAGAACAAGCTCAGAATGTTTTTGCAAAAAAAAAAAAAAAAAAACTGTGTTAGTAGATATGTAAGAACAATTGACTTAGAGAAAGCAAATGGAAATGTGTACATGTGAAGAGCAGGAATTGCATTTTTTCGATTATAGGCAGGGAGATTTATTTCTAGGAATGTGTTTATGTTTGTGTAGTTTGTCTGTAAAAGGTGAATTTCTGTTGCGAGTAAATTTGCAAGTAGACATCTTGATTTAACCTGTAGGTAGAATTTATATATTCACCAGAGAAAAATCCATGACTATATGAAGGTAGATTTAATAATTTATTTTATATCAATTTATTTAATATTATATGTGAATCAAAACTTTGTTGTTAGTGTTCTAATCAAGATGCAGGGGAAAAAAAAAAGAAAGGCTTGCATTTCAGTTGTTATATATCATTAACTTATACTGGAACAACATTGTCATGCAATACATATTTGAATGATTTTTTTCCCTATCGTAATTTCACACTGTAATGCCAACATGATAGACTCATAATGGGCTCCCTATAGACACATACAGAAATCATTTTGTCATGGTTATCTCACCTTGTAACAGCACAGAAAGCAGTTGGTCTCCGTGGTCTTGCATTAAACTGTCACATCATTGTTAAAATTCTCTGTTCCAGGAAATGGAGATAGTACATCTTGAATGTTGTGAAAAATAACCACTTCATTGCCCATACTCAGTAGTTCCTTAAAATTAGATTACTCTTTTACTCAGAAATGGGAAGTAGAACCATTTTTCAGTAGTAAGTGATGTTGCAGATAAACCATATTCTTTGCTTGCTTAGTTGTCTAATGTGATCACACTAGCATTTTACCATTCCAGTACTAATTCTCATGGCAATATTTATGTTTCTAGTATCTGTACTTTGGCTTGCCCTAGTTTTCAAGATATTTTGAATATTTCACCTCAAACTTTTATTTTTTCATCATAATGATTTCTCATGCTAAATATAGCTCAGCTACTCCACTCAGAGGACACTAACTTGATTTTTGATATTTCTGTATATTATTTTCTCAGTGTTTTTTTCCTGGCCATTTACTGACTGAAGATTCCCACTAGCTCACTGGGATCCTAAACTGAAGAAAAATCTATTATTCTCACTGGGATCCTAAACTGAAGAAAAATCTATTATTCTCTTTTCACAAAGGAATAAATTTGACTTACTCATATTGTTAAGCTCTAGAATAAAATCATTTTCATTAAAAAACAAAACATAAAAAACCTCCCATCTTAATCATATTGCTAAAAATAAAATTATCAACAATACTAGTAAGATATGCTAATGAGAAGAGAGAATTCTTGTTGAATATTTAGCAGCCAAAACATGGCTGTTATGCTGAAAACAGAATAAACGATCACAGCAGTTGTCACAGAAAGAGTGCAAAGGAGCCCAGGGGAGGCCGCTGCCTACACAGCAGTGGTGGTGAAATGCCCCATGACATCGTTTCTGAACCATAATGGACCATGGTCAGCACCCTACTAACGGCCTTGACCCAGACAAGAGCTCTAGGGTAGGAGGATGGTGCCGTCACAGTCACAGGTGGCAGGTGGTGCCTGTCCATGGGTTGCTGAAGGGGTTGGTGATGGTGTCCTTGCTGCAAGAGGTGCATGCTGGGTGAGGAGCAGGAACCAAGTGCAGGAGTTGTGGGAGAAGGTGAGCATCTGTTCATCAGAGAAGATGAACAACAGATCAATAGGCTCTTCACAGAATCCCTGCAGGGCCAAAAGCCAAGCACTGTGTTGCAAGGCAGTCAAGAAAGATGGAGACAACCTTTAAAAAAGCATTGGATGGAAACTCTCAAAATGGGAGAAGCAGGAAATCTGTCATTTCCAACAACATATTTATAGCTCTGTTTCTAACTCTGATGCAGCAGTGATCTGGTCAGGTCATGGATCTGAGGTCTGGCAAGCGGAGTCTGAATGGAGCGCATGTACAAAGAAGAAAATGAGTATTATAGCTATTGGAAACACCATATGGAAAGGACTGGAGGCACTTACGTGCCCTAAACTCATGTCTGTGGAGGTTTGTTGGTGTCTAGGCACTTGGATCCAGAATGTTACGGAGAATCTGCTGAAGCTTATTCAGTGCACCCTACTGCTTAAGCATCAGCAATATGGGCGAGGGACACCATGAGGCCAGGATGGAAGGATTGAGAGCGTGGGAGTCCCAGCGGCGATCTCCTTGGTCTTGCTGGTGAAGCATAAATGCTTGAGGAGGAGGAGATGGAGAAGCTGAAACAAGAGAAGTTCTGACTTTTTAAAGGAAAAACTTTTCACCATTCACTCAAATGAGAACATCTGAGCAATGGAACATGCTGTCAAGAGAGGTTGTGCCATTTTCATCCTTAAGAGGATGAAATAGACTGGATAAAGCCCTGAGCAACCTGGACTGATCTCATACCTGACACTAATTTGAATGGGTGGTTCATCTAGATGACTGCTTAAAATCCCTTCCAACCTGTTTTATTCTATGATTCTGTGATTGTAAAATAATCTAGTTATAGAAATATGGTAATTACATTTTCCTATTTTATTTCAGTGTAATCACTTTGTCTTACAAATGCAGAAAGATAAGCATCTGAGCTATCATCCTGATATTTTTATCACAGAATGAATCACAGAATGGTTGAGGTTGGAAGGGACCTTTAGAGATCATCTAGTCCAAACACCCTGCTCAAGCAGGGACACCCAGAGCACGGGGCACAGGGCGGCAGCCAGGCGGGTTGGGAAGGTCTCCAGAGAAGGAGCCTGCACAGCCTCTCTGGGCAGCCTGTGCCAGGGCTCTGGCACCCTCACAGCAAAGAAGTTCTTCCTCACATGGAGGTGGAACTTCCTGTGTTTCAACTTGTACCCATTACCCCTAGTCCTATCACTGGCCACCACCGAGAAGAGTTTGGTCCAATCCTCCCTACATTCTCCCCTCAGGTACATGTTGATGAGATCTCCTCTCAATTTTCTCTTCTCCTGGCTAAACAGGCCCAGCTCACTTAGTGTGCTCATAAGATAGATGCTCGAGTCCCTTAATCATCTTTGTCACTCTATGCTGCACCCTCTCTAGAAGCTCAATGTCCTTTTACTGGGGAGCCCAGAACTGCCTCCAGTACTCCAGGTGTGGCCTCACCAGAGCTGAGGAGAGGGGCAGAATCCCCTCCCTTGACCTGCTGGCAACACTCCTCCTCATGCAGCCAGGATCCCATTGGCCTTCTTGGCCACAGGGGCACATGGCTAGCTCATGGTTAACTTGTCGTCAACCAGGACTCCCAAGTCCCTCTCCGCAGAGTTGCTTTCCAGCAGGTCAACCTGTAATCTGTACTGGATTTATATAATCTAAATTTTCAGTAATTAGAATATTTCTGCCACCTATGAATCAGATTTTGTATTATCATAGGATGTGCTGCCTCTTCTATACTTGGTATCCACTTCCCTCACCTTAGGCTTAGTTTGCAAATTATTTGGGATGCTTGAATTACTGTCTTGCAATTAGTTGCAGGACTGTGTATAAGCTAATATACAATAATAGAAGAAATTAAAATATAATATAATGAACTATGTTTCTCTCTCTTAAAAGGACATTTCTAACACTTCAAAACCACTCTACAAGTATACCCTTAAACCATGTCCTCTATTCTTCTGGAAAACTGCGGTGAATCATTGAGTTTACTCAAACTGTCAGCCACTTCTTGATTTTTAAGGACCTAAAAGAGAAAATTTAAGTTATGAATTCAGTATATTAGAATACTCTCTTGACTAAAAGAACCGATATATATTATGTTTCTCAGAGTAATTAATTTATCCCCACTCTATTTTAATTAGAACTAGTTATACATCTAGAAATTTAACAGTGGTTCATTGGCAACCTGTAAAGGTCTTACTTGATTGTCACTGTTGGCAAATTGTGCTCAGAGTAAAAGCAGTAAGGATTAATTTATAAGATATATAAACAATGTCTGTATGATTATTAATTTTGAAATCTCATCATTTAAAACTCTCCTGCTCCACTAGATGAAAGATTATAATTCCTAAAGCATGAATATAAAGCTGGACTTGAATGATTTCATAATCTTTTTCAATGGCGGAAACACAAAACACAAGAGATTGGTTCAAAAACTAGAACTGCCACTACAGTGAAATATGAAAACTCTCTCTGATTAGGTACAAAGTAGTCAACAGTTCCTATCTCAACAGCTGCACTTTGTGGGTTTGTATTCATAGGCAGATAGGAGCCTTAACTTTTATTCTGAAGCAATAAAGGGGTACGGGTGAGAGAACAAATTCCAGAACACCCTGTCCCTGTAGTATGGGCAGGGACATGCAAAGGGACATATCCTTCTGGACATGCAAAGCACAACCAAACATGGGATAACACTCATAAGACCAATGATGACAGCATTAAAAATAGCAGTTCCCCCATTTCAGATGACAAGGCCCCAGTTTCCCCGGTTGGAATAGTTTAGCTGCAGAAGCACAACAGGTGGTCAGACTCCTAATTGGTGGTGCTGTCTCATGTTGCTTTATTATCTGGAAGATTGAGGATGTGCATATTCTGTTTGGTCCAGGTGTTACCAAAATCTACTACCAGCCCATACCAACTGCAGCTAGCAGGCTTCATCCCCACACACCTATACACATGCCCAATTATCTGCTGCCTGATAATGTTCACAAGTTAAGCTATTTTTTGCCTATGACAGTTACGTTAAGGATCCCTATCAGTGATGAATGGCTAACTAATTTCAAGGATGCAAATTCAATCAGTTTCCCTAAGAATCATATTCACTATCTTTACCACTAGAAATTCCAGAAAATTAGGGAGCCTTCATTAATTCTTTATGTAATAGAATTTGCACAGGCATCATCCATAAGTTTAAGTTCAAATGCTACATAATCTGAACTATTTGCCATTGAGATTTAAGGCTCATCTCCAGACTATTTCTGAACTTACATTTGTGTTTTTTCTTAGGGTAAAGATGTGTCCTGAATACTTTGTTTATAAGGACAGATAATTTAAGCAGACTTATGAGTCTAAAGAGTTGTGGAATTATTAATATTCTGTTGAATTATTTAAAATAAATTAGCAATGTTTCATGTCCCCTGAGATATTTATCCAAAAAAATTGGCATCCTTGGTGTGTGTCCGCCAGTGGGCAACAAGTATATCATAGTTATACACATGAGAATTTTAGTCTCTTGGATGGAAAAGTTCCCATCTGGTTATTGGAGTCCAGATGTACAATTAGTAATACCCTTTGTCTGTATTTCTTTTACAGCCAATTAATCAAGAATATTTGTGCTTGATTTCAGTTTAAAGACTGTGTTAGAAAAATAAATGTAAAATAAGACAATACTACAAAAAAGGACAGATGCAATAAGAAATGACAGCATAAAAACAAAAAAAAAATTTTTTTTTTTAGAAAACAAAACCAATTATTTTAACCTTTCAAATATTTTGCCTTTAATATATTTACCCCAGGGGAAAATGGCTATATAGACATGTTGTATTGGCTTACAATAATACATGTGTATACATCGTAAGTTATAGCTTTTATTCAAGCTGTTAAGTCCTGGATGTGAGAAATTTGGGAAGAGTTCCCTAGGCCTACAGATGAATTCTTTAGGCCTACTGTATGAATTAAGCAATTAAATAATGTTATCGCTGTGCCAGCTGTAGATAGAGGTATGTCCAGCATCACACTTGGAACCGAACTCTTTGTGCTGGCATCTGTGTTTTAACACTGGGAGGTACCGAGGTGCTACTCATACATCCTTAGTTTTGATGTGGCTTTATAAAATTGTCTGCCATAATGACAAGCTTTCAAAAAGGCAGATGCTGACGTAAAAATAAATAAGTAAAAAATCCTGTTCTTAACAGGAACTGCTGTGATGATTCTCATCTTTAAACAAAATTTCATAGGGCATTTGAAAATTAGCATGGATTGAAAAGAAAACCTGGAAGATCTCTCACTGTACAACAAGGAAATTCAGCAAGCCTTAGCTTGCACCTTTTTATGCAATCCTGCTGTCAAGTGGTTTTTTTTTCAAGCTCACACTATGTTTTTTGTGACTAGCATCTGCCACATATAAGTCTTTCTTTATTTTACTCTGCAAGGGCAAATCATATGGGGATTTTTAAAATAATTGAATAGAAGTACTCTGTGTTATATGTTTGTTCCTAATGCCTATTGAAATTTGTTCTGTGGGCTTGAACTCGCTGTCAAGAAAGCTTTATCTCCTGTACAAATAAGTCTAACCCCTTGTAGTAGACAATTTTAATGTGCTAGTTCTCTCTCTGTTCTGAAGTTTTTTGATATTTTCATATCCTATGCTCAGTCTACAGAATACTTAAAAAATGAAAACATGACATGATATCCCATGGGGATGCAGGGTAGATCACAGTAGGTATGGTAGCCAAGTTATAGATGTTCTACTTCCTATCCTACCCCCATGGAATTTGTAATGGTTTAACTCAGAATAACTAGGAATGTGAAAACAGAGCATCTGGATGCAGATGTAGAAAATTGAACCATCTGTATAATAATTCAGTACGATAGAGTTCAATAGAAAATGTGATTCTGTTATTGAGTGCTTCTAGATTGATTTCCAATATACCACTTCTTCCATTAATTTGTTTTAGATTACTACTTCAAATAGAAATTAAGTACGTATGTTGGGGACACTCTCATCTGGAATAATTTACCCTGTGGAGGTCAGTGGACTTTGGTGGAGGCAGAACAGCTTGCCCATGTGCAATCCTCTGCATGACTGTGGACCTCTTTTCTTGTTACTAGCTGAAAGAGCCTATGATGCCTAAGTTATGCTCACAAACTGCATTAAAAGAATGATTAAGATTTCAAAATTAGGAAAAGTAAGAGCTAACACTACCACTGTAATTTTATACACTCTCTCTTTTCCCCTCTGTTTAATCCCTTGTAATACGAAGATGAATAATTTCTCTTTACTTATAATATGCACAGTACATCCAATCCGAGAGTAAATGTTTCTGCATATATACTCTAATATTGTTAGGTATGATCTCAACCTCCTGATACTATGGGTGTCTTCTGTTTACAGCATTGTTTAAAAAGTCCAGTCTAAAATTTTAGTTAATAGGTAATAGCTACTTTCTATGTTCTTTGTTCATTCTAACACTTGAAGAGATTGCTTCTGAATTTTCTTCTGAATAATGCTTGGTGCAATGCTAAGGTGATCCTATGTTAATCCTCATCTTTGAAAAAATATTTTGTATACACATTCAGGTTGCTGATATATGTTGATAATAAGAAGCTGTCATAGTATCAAATGCAAATTATGGTGTGTAAGCAATTTTATATTCTCTCATTAATACCCCATACCAGCAAAATTCAATTATGCAGATTTAAGAGACTCAGGAGATATGATGAGTACTTTTGTTTAAAAATGTAATAAATACTTTAGAATACAGCATGTAGTAGCAGCAAATCTATTTTTTTCCTTCACAATATTTTGGCTGCATTTTAATATAATATAATTTAACATAATATAAATCATAATATGCTTCTAGGTAATTTAGTAAAATTGGTAAGTAAGTATACGTTTTACTCTACTATTGTATTGTTATATTGGCTACTCAGTGCAAGAAAGACATTGATGTAGTGGGACATAGTGGAGTGAATCCAGTGGAGAGCCAGCAAGACGGTTAATGCTTGGGCACATAACCTTGTAAGGAGAGTCTGAGAGAACTTAGACTGCTCATCTTTCAGAAGAAAAGGGTGAAGAGGGGATCTTATTGCTGTCTACAACTACCTAGTGGGAGGATGTAGAGAAGACAGAACAAGTCTTCTCAGAAGTGGACAAGTGATTAGGCAAGAGGCAAAAACACAAGCTGCAACACAGGAAATTCTGATTTATATAAATTCTGACATATATAAATATATAAATGTACATATGAGCTACGTTGCTGTATGTATTTTGTGTATGTATACAAATACATATGCATATATGTTCACACACATATATCTAAAATATCTAAAATATCCAATATCTAACATATTATTATTATTACCATAGCAGTGGTCAAACTCTGGTCCAGGCTCCCCAGGGTAGCTGCATCCTTGGATTTGCTCAAACCTCAACTTAGGCAGCCTTGAGCAATCTGATCTCATTGGATCTGCTTTGAGCAGAGGGCTGGATGAGAGACCTCCAGAAGTTCCTTCCAACACAAAATATACTATGATTGTGTGATGACTGATTTTAAAATTGATGAAGTGTCAATTTCAGGTGTTTACAGGGTCTCTGAATGGGGGGTTCTGTAGCCTAAAACATAGGCACCCACTGACATTGTCTCGGACTTCAAGACTTCTTGAAGTCCTATTTCACCCCTATCCTATGCAGATGACTTCAGTGCCCTAGAACATCTCAAATAGCAGAAGGAGCCTATGTTTAGACTACAGAATCCTGCCTCTGTTGTCAGATAACTGTTTTAATTGGAGTCAATATGAAGGTTTCTGAAAAAAAAGAATTCTTAGATATCACGGGCATTTACACACATATAAATATTTGTATTTTTTTTTTCAATCCTGATATTCACTCCTAAACCCCAGAAGAAAAACAGTAATCCAGACCACAATGACTAGATGAGTTTTCCAAACTGCTTATCACAAAATTGTTTTACTGCTCTATTTCCCTCTCTTTATTTTGTTTGTTACAACTTAACTGCTGTTCATGCTCCAGTTTTCAGTATACTCCTAGCTTTCAGTAAGATCTCTTTTTTAAAAAAACTGTCAAAAATGAAATAAAAGAACTCTACTGAACGCATGATAGAAAGAGACTTTCAGATTTAGTATTTCCAGTCTCCAGTTGTGACAATCAACTTTCTCACAATCTGTTTTCCTACTTGCCATATTTTGACTTCCTGCAACAATTACTGGTAAAGATACTTGGAATCAGTGAGTTTTTATCCTCACTATTCCAACTGGAAAATTGGATCCAACAAGAATCTACTGTTCTCTGCTGATTAAGGTTTTCTAATATGGAATGTATTTTTTAAATGGAAAACTTAATAGCTATTTTTACTCATGACATTTATCCTTTCAATTATTGTTCACCATTTGGGGTAATTTTTCTCATTGTTTTTAGGATCTCCTTTCAGCCTACATTCTGCTCGACTAAGTAACATTCTGAGTTCTCTATCACGTGACAGCCTCTCTATTGACCTGGCCTTTTTTTTTTTTTTTTTTTGCATACTTTCTTTTTCTTTTAATGTGCTGCTTTTCTTGCCTTTCTTTACTTTGTCAATATGTGTTTGAAGCCAAAAATACTGTGCCATTTCTCTGGCTTTCTAGCAACCATTTTTGCAGACTGAATTGATATTCCTCTCTTCTCAAGGAGGCTTTTTAATAATGTAATGATTTTGCCTTGGGAAGCCAAGAAAGAAAATTCACATATTGCTGGAGGTATAGACCAGTTTCAAAATATTCCCTATTTTTCAAGGTGTAACCTGTGTGTAGCAGATTCACATTTAATGTACTTCAGCATCTGGCTTAGTCTGACATTTTAAAATGAGTTGAGATTTTAAGGAGCATAACACGAAATATTTTTCAGTTCCATGCATCATCCTTGGAATATTTCTGAGAGTCTCATCACTTTGTAAACTGCTACTTTGATGTAAAGTGTCCAGATTCAAATTGCCAAGAAGCTGATCCTGGAATACATTTGTCTTCATGTAATTTTTAGAAGTTAATGATGTTATACAAAAGCTATTGCTTCTTTTTTACAAACAGGGGCATTTTAAAAAGAAATTAGAATAGCAAAGAGGTCTTTATCTTTAGTGGGTCAGGATATTATCTAATGCATTTAAGCATCTAGGGAGTTCTTGTTAAACAGGATGCCTACAAGATTCACGAAGTCTCTATCATTTCTCTGACATGTTCCTATTGCAGATTACTTTCGGTATGGTTGTAGTCTTTCCAATAAGAATGAGAAGAAATTATTTAGATCCTTTTTAGGTAGAATCAAATTCTCAAGCATCATATATTCCAACCATGATTTAATTCCATAGTTCCTGTGGAAACAACCACATTTTTTGTTTCACTCATAGTTTCTTTGATTATTTATGATACACTGAAAATATTTTTCCTTTTTTTAAATTTATTTCTTAACATTAGTCTCCTATAAAACACAAGAATGTTTATGACATATAAAGAATGATTATGTCAGCTGACTACATATATATATTTATTCACAGAATATCTACTGGCCTATAAAAATTAGAGACTCTTGCAAACAACTCTGTGTTCATAAAATTGCTTCCCAGTGATTTTTTTCCTTATTCTTGGCTATTTATAGTGTATTCTACCTTTCCATTAGCTGAAAAAATTACGGCTAGTATTAATGAAGACAGAAATCTCATCTCCATCCTGAGGGTGAATTCCAAAGTAAAGAGCTATGAGCTATAAATCTTGACAGCCAAAAATAATTACTTTGATGTAAGAGTAAGTTGGCTAAAAAATTACCAAACTGTATACTTTGTAAATAATAATGCTATATTTTTCTCAACCTAGATTCTCAGCCCCAGAAATTGTCAGTCACAATTCCTTCCTTGCTATAATTGAAATAAGATATTTTTGCTTGAATTTCCAATTTAGAGAAAATATTGTTTAACAGCTGCATTGTCTGTAACAAATCTTGATGATAGCTATTCTCCATTCAGTGAAGGCAATGTCAAAATGTTGATACAGATCATAATTTATTTGCCTACTTTTTCTAGTAAAACAAAACCACTATCTTTTCATCTAGCTCTGAATTACAATGTTTATTATCATCATATTTTCTTTGTGGTATTATGAAGATTACTTTATGTCATTACATGGGGGAGCCCGATAATTATGCTCCAGATTGCATGGAAATGTTTACCTTGGATAGATGTCTTTTCACTGGAACTGCATGGAAATATTTGCTTATGGGGCAGGTTTCTCCTTGCTAGTACTTAACATCGGCTGTTGGAGAGAGGAGTTGGATGGATAAAGGAACAGGATTTTTCCCTTGTCCAGACAGCATAGGGCTGGGGCTGCCAAGGTGATTACATGTGATAAGAGGGTGGAGGACGAAGGGTTGGGATCCTTCATGGGGGAAAGGCAAGTGCTTGTGTGAGTAGGATATGTGCGGAGAGCGATGGGACAAATCTGCTTGTGCCCATGAACCAACAAGCAGCTCACACCTACTGCTGATGCCACTAGCATCTGCAATACTTGAATATATGAGGGTTAAGTTTTATTTTCTAACTTCCCTAATACCAGGTGGTCATGGCTATTGGAGTATTCATGTTCTCATGAATGATGTTTTTCACGATAGCATCAAAAAGTCTCCTTTAAATTGCAGCAATAAGCACAGGATTACAGCAACAATGAAAAATGCATTTGAATATCAAAAGTCTGGTGATATGACTACAAACCTGTTTTGGTTTTGTGCTTGTAAGGTCTTTGTATTCATGAGCTTATATTCTTTTAATAAAGAAGCATCACATTGATGAGGAAATCATAGGCTCAGGCTTCCCTTGAAAGACATGTTACCGTTACACAGCAAAGCACTAGCATGGACACACTTGTAATCACAAAGCTGCGCCCCTCATCCCTGAGGGAACAACTTGGATATGTGGGTATAAATGAAATGGCATGAGAGCCTTTTCCGGACAGAACTGTATCAGCCATTAAGCACACCCAGGGCAAGAGCTATGTGGCCTTTACAAAGCAGAGGTAAGGGGAGTTTGACCTTAACTGTCTCAGTTTTGATCCTTAATATTAAGGATCCTTTCGTATTGTTCCTTTTCATATATCACGTTTCTTCTTGCGTCCTAGCCTTTCATATACTATCAAGCAATTTTTTTTTTCCAAATCTGATTGATTGGTGATATTTAGGAGATGTAAAGTAAATGTAAATGTAAAGAGATGTGAATCATAAATATATGATGCATATGATCACTATCCCCTGAATCCCCTTGTCTTCCAGCTGCACAGACACATGTGGGCAAACGGGTCTCTGGTAGCTGTCCTGGGCCTGTGGCCTTGTCAATAGCCACCTCACAGATCTCATGGTCTCTCCAGTCTCTGGTGTGGACCTGCTGGTCCTTCCAGCAGCTAATTTGCAGACCCTGTAATCTCTCCTGTATCCAGCCTTCAGAAGATGGTATTTTGGGATGCTCAGGAGGAGGATGTTTAAGTCTTTGTCACTTGACGTTAGGGCAAAATTACAATACTAATGCAAGAATAGACAGCCATAGATTCAGCTTCTATGAAGTTAATTGGTATAATTTGGGGAAAATGGGATTTAAGCCTGTGAGACTGTGGCTAGGGAATGTAGACATGTAGGGAAAGGATAAGTAATATATTTAAAACTCTTCTTTTTTTTAGGTATTAGATATATGCTGAGATGAGCAAATTAGCTATTTAACACACTTCTTTAAAATCCCAGTGCTCTTATTTTTTTGTAAGTTCCAAGGACAGCAGGACAGTTTTAAAACCTTAGAAGAAAGGAAATATTGCTAAACTCTTGGTTTTTTTGGAAGTGTGTTTAGCTTAGAAATACTGTGCTGTCTGAAGAAACATAGGGTTTGGTTTAATACCACATTCACCAGCTTTACAGCAGTATTAGGAAACTGCATTGAATTGCAGCAGAGTTGCTCTGATTTACAGAGGCATAAGTAAGGATAGAATCAATCTTATTTTCTTATGTGGGTCATTTTTAGCAAAGTGAGTTATCTGATGATTCTGTATATCACTGAAGTACAATGATCTATACACAGTAAACCTGTCACACCCTCTAATACCCATAAGGTAGTGAATTCATATGCTTTTAACTAATGCTGTATATTTTTGTTTACTTTAAGAGTGTAACAATGCAAAGATTAGCAGAGAGAAATACAAATAATCTGGGAGGATAATCTGAGAGGATGCAGGACCACGTGCAGCACCATCTGGTGTTCCTAGTGGTGACTGACTAACATCCATCCCTCTTCATCTTTGCTCTCTCAACATCTGGTACCGTCTCTAGGTAAATTGGTACCCAAATTAAGATTTCCAGTGAAGACTTTTTTCTTTGATTTGGCATGCTCTTATTTCATGCAAGGCAAGGTCTGAGTATGTAATTAACAGTGTGTGGAAAGGGACTTTTAACTTTTCAGAGCTGATGTGATCAGTACAACTCTGTTATCTACTTAGAGTTAAAAATCAAAGAACCACATTTTTACTGTTTGGTCATTTAGGACTAATGCCTGTTAATATATGAAGATTCATCCCCAAGAGATATATAAGAACTGAACTATATTAAGAACAGAACAAACAAACAAAAAAAGATGTTAAATAGTGAATCAAAACAGAAGAGATGTAAACGAGGATAACCTATGGTTTGAACAGAATTCTTCTCGTGTCACAATTTTCTCCATCCTCATATTCTTCATAGGGTTGAAAAAGTGCTCTTCTATAAATGTGAGATTATGCATGCAATCAGTAGGTGAACTGTGGCATCTAACTCAGATAGGCTGAAGGTTGTAGGCTTCTGTACATTGTTAAACACAAACATTCCTAACGCAGTATAATTCTGTCTCCCGAGAAATCAGAAATATGAGCAGGCTCCAGTTTATATTCTCAGTAGCTTAAAAATGAAAGCTAGAATAGGTCTTTTAGTGTTATTGATCCTTAGATGATGCAGTTTTTTGTTTTTTTTTTCTATTTCTTCCCTCTTTGAATATTCATCTAATGCAAGTTGTTTTTTTTTTTTTTATAAAATTTTGAGATTTCTATTTCATGTCTTGGTAAATTTTCTTTTCCTAACTAACTAAACCTTCAAGATCCTTTCCCTTCTTCTCCTGTATCTTCCTCGCCTTTGAGGAAAATTTGAATATATTTCCTATTTCGCTCATAAATGTAGGTTTTCTATTTTTATTATTTTTTACTTATGCATCTCCTGTGCTTCTCTAAATTCTTAGAAATTTGATAGTATAATTCTGTAAATAATACCAACATGACTTCGTTTGCTTTAATTTTTTAGTGTCTATCCAATATCCACACTCATTCCAAGCCATTGTCTGCTTAAGCTAGGATGTTATTCCAGACACCCCAATCTTTATATTGCATTTCTAAGAAAAACTCATTTTGCTTCTCTGACTGGTATTTTTAATTCTTCTTTATTTTCAATATTTCTTCCATTCTGAGGGAAGGAGATTGGCCTTGAGTTCTATCTTCCTTTACAGAAGTCTAACAAGAGCTCTTAACAACCTCATCCTTGTAAATACAGCGTAGTTGACTTTTTTAACGATATGTAAATGATGGTACAGAATATCTTGGTGGAAATAAAATTGTTAATTACTGTTTATCAAATTCCTTTCTAAAACGGGACTTCTCCAAAAGAGAGATTTCCCCTGCTATGATTTGTGGGACTTTCTTATTAATCTGAGAAAATTCATCTCTGCTTGCTAATTTTTTTCTGAGAAATAATGCCACAAGGTAAATAATAGTGTGACTTTCAATTCTTTTTCTTTTTTATCCTTTTATTGATCACTTCCAATAAGTAGATATATATTTGTTTTTCTTTAAGTTGGGGGGGGGGGGCTCTCTTTGTTGGACACAGGATAACAGCAACATATAGTTGCTGTTACTGCAGAAGATAAGTATTTATTAGAATTCCTTCATGACAGTTCTGTCTCCCATCTCTCCTCTTTTGTTTCACAACATCGCGATATTCTTAACTACTTCTTAGCAGGACAGCAAAGCAGCAAGAAGTTGTTGCAAAAATAGTTCATAGTTAGTAGTTCATAATATTACAGTTCAATAGAATAAATGACAAAATCTTTATTTCTCCTCTTTTCAAGCCTATCACATGGAAAATCACCAAATTTCATTGGCCAAACTTCATAGAAAATGCACAAGGAAATGTGAAAGACACTAAACAGAAACTTGGAAAACAAATAGTGCTTTGTTCTACCTATCAGTAAATACAATATAATACATCTTAGAGAAAGAAGAACTTCAGAAATTTGGTGTTGGATGTCTGTTTTCTACCTGTCTCATGAGAAAATATTTTTGAAACATCTTTTCAGAAAGCAGCATATCTACAGAAGGAGTGAATAGAGGACTTCTACATGTCTTTAACAATCTAACTTTTTGAACATTTATCCTGCCATCTGAAGCTGGTGGCATTTATCTTGATTGAACTCTTCATGAATCATTTTGCAACTGCAAAGCAGTTACAGATACAGATAACAAAACACTGAAGTTACCTATTTGCTGCTTACGATGGACACATTTTTCTCATTGTTACTCTAAGGAAGGCTTTGCTCTGAGAGTTTTGTAATTTCTGCAGAGCCAACATTATGCTGTAGCAAATTTTTTAATACTACATTTTGGCATGTCAACATTTTACAGAATATGCCTCTGATTTTACTGCTCTGGACTTTTAAATTAGGAAATTTTGAATGAATTTCTTTTGATGAAACCAAAAAATTTCCTGGAAATATGCTCTTTAAAACTTAAAAGTTTACATTAATTAAAGAAATAATTATGTATTATTTAAAGAACAGCTATACATGTGCTAATTCCTTTATGTAGTGTATTAGAATTTATTGATTGAGGATTTATAGTAATTAGTTTTATTTCTCATTTGCCCCTTCATTTTCATAATATTTGACTTAACAATATATTGGTAAATGCATGTTTGTGTATAAACTGTGAAGAACCCATTCACATGTCTTCACTCATTTGGAAATTAGGACATACAAAATGGATGCAACTCTTAATTGTTTGTGTTGTGTTTCCATTGCAAATTTGAAACAACAGAACCTTTCTAAGTGTCCTGTAAATCAATTCTAATCTCAGATTTTTTAAAAGATTTTTTCCAGTCAATGTTCTTATTATACAGAATATAAAATATCCAGGATGAGTACTTGAGCATGTTCCAGTCATTGCAGAGATAAAATTGCTATCAGCTATCAGGATATATGAGGGACTTTATTTATACACTGGCTGTAAAAACAGTCCCAAAGTATCGTTCTGATGATAAAATGATAAGGAATAACAAATAATGCAATGAATTTGGATTTCCTGTGGAAGAGTTATATTTAAGTACCTGTTGTTAAATGTACTAGTTTAAAAGACTGTCTTTTTTCAACATCAGTTAATCTCATTCTTTTGTTTTACTTACTAGTTTTCACTTTCTTTTGACACAATCTTATCAGCTGACATAAGTCACAGCAGGCAAGTTGCCTCTCATCTATTTCCAAGTGGAAGAGAATCAGATTGCATAGGACTAGCCTTGGAAGTAAAAATGACTGTCTGTGAGATCAGGATATCTTTAAACTCCATGAATTGGCAACTCTTATGAGAGCACAGTGCAGCCTGGGTTGCACCACTTGTTTAGGTGCTCCATATAAACAGCTCTCCTGTAAAGACGAGTCAGCCGCTGTCTGCCATCTATATCAAACTTAGTATTTTTCAAGTTACCTCAAATACATAATCAGACCTTTTGAATAGGATGTAACTCAACTGGGAATTAACCCAGTTGGGAGCATATGCAAGATACATTAAAAAAAAAAAAAAAAAACAGATCTTTTGGAGGAAAAAAAAAATGTTGATATTAACAGACCTGTTCATGGCCTGTCATCCTAAGAAGCTGTGGACTCTTAAGCTTTATGAAAACTGAGCATATTGGTCATGTGTTAACTGTTGTGTTTGTTTACAGGCAATGATCATTGTTAGTGGTTTGAAAGCACTCACTTCTTAATGCCTAAAATAAAATCATTTGTAACCTTATATTGTAAATTGGGATATTTGGTTGCTTTGACTTTCTTTTATTGTTCTTTCCCCTACAGTGTTGAAGTAATGATATGACACATGTGTCTCGGCAATTAGATCATCAAATATTTTAACAATTTCAGATATAATCCCCAATTTTAGCAGTTTAAATGAGTTTAACTTCATGCTTTTCAAAGCTCTGTTCCTGGCAAAATACAAAGTTGTTGTGAAAAAAGAGAAATTGCTTAAAATAAAAAGTAGGTCAGCATGGAATATGGAAAACACAAAACTTAGAAATAATCAGCCATGCAATTGTGAATTAGACAATGACTGGCAAGGCCTCAGTTCAGCAAAATATGATCTGTGTTTTGGAAGATCTCTAAAAGGCATCAGTCAGCAGTACCATACAATTACAGAAAAAATACTTCACAAGAGAATGTCAGGTTTCGCTGGGCTCTTTCAAGCAGTTACAGGGAATGTATAACACTTTTTTTTTTATGAGTTGAATAATTTTGTGAGGAACATCAATCTTCTAAAAATAGAAATGAATGCGAAGACTATACATATGCAGGAATAAGCTGTCTGATTAAAAATAGGAAAAAAATGTTTAGATTGTACTTTTGCAAAGGGGTATTTAGGAGCCATAGGATGATTTGAGCTAGACATTGATTCACAAATATCATGTAATTGTAAAAGAAATAAGAATTGTTCTGAAAAGTGTAATATATAAGTACAGACTGCACATCATGGAATGAGTTGGAACGCTGTATTATACATGAATACAGGAATAGAAAAGACAGGAGCCTCACCCATCAGAGATCTAATAAGCAAGACCTATGAAGAAATACAGAGAGAAATTTCTTTCTTTTTTTTTTTTTTTTTTTTTTTAAGATACAGACAGAGGCCTGCTGGGAAACATCAATCATGAAATTTAAAACACTTAAAATATGTAAAAAGCTAAAAAGAGAAATCAGTTGTTTTCCACATTCCCTGTGAGTAAGACAGAAGGGTTTAGTGAGTTAATGAAGCATAATTTGAAGAAAATCTGTGGGAATAGTGAAGACAGAGGCTAATGTTATACAGGGACAGTGGACCCTGTCCCCAACAAAGCATTATTCAGGATCACTTTGGTGAAATCTTTCCGAGTTATTTTCTTCTTGAAGTACAAGCAGAGATGACAAGCCCAGTGCCACAGCACTTAGGGACAGCAAGGACATTGTACCTGCACAGTGATTTTCGGTAGGGGCAGAGGCAAAGACATCTCCCGACATTAAGAGGGAAAAGAGCTGCCAGTGAGTGTCAAACTACCACAGCTGCTTCAAATCACTGTCCTCTTTGTAACTAGACATTTTAAAGAACAAATTAGAGCAGATGCTGCCAGGAGTATGTGGTGCCCCTCCCTGAGACTGGAGGCTGGAGGCTGGAGCACAGCAACTTTGCCTAGGGAGAGGTGCAGTGGTGAAGGCACAAGCTGACTGAGGAAGGAGTTGAGCATATCAAGGCAACTATGGGATATCAAGGAGGAAATGCAGGAGATCAAAAGCTTCTTTGCAGAGGCCAGAGCCCCAAACTCAGGTTGAAATGAATAAAGGACTAATAGAGGCTACATTTAAATCAGTACAGGTTGGAGACTCCGCTATGGAGAAGAGTTATGAGTTCTGGCAAAAGGAAGAAGGCTGTCTTGTGACTTAGGGCCCAGATAATAGAAGATGAGGCCAAAATACGTTACTGGAAAGTATTTGGGTTGGCTGTGCCTAGTCCTTGTGTTGACACTAAGAAACAGTGGTGTTAGTTGTGGAGACTACCTTCTGCCAGACCAACACTTTAGGCTTGCTGCCTCTGGACACTTCTGCTGCTTACCAAACACTTGAATCTGTGACCATGCAGAGACTTTCAAGGTTTGCCTGTCCTCCATATTCATAACTACCTTGATTCTCATCCCTTTTGCATCCCTGTTGTGGCAACGGTACTGCCAAAGATACTGCCTTCAGTATATCAAAGACAAGTACAGGGAGCTAGGAGGTGACAGCAAAGGTCATCTGGACCCAGTGGTGTTCTTCTGGATCCCAGTGGCCAAAGAGAGAGGCTGTGGTAGGAGCAGATGTATTTTATATGTCAGCTCGTGGTTATGTAGATGGTGTCGCAGGTAGGGTTTTGTCTTTACAGGACTCTAAGTGAACAAGCAGTTCTGCTCATGCTGGAGCTTTGCATATTTTTTATGGTCCATGTTGCAAGTATCTGCATTGGTGGCCCCTGTAGCTTGGCAGTCCATATGGCATACTATTCTGCTGTAGATTTTCTCACTCTTCAGAAAAGGTAACCAGGATGCCAGTATTGATGTGGAAACAAGGCATTTAGAGTGGGCTGTGTGTGGGAGAGCTTGTTTACATTCAATCAAAATGTAATAGATGTGGATATGTATTTGAGCCTTCATGAAGGGTTAACGGTCTTAAACTTGCTCCCATGCAGTGCCTCTTCCTGGAAGCAAAGTTGCATTCAGGTATTTCAGATCTGATTTTTTTTTGATCCTGAATATGGGCTTAAGGGCTACATTTAAAATGCAATATTATGGAAATGTCAGAAAGACAAACTTCCAACAAGGTCCTCACATGTTCTAAGCAGAGTCCAGATACCGTTGCGCAAAATGCTGCATCTGTTAGCCGTGTTCTAAATCTGTATCTAGCACTACAGCTTTGGAGATCTCTAATGCAATGAAAATGATAATAATTTAATAGTAGTAATTGCATAGTATCTTCTAAAAAAGTTTGGGGATATTCAGTGTAAGACAAGATTGAAAACTTGATTCTTTAAAAGCATGTCTGATATTTACCTTCACTTGTATTCTGTGCAGGTTGTGCTGTGTACCTGGTGACCCCAGTCTTATATTAAAATTCATAAATAATTCCGCCAGAAAGAGAGAAAAGAATTTACACATTGATCACACTGGGACAATCCATTATTTATCTCCATTTGTTGTTATTTTGCTGACACAACTGTCAACAACAACTCAATACAAATTATATTTTGTGGTATTCACAAATACATCATAGGCTGACATTTCATCATGATTCTGAAGGATTTTGAATTTGTTTTCTAAATAAAATAAGGTTCTAGAGACATTAAAAACTGACGTAATAATAGGAAAGAGAGACGTAAAATCATTTGTCTTTCCTAACCTATAGAATTGCTTTAATTTATTGACTTGGTTTTATTTGCTAGTTTTAAAATATTTTTTACAGAAAATACATTAAGTTGTCATTTTTTTTTCTGCTTTACATTAAGTAGACATCTGTTTAGAACTGTGAAGCATGCCTTCATTAAACGTTTTTCACAATTCCTGTCCTGAGAACCTAATATAAAAAGAATGCTTTTTCTCCACTTGAAAAGTTACTTTAAGGTATGTGGAAAGATATTGAATATATGAAAAGAAGAAAAACATTTGGATAGGAACACTTTCATTTTATACACTTTTTTTTTCAATTTTAGTAACAATGAAGACATGATTTATTTTCTTCTCTTCAACAAACAGTGAAACAGCTTGCTTGTAGTCACCGAGTTTATATCAACCATATGTTAAAAATTAGCTGCAGAATTCAATGTACAAATTATATATATATATATATATATATATGTAAGCTTTTGAGGTGTGCATAGTTTACTAATCTAGTTCTACCCATTATTGATATAAGGTTTTAAAGGTTTTCCTTGAGCAGGACTAGCAACCGTATTGAGTGGCATTCTTCATGTTCTAACAGTTGTGTGAAGAGCAGTATCATTATTTGAAACAGTTACATGTCAAAGTACACCTGAAAACTGAGAAAGTCAGGTTGCCTCTTGTAGGTTTGTCTTTGAATTTTTGTTTAGTTACGTCTATTTTCTTTCTTTTAACAACACAGAGCATCCTCATGTATACTATTTAAGCTATATAATTTACACAAAGTGAAGATCTGAGGTGTTGTATTGCATACATTCCTCCTCTCCACACTTGAAAGCACCAGATATAACAGAATATAACAGATATAACCAGATATAACAGATATAACTGATGCACTGATTAACGTAGCAAAATTCAAAAAGGTATCGGAAAATACTAAAGTGACTCTAATACAAGCAGAACACTTGAAAAGATGCATATTATTTGTATACAGCTATGAATGACTTCCTACTTTCTGGATTTCAAAAAGCAGGATGTTCTTAAGGCCAAGTGAACTGAATGTATTTCTAGTATCAATTATTTTTTTTTGCAGTATTATTGAAAATGGTGCTAATGCTATTATTCCAGGAATAAAGATATGTATTTTTAATATGAAATAAGAAATGTGTAAAATGTGTTTTTTATTAATAAAATACAGCAATTCTGGCTTCCAGTTTCCATGTGAAGTGGACTCTATTCTACTATCTCTTGGTCTTAATTACAGAAGATATTTTGGAATAAAAGTTTCATGTTCATAGCATACATAAAGAAAACCAAAGATTAGCTTGTTCTTTGTTTGTTTGTTTGTTTCTGTAGGTTTTTCAGGCCAGTATTGTGAAATAGAAATGAATGAATGTGATGCGGCTCCCTGCTTGAATGGTGCTGTCTGTCAGAATGATGTCAACAGCTATGTTTGTTTTTGCCCTGAAGGTAAGTTGTTCAAAATAATTTATTTTTATTATTTGTGACAATTTGCAAAATTGCCTGCAGTCTGCAAAACATCTTTCTGACAGTCTTCAAAACCACTGTTAAAATTTCTCTTCTTTAGAAAGAAAATAAATTATTCTTTCTGAAGTCTCATTTACATCTTTGTCCATCAAGGCACCCAATAAACCAAACACTCTCATAAAGAATGGAGACAGATATGTTTGTAAGTGCTTCTTTTAGCTGACAAAGTACTCATGATTTTAACAATGCCTGAATGAGTGAGGAAAGCACTTGTTTTTCCTTGGACTCAAGGAAAAAGTAGTTCAAGGAAAAGCTGAAGTGCTTTAAATGATTTAAACTTACAACATCTTTCTGAGATACTTTCACGAATGGGTTCTTTCTGAATATTTTTTATGATTCTTTCAATTACTTTTAGAAAAAAAAAAGAGTCAAGATTGTGGTTTATAATCCAGTAGTTTGTTTCCACATTTTAAATTTTCTTATATTCCCTTGTTTTTAATCTTAAACCATATTATTTTGTATGTATAGACTGATGGTGTGTTGATTTCATGGCTTATAATATTTGATATATCAGTACAAGCATTCTAATGATTATGATATCTTCAGAAACTCATCATTAAAGAGGAAATTACTACAAGGAACTCTTGTAGCTAGTTTAAATTAAAAGCCAAGCCAGGTAGTGGAAGACAGCTGAAAATTAAGCTTGGAAAAGATTCTGCCTAACTATCTTATATCATTTGAGTTAGAAAAATAAATCTTGGCATCCACGTTGATAATTTTGTGGTTTACTTGTTACTTGTGAGACATGAGTCTGATTAAACTCTGATTCCAAATGAGAACTGTTACCATATACATTATTAATGAACTCAGGGTAATTCCAAAGTTTTATGACTTGGAGATCAGTGGGAATTGGTTCCATGGTCAGTTTGAGAAATTATGAGAATATGCCTTGCACGGAGGGTGCCGATAGCTTAACATTAGTCATGGTCTTCCTGCAGCCATGGCCTGTGACAGCACTAATGATAGTCATTTTGTAGTGTGACCACGAATTAGAATATATGTACAAGAGCATAAAATGTCAGATACCAGAATGGTCATTCTTCAGCAATGTCAAGCACAAAAAACCTTTTGTACTTCTTACTTTGCTGAATATCACTATTATGAGAGAAACACATAGAGAAAAAATGGAGAGGTAACTGTTTCAGAGTTGATTTTTAAAACTATAATCAGACGAATAAATCCAAACACAAATTATGTTCTTCTGTAAAGTTCTCAAAAGGCATACAGTGCCAAAATATACATAGGTTCTTAGATACATTGATGCATAGTCTCTGCTGAATGAAAGTTTCAACTTTTTTGCTGATTACTGATTTTTAAGTTTATTCTTTCAATTATTAGCTCCTTTAAAATTATATTTGATGGTCAGATGTAGTCTTTCATTGATAGAACAAAAAAAGCTTTTAGAATCATAAAACTTAAAGATAGTTTTCTTACATAAGTAAATTAATAACAATTTTTTTATTTAGAAAAATGGAAAAAAGACCCAACCCCATGCTATAGAAAGGAAGGAAGGAAGGTATGGGTGTAGCTGAATAAAGCAGAGCTCTCCATTTTTTTTTTTTTCAACCAAGGATTTGAAGGGCTGAACTGTGAAATCAACTTTGATGAATGCACGTATGGCTTCTGTAAAAGCAATTCAACTTGTTTAGACCTGGTTGCAGACTACAGTTGTGTTTGTCCTCCAGGATTTACTGGTAAGATATTTCTTTTTAAAACTGAATAGGACACTAGAAAGTTAAAATTTTATTTCCTTTTCTGAAATTAAAGCAAAAAAAAAAATCTTCTTGACTGCATTTTGTTTAGTGTTTTAGTGTTGATAAAATAAATGCACCTCATTTCTGTGTTCTGTGCTACTGATAATCTGCTTTAATTTCCTTACTCATATGACAGAAAATGAAAGTAATGTGTATTCTGTTTGATTAATTTACAGAAAACAAAAACTGTATTTTGCCTATAAAAATGTTCAGAAAATATCCAGTTTCTTAACATATCTCATAATTTTCCTAAGTGAACAATGATAGTTGTAGTTGGTGTTTTTCTTCAGAGGATCATACCACATGCTTTTTTTCTTGCGATTCTGATAGAAATGAGAATACAATTTTAGCAACAGCACACTTTGTTCTCTTCCAAAAAGATGCCAGCACATCCTTATGATAAATAGCTTGTAAATTGCACAATTATTTGTGTGACTAACAGGTCAAGAGAATTGCTCTTGCATCAAGAGCAAGTCTTCATGACAGTACTCTATGCCAGAAGCAGCTAATGGGTTCATGGGGAAATCAATAAAACTGTCTCAAAAAATATGTCATCTTAACAACTAACACGCTGTGATGCCAGGGACTGGAACGTACTGACTTTCAGATGCTGTTCCAAAGAGGCAAATGGAACAGCATTAGTCATGAGAGGTAATACAAAGACAAGCAGTGGCAGCAAAAAATTCTTAATCATTCACCATTTGCTGGGCAGTTTCAGAAATCATCCAAGGTAAGTGGGCACTGTGTAGGCACCCAACCTGTGTACATATGTAGAGAGAGCTTAAAATCAATGGTGACTAGAAGGAAAGGCAAGAAGGAAAAAAAAATGAGAGAGATCCATGTGGAGGAATGGAAGGTATAATAGAAGTGGGTGGAGTGGTGAAAGGCTAGGAGGAAAATTAAGTTAGAATAAAGCATTTCAGATAGACGCTATCGCCAGCCATAGCTGCTTTTGGAGCAGTTCATATGTGTTTTGTCAATGATTAAAATAGGCAAATGGGACATAAGTAACGTAAGATGATACAAAAAACTTCAGAATCTGTGAAAGTGATAATAGTTACACAGATGTATGGGATCTGGCTTGATTCTTGCCAACATATTCTAATATTATTAAATATTGCAAAACTGAGATATGTTCTATTTTCTATAAGATCATATTCTTTTATTTTTTCTTCAATAACCAGCTTTGCTGTCATGAATTTATATAGTGTATGCCTAGTTTGTGTTAATCATGGAAATAACGGAGGTGATCACAAAGTATTTGTTCATATTAACAGCAGCATTTTTAATAAACTTTTTAAAAAATTAACTTAAAAAATTCTTACTGATATTTCGCATGGACCAAAATGGAAAAAAAAAAGAAAAGTAGATTTAAGTAAGGACTGCAGGAAAATCTGTTTCTTTGAAAGTACAGCTCTCCTACTTCAGGATATGATGGGATACACATAAAGAACCTGCATGTATAAACTGAGGCATGGAAGCAGATTGGTAGAGGGTGTTCCCTGGAACACTTCATCCTGGAGTCACACTGGTGCACACATTTTGTCAATAATATATCTGTTCTTTGGATTTTTGTTTCCAGATCAACCATTCCAAGACAAAAAGGAGTCAGGCTCTGGGAACAATAAAATAGAGTACCAGTGACTTATGGGCAGATTTTAATAGACACCTTGAGTCCCGCATGGAAGTCATAGAAGCAATCATATGACTGGAAAATTACACATTATTAAAAGCTCCATTTCTTGCATTTCTTGCCTTTTTTTTTTCTTCCCCTGCATGAGGGAGTTTTCACAATTCAGGTGCTATTGATCTCACTTTTTTTTTTTTTTTTTTTTTTTTTTTCCTGAGACAGGAGAGCTCCCACAAGAAAATGAATGTCAGTGCAGTGATTAACTTGATCAGACAAAAAATGTTCAAACTGGAAGTAGGAATTAGGAGTCTTCTAATTATATTGTACTCTTTAATCTGTGCTCAGTTTCTTTGAAAATATATGCACAACCATTGTGGATATCAAGTCCACTCTCTCCAGTCCTTCCAACAACTGCTTCATCCTTTCATGGAAAAAAAGTCTCTGATGGCAAATACTGACTTTTTGAGTTTATATCTTCCAAGAAAGGAAGCAATGGCAAAAGAGCAATAGCTACCAATATGCTGATTTGATACAGGATTGACTGAAGACTTCAATACCTTGCAGCTGATCGAACTTTGTTTGACTGCTCACCTATGGCACTGTTCATGTTCCACCTGCTTGTGGTGTAAACATCCAGGGAGGATGTTCTGCCACGATGACAGTGTTACATGCAGACTCTTTGTAAGGGCAAAAAGAAACAAGCTACATATAGAAGAACATATTGTTAGTCCAATTAACATTAAAGCAGTCAAGTAACCCATATTAACAACCCATATGTTGTTAATACAGGAAAGCCTCATTAACAATACAAGCAGAATTGCTCCAGCAGGGACTAGGGCTGTTTCAGGGTGGGCAGCAGCCCCGGCAGAGGCTCCAACCAGCGCGGCCCAGCTCGGGCCACGGGCAGCCCTGAGCCCCGGCCGCGGCAGCGCCAGCCTGCGGCCTCCCGCGGCCGGCAGCAATGTTTGTGCCCGAATGCTGTTTGTACAAATGCCCAGTTTGTGCCTGAACGCTGTGTGTACAAATGCCCAGTGCGTTAAACAGGCTGTGCTGCCCGTCTGAGCGGCCCTGGAGCTGGGGCGGCCCCTTCCCCGCCAGGCACAGCTGGTGCGGCGGCAGGGCAGCCTGGGCTCCGGGGCAGTTCTCGCTCCATGGAGGAGCCAGTCGGAGTGCGAGGACAACGCGAGCGGCCGGGGACGAGCGAGGTGGCTGCTCGCAGCCTCTGCCGCCGCATGAAGTCTTTGCTGTGAAAATCGCAAGTGCCTCTGCCCCCGGTGCCCGTGCCTGGAGCTTGCGCTCAAGGAGAGGGGAGCTGCTCCTGAGCAAGGCAAGGGAAATTCGCCTTCCTCTCCGCGCTGTGTCAAAGCTTGCTCTCAAATGCCCTCTTGTGGGAGTCAGCGCACACGGGCCCGCTCCTCTGATCCCAAAGGGCGGCGCGATACGGCGCAGATGGCGGCACCTCGTTGCCTCGCCAGGGTGGTTCAGTTTGGTCACTGACAGGGGTCTCATGATGAGCATCTGGCACCTGGGGTAGGTAGAGGATCTCCATATTCGCAGCCCTGGCAAGGTTTAGCTGCTTGGCATGTCTGGATTCTCGTGATTTGGAAGATATGACAACTAGGGGATTTTAATATTGAATGCTATTACACCTTTATGACCTTAGGTACCTTGGATCAAACGTGAAGTCAGGGAGGCTGGTGTGGAATTTGCCAGTAATGCAGATGGATACTACTTTTGTGAGGTGTAAACTACTAACCATTTTCATTATTAACTGGCCCCTGAATAGCACTGATATTTGTAATTGAGGAAGTTTGTTATTTGTTTTATTTCTTGTATGTATCCTCCAGCCATAGCTAAGAGCAATTTTTATGTTACCATCAGGTTACTATAGGATTTAGTACTGAATATTGTTGTAATTTATATGCATGAAATGCTTAATCTGGCTTCCTCATTTCAGTCATGGGCCATATCAATTGCTTGTCTTGTTTTATATACTATATGCAACATGGTCCTCATTTTGGGCTTTGGCTGTCTCTCATTCATGATTATCATGAGACAGTATGTACCAACTGTCAAAATACACCATCAGTCATATGTTGATTTAAATAAGTCTGCAGGCTTTATTCAGCAGCATAAATACAATTTCTAGCCTTCCTAATATGCTTCCTGAAGATAAAACCTATATATTTTTATCTGATATGTCTCATAGTATGAGCCGTGGGAATAGTGTAGAAGCTATTGTAGGTAAACAAGTGGTCCCTGCAGCACTGAGCCTTTGTAACCCACAATTACAAAAGACTGTGCAGTGTCCACTCACTCTACTCATCCCATTATGAAGCAAACTGTAAAAGGGTGATGCCTTTCTCTGGTGCTTTCAAAAATCCTTTTCTGTGTTTGCTTTCTAAGGTTTTCTAAGTTTTGTTTTCAGTTAACCTGCTACAACTGCTCTATTTTCTGCATTTTTTTGTTTGATATTGCTAGTTAATGTTCGGACCATTGCACAGTTTAAAATCATTGCATCACTTCATCTTCAGTTCCACATGAGTCATCTCCAACCCTGCCATTAGTGAATCAAAAGAAAGAATCAGTGTCACAAGTACATTAGTGCATTCCAAGTCAGTCATATATATACTGAGTCTTGCACATTATCTCATGTGTCAGGTTATTGTTGAGTATTCCTGGTTCTTAAGAAGCAGGCCAAAAGCCTGCCAGAAGCCTAATAGTCTTTTCTATATGCCTCCTATGGACTGAATTCATATAAAATACTTCCCTGCTTCCAGTCCCAGGTTAGAGGGCTGTTCTTTTCCAAACCACCCTAAAATCTGGAAACAGGAAAATTAACAGGGACAGGAGTTTTCTGCTGGCTCCTGAATGGCAGCTCTGGCTCCCCACGGCATCAGGCTGGCGTTCCCCCTGCCACGCCAGCACTCCCCTGTTTCGCTATCGGCTTTCAGAGGCTCTCCAGAAGACTGGTGGCCTGGAGCAGCTTCCCATAATTAGCTGTACAAACTAAACATCCCCATAAACACACAGGATTTAATCAGATGTGGAAATGTGTTCAATGTATATTCTCATGGTTAGTAAAGAACGTTTATCGTTGTTAAAGTACACACTTCATGTTCAAGTACGCCTGCTTCCTTTGGGATGAATTCAGGTCAGAACACAGAGTGGGAGAAATATTAACGTAAAGTAAAAACTTTGTTAAAATAACACACAGAAAATACTGAATTGCATGAAAGAAAAACAAATCAATTATGGTTCAATAGCAATGTTTTTCCAGTCAGCTAGAAATTAACTGAAGTCTATTTTTTATAAGTCTATTTTTATAAGAAAACAAATGGTACATTTCTTTGATATCTCATCTGCAAATGCTAAGCATGATTTGTTAAAATTACAGTTTAGTAAAATTACTAGCGAATAGTAGCAGTTGGAATCATGTGAGAAAAAGATACGTTAATTCTTCAATCAAAAATTTAATTAGTTTGTATGGGATTTACTTTATCATTGCTCTACCGGAGGTGTTAGGAGATTATTTTTGTATTTCAGATTATCCCCTTTATTTTAGATATAATTTGTCTTCTCAATAGTGATGCCAATTGTCATGCATAGTATAACGTATTTAGAACATGCATTAATATCTTTCTGGGCGTGACTAGATATTTAATTTACTTTAGATAAATAGGAATATAATCATTTAAAATGAATAGGCTTATTTTTCAATAGAAGAAAAATATTGTAGGTTGCTAGGAAGTCCTTATCAAATCAAAAATGGAAAGCAATCATCTCTAGAAAAGCTCATGTTGTGATTAAAGCAAAAGTGCAGGACTCTGGAAAATGTGGCTGTGGAAGAATTTCTTCAAAGGGGGAACTTAGAGAAAACTAGGGCCTAACAGCAGTTTTGGCATTACAGAAGCTTGCTTGGGGTGAGACACAGCTGCCACTTCCAGGATGGTTGGTAGGCCCGGACTCTGCTCCTCCATTCCCTAGGCACCACAATCTGCCCTCCCCACAGCTGCAGAGAGGAGTAAGGGAGGATGGAGCGGAGTGAAGGCACCGCGGCCAAACTCTGCTGCACTCCCTGTGCTGGGCCGCTGATCAGCCGCACAGCAGCTGCCCAAGGGGAGATACACGAGAACATGTCCGGTGCTGAGCCAGCAAGGGTGGCAAATCACTCCTTTCGGATGAACTTTGCTTGAACTTTGCTCATTATAAGCTCATTATAATGTCAAAACACACCTCCATCCCAAAAGTTACCCGCCTCCGAGGTACGACCACTCCTCACTGAGCACGCGCTCTGGATTTTCCATTGACTGCACCTTTAAATGAAAGCGAGAAACTTTTGCACCAATCAATAACAATAGTAAGTATGACTCTAGTCACTCAAGCTCCACCTGAAGGTAAAGAAAAGTAGAAAAGGTGAACTAAGGAGACTCAGAAGTGAGGAGGGAAGATTCCATCGTAACTCCTGGATCAGTCGA
Source organism: Nothocercus julius (assembly GCA_013398735.1). NCBI lineage: Eukaryota > Metazoa > Chordata > Aves > Tinamiformes > Tinamidae > Nothocercus > Nothocercus julius. The sequence continues at coordinate 967,113 of VZSV01000146.1, read as the reverse complement.
CGGGCTGAACCCCTTTCCTCCCCTCAGGTTGGGACGTTGCCTGAGGAGACTCAAGACTGAGAGTCTCCCGTCTTCTGGGGTGAGCGGTGATTGCACATTAGTACATCAGATCTCGCTAAAAAAGAAAAAAAACATGCTGTAGTAGAGAATTTCCTGTACTGACATCTGAAACCTGCTTTGTAAATGTTGCATTTGAATAAATCATGCTGTTTGTGAACTTGACTACTTGCTTGAGGGGGTGAATGGACCTACAGTGGGCAGACCGTTCGTGAATCCGATACTGCCAGAGTCGAGCTTGTAGTTGATCACACTATTTGGGAACTCGATTCGCTCCTAGGAAGGCGATCGGAACTACAGTCGGCAGACTGTTGGTGAATCGGATACTGCCAGAGTCAGGCGTATAGCTAACACAGTATTTGATATCTCCTTCCCCCACCACTACCACGGCTTTCAAACTGCAATAGTGGCTGAAAATTCTTGTATCTTCCTGAGTTACTGTGGGAATCTATCTAAACTTTAACTGACTAAAAGCGACCTGTTAGCAGCCTTGAAGTCCTCAGAAACATCCTATACACACACCTCAGGGCCACTGCCCTCTTCGCTCTGCACCGCATCCTTAATCTAGGGTCACATATAGTTCATTTACTACAGCCTAGCTACTTGCTATTCCGACCTGCATCAATATTACTAATAGCAAGCATTGTGTCAGGCAGTTGTACAAAGCTACGTTTGGGGTTTTTTTCTTCCTCAAATTTGCCTGAGAACAAATGGGGTGATATCTACCTGGCTATTAGGCAACTGTCATTTCAGATCAGCAATCTAAAACAAAACTCAAGGTAAGCAGAGACAGCTCCCAAGGCCACTGCAGTTAGCTCAGTGCAGAACCTGTGGCCAGATATGAGCAGTGGCAACGCTCTGCATATGGGCTGCAGGACCACGATGGTGGTGATGAGGCCCTCACCCCATAGCCAGATATACTTCACTTTTACCCCAGAGGTCTGCTGCAAGGAGTGCTGCCTGACTGACGGGCAGTTTTCCAGGGACGTGTCCTGGCTGAGAACAGGACATAGGCGTCTCTCCTGGTAACGCAGATGCTCCAGGACTCAGCCCTCTTGGGGTGGGCTGTTGATTTCAGGAGAGGAAACTACTCACAGAACTACAGGATACCACAGAACTACAGGACACTACAGAACTACAGGTCAAGTGTTTTTTTTTTGTTGTTGTTGTTGTTTTTCTAAAAGTCTTCTAACAACCTGTAGATTACTGGTTGTACAGCCTATATTAGATCTCCATACCATAAGGAAGTTAATGTTGCCCATTAACCACCTTGTACTGAACCTAATTACTTAGTTGTGATTAAAGCACACATTGAATCCAAATGTATTCAGTGCTGATCTGAAGAGAACAGAATGTCAGCAGCATTTTTTACAGTAATAAATGCCATGGATTCTAAAGTTTATATTAAATAACTTCTTTAAATTTTTGTCTTCAGCTTTGAGGTATTGGGTCTCATTACCTTTTCTCCGCAAAATGAAAAAGCCTGTTACTATCTAAGTATTTTCTCCTTATATAGACACTTACATACTGTAATCAAGACACTTTTTTGGGTTTGTTTGTTCTAAATCAAACAGATGGAGCTCTTTAAGCCTTTGCCGACAGCATACTTTCTTCAGCTATTGAATAAATTGTGTAGCTTTTTCACATCCTTCGACCTAGTTTTAAATATATAAGGCTTAGAATTCTGTTAAACATGCTAACCTGTTTCATACAGAGACAACATGACCCTTACACATAAATATTCTTTTCTCCTTTTTCTTTCCTGCTTTTTTATCACATCTGAGGATTTTTTTTTTGGTCCCAGCATACTACTGTAGCTCATTTACTGAGTTAATCCTCAGCAGTCCTTTCCGAATCATTTTATTGTTTCCTCATATACAGTTCAGCTACAGTTCAGAAGCTGTAACACACACACCTTTTCCTTGCTTGTATCTGCCTGCTGCAAGTGACCAGAAGAGACTTTGAGTATATTGAAAAATGTACTGCTTACCTTAATAGAAGTTGTCAGATCTGAGTTATTGCATATGCTTGCCCTCCTGTACCAGGGAGATACAGGAAAAGAACTGAGAGTGGAAATGCAGAATCTGTTTAAAATCCAGTGTTGAAATAATAGGGTAAGGGTTTTTCATATTCATCTACAGCCTATGAGACTCTGGGAAGTAAGAAATAGCTGGTTCATCTCACATTTTCTCAGCTGAATGACAAAAACTTGAGCTGGGTGAATCATTTTAGTTTAGCCTCTCAGCAGGTTTCATCTCACTAATTTGTAACGTTTTTTTTGTGATTCATTTTCTGATTTTTTTTAAGTTATTCACCTCCTTTGTCCCCTTCTTTCCTCTAGATCTTGTTTGCTAATATTTCATAATGACTCTCACCTAGCTTCCTGTCATTCTTTCATCATATCAGATGTTATTCCTCCATTTTGCTTAGGATCAAATCTTAGCAAATCTCTGTTGTAGTAGCTTTATCCACTTTTGCATGAAAAGGTTGACAGTAACACATTCAAAAGTCTTGCTGGATTTTTTGTATCATGATTCACAATGATTTTTGGATTGTTAAAATTCTATATCATTCCAAATCCTGTATTCTTAATGATTCTGCTAGGAATTTTTTAATTTATATATACATAAAAAGAAAAACACTAAGTTTTCATCTAATTGCTTTTGCTAGAATTGCCTTTCCTAAATATTTAGTTTAGGAGTTTGGTCCTCCTCTGTTTTCCCATTACTTTCTTTCCTGCATTTTATTTTTTTATTGTATATTCCATTTCTACCTGTTAGCTCAGAGAACATCATTTGGTGGTTATAGAAGACAAAACCATCTGGTGGTACCATCTGCCAGTCATGCATTTATCTTTGGAAAGAATCTTGCATTATCTGAACTCTGATGCTCCAAGGAGCACCACAGAAACACCACCTGGTCCTGTAATTCCTACCCCCACAGTGGGGTTCCCAAGTTGTTCCCAAGAGCACAAGTAGTTCCTACAGAGCTTGTTGCATGTGCTATTAGTCAATGGATTACATTTTTCAATTTGAGTGATACAAGGATCTTTCCGTCAGTTTTTGGATAGAATTCCCACCTACCTTTTACTTGTTCACACCAGCAATAGCTATACCGTTCTCATCTCTGACAGTGGAGTAGCTTCTCTTATTCACTATCGCTCCTTAGCTCTATACTTGTCCCTTGAGTTTGGAATGAACGGGGAACAGAGAGAGGCTACTATAATTTATAACAAGCTTGAGTTTGCTCTAAATTAATGCAGTGCACAACAGATGGATGAGGGATTGTGGATTTTCCTTGGCATATTTGATGAGTTCATTGTTTTCATAAGCCATCTATTATATTGTCTTCAAAATGTTCTCTTTATATATTCTGCATTATTATTGTTGTTTTGGAGTTGTTTTTAATTTGAATTTCAGCTCATTTAAAACTCTTTAAAAGTGGAAAATAAAGAGATAGTTGATTGAGTTTTTGAGTTTTCTTATCTGACATTTAAAAAGTGTCTTTATTTATCTAAGCATGGAAGTCATTTTGACAACTATTTTCTTGTAACTGTTACTAGGTTATTAAATATCAAAACAGATTTTTTAATGTGGTATATAATTCAGTAATTGTGGTGTTGAGATGAAATGCTGGAATACACAAAGAGTATATCTGTAAATACTGCTGATACTTATCCCTTTGAAATATTTAATTTGTTAACTATCAGCTATGATCTATGAAAATCTCTAGTTTTAAAGCTGTCAAGCATAAATAAAATAGTGTTTCCAACCCGGAAAAGTCAAATTATGTAGCTGTCACTTGTACTATGAAGTAGCTTTTCTGCTTTCCCAAATCTAACATGATTTATAGTTTTAATGTTTCATTTTCTTTTATGACAGATAAAAACTGTTCCACAGACATTGATGAATGTGCCTTCAAGCCCTGCAAAAATGGAGGCCATTGCCATGATTTGATTGGTGAATTTTACTGTAGCTGTTTGCCAGGTAAGAAGTTAAGTGAAAAATGTTATGTGGTATGAAAGAAATATAAATAATTCTTCATATGTTTGCACCTAGGTTCACAAATTTGTTTTACATAAAAAAAAAAAAAAAAAAAAGGACTGAGTGGGTAGTCTTTAAGTGAACTATATAACTGTTATGTGAACAGTGTCATCAGAACTGGTTTGCAAAACATAGCTTGGGTCTCAGAAGACCTGCCTTGCAAACTGATGAATAAAGACCTGTAGAAATCAAACAAAACTGGCAGAAGTATTGAAATCTTCACACCAGAATCTTTGAGGAATTTTGCATTTCCATATCTTTTCAAAAGTTAATTTTCTGTTTTCTTTATGTGAATGTAAAACAGTTATGTTTCCTTCTTTTGTACATGCAAAAATGATTTTTGAATTTTCTTATGATACATTAAAGAAAAAATATGAGAGAATTCAAGTTTTCAGTAATAGTTCAACTTATTTTTCTGTCTTCAAGTGGCATAAATACTGCATCTGATAAATATACAAAGTTATATGCTTCCATGTGTTGTTTTCTTCCTGTACAAAGCAGGACTGTGCTGTAGGCCATCTTCTAAACATTGGAATGTAATATCTTTTAATATAACTAGCTAACTTAAACACGTGATAACTGTATAGCATGACTACTGTTGGCATTTTTCTTGCTATATCGTTATTGTGGGTTGTCATCATCTGATCGGAAAATATGAACTAAAACATAATGAGATGATAGTACTTTTTTGTTTGCAGTTTTTTTCATCCTTAGTTTACTTACATTGCATTAAATCTTCTGTCATGTCAAGTTAGCAATATATAAATAAATGGATCAAGCTTATATGTGAAAAAAAAAGTAAATGGATCAAGCTTATATGTGAACAGAAATGCTTGTTTATAATGTGTAGAAAAAGCAAGTAGTTAAAATTACTATGTTCCTGTAAAAAACATGTTTTTATGTAAGTGATTTAATACTATATAAAAATAGTTTTAAAGGTATTGAAGTAGGAAGTGTAGAAGTGATTTTCATAGCCAGCACTATTACTAAATCATAGTATACATGCATAAAAATAGCATACACAAACATAGGTGGATATTAGTATATATAGAAGTGTGTATGTGTGTGTATTACACATGCACATACCCATGGGCACATGCAAATACAAACACTTACAAACTTCTTATTAAAACCTCAGAGCCCCTCCCAGTCCTTTAAAGATGCAGAATATCTCAGTTTTGTCAACAGATCCTTATTACTATGGTTAATTTGTTAATACCACATTCTTATATATTAATATTTCAGGTTATTTTTACTTTTGAAATTCAGAGTGTGTGACTATATTTCATTACTCTTTCCATGGTGGATGAACAAAATATCACACCTCATTTTGTTAGAGAGCAATTTGTCGTGTGCAATCACAAACACAGCAATGAGTATGAAAATATCTGCCTGCTTTACAGTACTGGAACAATGAGATCATATGCATGAAATGATTATTGATGTAAGAAATATACATATAAATTCCCAGATTATACCTATTTTCTATTAATAACTTTGAACATTTCTTAGATGTAGCCTTTGTGAAGATTTAATCCATCTACAAAACACAGAATGAAAACAAATCATTCAGACTAACTACTGAGTTAGTGTAAGGTCATTCATGCACATACAGGATTTGAAAGAAGAAAGAAGAAGGTTATCTAAGGAAAGGAAAACAAATAATAAATCATAATCATGTATCACAAGGACTTCAAGCACAGAGAACAGAACAACTAACAGAGACCTATCAGTTATGACAGAAGTTTCTAGGCTTCTCCAAGGAACTTCAGGACATATATTCTGAGATAGTCCTTTTTGAGGAATGTCTGATGGGCTGCTGTGTAGGTATGGAGCTCAGTAAACGGAAATGGGTCTGTGGATGAATAACCCCAAGCACCAGTATGGCCGGAGGCCAACTGTCCAGAAAGCAGCGTTGCAGGAAATGATCTGAGGGTCCTGGCGTTCAACAAGTGAACTCGAGCCAGCAATGTGCCTTGTAGCAAAGAAACATCCTGGACCACTTTAAGAGAGCAGTCAGCAAGTTGACAGCTGAATATTTTTCTACTCAGTACTTGTGAAAATGTATCTTAAGGACTGTGTCTAGTTCTGCATTCTCCAGTAACAGAAAGACACTGCCATAATGCAGCAAAGGGCTGGAGGAAACTGGGTCCCTTCAGCCTGACGCAAAGGCTAAGGGAAGATTTTACAGCTACCTTATGATAGGATGCAGAGAAGGTGGGACAAGACTCTTCTCAGAGGTGAAAATGGTGGCAGGGCAAGGGGCAATGGACACAAGCTGGGAAACAAGAAAATTCTGATTATATATTAGGAACAATATTGTACTTTGGAAATTTTTAATCATTGAAACAGATTGTCTAGAAAGCTTGTGGAATCTCTGTCCTTGGAGACAGATATTCAAACCTTGATTAGACACTTCCCTGAGCAACCTGATGTAGTTGGTCTTGCTTTCAGTGAGTGACTAGACAGCCCTGAGAGGACCCTTCCAACACAAATTTATGACTAAATAAGGAATCTTTGCCCCTCTTTATGTCCACTTTGCAAATGCAATACTTCATCCTGAATTTGAACTGAATTACTTGTGCCTACATACACAGCACAGTCTTAAAGACTGCAAGCATTTGGACCATATTCAAAAAAATCTGTAATCTTCGTTGGAGTGTGCCTTTTTATCAATGAACTTTGTAACTGAATGCAGTGTAAGAATTTGTTTATATACAAATATAAACTTTGCTTTTCAAAAGACAGAATTTGTATGAATATTCAAAAGCACTTCTCAAATGTTTATTTTCCCCCCATGTGTCAACTTAGTCTTCTAGTAGGAAATGACTTCACATTTTATACTGAATTTTAACACGGGGGAAAAAAGAAAAACTGAAAACAAATAACTGTAGAGATATATTAAAAAAATTAATTACAACAGTAATCTGTCATCTGGAAAAACTAAAAAGAAAAGCTGGAGAAGCACAGCTTGAGGAGTGAGGAGTCATATTTTATCTATCTGATTCTTATTTAAGGAAACATTAATCTAGAAATTATAGAAGCTATTAAGAAAGGCAACAAAAATGATCAAGGAAAGGGAGTAGCTGCCTTATGAAAAAAGCAGAAACTCTTTATATTTGTAGAAGAAAAGGATGAAGGAGAGAGATGGGTCTTTAAAATCATAAAAGTAGTGGCTAAACTGAATGCAGAACTGTTCACCAAATCTGGTATGCAAGAAGAGAGCACTGGATGAATATATTGGAGACTGGATGACAACACATAAGAGCATACTTCTTTTAATAGATGACAGGGCTTTTTTAAGCTTGCTACCACAAAGTTATGTGGTTAGATAATCTTAATCAGAAGTTTTCATAAAGGATTAGATAAATTCCCAAACGGCAGGGCTCTAAGTAGATACCAGAGGATCCTCTGATAATTTTCAAACTAGACCTTCTGGCACTGGGAGTTTGCATAGAGAGCAGGAAGTGGCTGGGCTCATATGCTCACTCAAAATAACCTTTTATTTTGCTGCTCTTGAAATTCTGGCTGGATGTGCTGTCAGACTGGCCGATAGGTTATTCTACGTTTTTGTGTTTTGGAAAACCTTAAATCTATTGTACAGCCTTTTTTCCCCCATCCTCATTTATGCCTCAATGGCTATTATCCCTGCTATACCTACCTAAATGCATAAATATTTATCTTCTCAGTGGGATTGCTCCTTGATTAACATGATTGCTAAAGATGACTGATTTCCAAGCAGAAAATCCTATCAGTTGAGATGCTTGCCTTGATGGATTCAACCTAGTATCAATTTTTGTTCAGCCTAAGACATTGAATCAAAGGAACAGTAGTTTTGATTAAGAGCAAACTCTCACAAGACAAAATTGTAAATCAAATTCTTCCTTATTGGTAGCTTCTGTTATAAAGTTTACTGTACCATGAAATAAGACTGTACTTTCTTTCAAATCTTTCTGGCATTCCTTATTACGAAGTAGAAGCTTATATATGAAAGTTTTTACTCTAGGAAGAGGCTTTAGGAAAACACCGTTGCATGCTGAGACTGCAAAAATAAAGTGAATCATTGATATTACAGATGGGAAATATTTAAGAAATCACTCAATCTTTTATGCTGATGCTGTGCCATCGTTGCTGATAGAGGACTGGAAATCATGATTTTTTTTTTGCTTTAATTGCAAAGGTGTATGATAAGGGAGCTGTAACACTTTTCATATGGAACTGTTGCACAGCTTACCTAAAATATTCTTCCTGATATGTAACTTAGAATTCTCATTTTTAATTTCTTGCTCCAACCTGGCAATTCATTTATACATTTGGAAAGCTGCCTTTTTTTTTTCAGACATTCTCTAGAATCCTAACTTTTTTACTAGAATCCTAACTTTCCCAGGTGTAGCACTCTGTTTAAACAAGTAAATTCCTTCAGCTGTAGAAATGACATACAACAGCCGACCACTTACAAAAGATGCTGTGAGCATTCATATAGAGAAAAAGTACAAGACAACTTGAAAACAGTTGGTAAATGGACTCAACATTTTAGGCAGTAGAGGTTAATATGTTCAGTCTCTATTCTCTCTTGCAAAGTCTTCATGTTGAAGCTCCTGCGGGCAGCTACGTCCATGAGACATCCGTGACTCTTCCCCTGAGGAGCGGGCTGAGGCCGCTCATGGTCAGGGCTGTTCCAGAGGCACAGGTCGCGGAGGTGGCCCCTCAGGACCTGTCACAAATCTGACAGCCTGCTTGGAAAAAGCAGGGAACATCGCTAGGGGTTATTCCTGAGAGTTATTCTGGTTACTTGTAGCTGATCCACACATAAGCATTAATTTTTCTCTGATATTTTTGAAGTGCTAAATATATTTCTCCTTAGCAGTTATGGTGCTAGACCTCACTAGTAATTAATTCTTCTGCAGTTTTGAGAATGTTGGTACATTCTGTTATTTTTCTAATAATGGGGTTCCTCGCTGAGAAGGTCAATGTCAGGCCATTTGCAGAAGGTCTGACTATTTTTTTTTTTATCTTATTTTTTTTTTTACTTTCTCATGGTATCCTTTATAAAGTTAGTTAAAGACCTTATTCATTATTTTATGGATATTTTAGTTATAAAAGGCATGGACTTAGAAGGAAAGGGTAACAATTTTAACACTGGCAGGAACTATGAGAATCTTCCTTCTAAGTCCAGTCCTGTCTTTTTTTACAGAAAAGAAGATATATTTTGAAGTATTTGCAAAGTAAGGACATACAAATAAGAATTACAAGGTCATTCCTTGTTTTTTCACTCTGCAGTTCCACAGTGTTAAGATTAATGTGTTCTTCTCTTCTCCCCTCTTATATTTACTTCAACCATGTGCTGTTTAAGTACAGTAAGAGAGGACCATTTAGTTTAGCCTTTTAAGACATTTTACGTAACATGTTGAATAAATCATGTATTATAACATTCAGATTTTACTATACAGGGGAAGTTGATGGAGTTTTGTGAATGTTTCAGCAAATACCTGAGATTGTGGTGAGTGACACATGAACTCTAAAACAGAAAGAAACTGATCAGTCCCAATCTCAGTTTAGGAGACTGACAGATGGAAGTGGATGCCTAGACTAAGAAAAAACACCCTATTCGGGGACGTAGGACAGAACCTAAACCAACAAATGCTTCACCAGGCCTTTTGGCAAAACACAACCCTCTGTGCTGGCAGCAGGCTTGAATCCTGAAAATGTGAAACAAATGGAGTAACCTTACCTTCAACAGCTTATTCCTTTTTCCCTGCCACTGTTTTGTTATGGAAGTGAAGATAGTGACTGCTATTCATTTGTTTGGAATTAAGCAAACAATAATTTAAAAGGAGACTCTAACTTGTGCCCATCAGAAAAGAAACACTCCAAAAATAAAGGGCCATAAATGGGAATTCTTCCTGGCCAGCCAACAGATAGGATCTATTTATCTTCTACTGTACCTCTTTACATCGCCATCTTTTGTCACAGATTTCTACTTTTACATGGTAAATTCTTTTATCATTGTTCTGTGACTTCCACTTTCTTACTGATTTTAATTTATATGAAATTATCCAGTCTTATATCTGTTTTGCATTTTTAGACTCCTTTATCTAGATGTACGCTTTAATTGTAGGTTTGAAGTTTTTTAAAGCATCTACTGACACTTTTTTAAAGAATTCTTATTTGTCATTTATGTTTCTCAGTTAAAATTGTCTCAGTGCATTTTTTTTTTTACTAGTTGCATTTAACTTCATAAAAACTGTCATTTGAAACAGCTATATTATACTGAAGTGGTTCATAAAACCTAGATATTCTTCATGGGCATAATGACTACAGCTGGATTTCTGACAGCAGTAATAAAAATAGTAACCTACAATATATTCAAAATAATACTGGAAAGGGAGAAGATGAGTTGCTCATGGTTTTGTTGCTCAATTTAAATGCTACACTTCCCCAGTAAGAATAAATACATGTACTAAAAAGTTGATTTACATCTTCATGAGGTCATCAGTGCTATTTGTGTGCAATCTGTAAACCGGATGGTGATGTCTTCATTGTCTCTCCTTCTGTCTGTCACAGGTGTGTATGTATGGGTGTGTATAGACATACATTATATATATATATATTTATATATGCAAATACATCTATTGAATGTCATCATATGTCCTTTCAGGGTATTTTGTTATCACAGTAGATTATCTTAATTTTATTGTACTTGCTAAATAGCCATATTGTTCATAAACTTAATTTGTGATTTCACTTTAAAAAAACATTTAGTTCTTTCTTTAAAGGCAGTTCTAGGGATGAAGTGAGTGGTTGTGTGTTTGCTAAAAGAAAGCTAGATAGCTATATTCCAAATATGTGTTGCATTCCATAATACACTAGTAACTCAACATTCTGATTCTTTATATTGTTCCTAGAAGCACAGGAAGATGTTAACTTTTAAACTTAATCTTTATGAGCTGTTAGGAAGTAGATATAAATGTATGAGTGGGAACAGAAGTGTGCTATTTCTACTTCAGTGAGTTTTCATTGTGTTATTCCTACACAAATAATCATTTCTGCCTCAAAGACAGAAAATTATATAGTTTTCATATACTAAAAAGACAGAAAATGACTCAAAATTATCAGAAATCTTTTTGAAACAAACACCTTTTAATTACAGAGAGTTTCTATAAAAGGTAAGAATTCCCATGATGACATTTTCAAATCATTCATTATATACTAGCACATACTAGGCAACATAAGGAAGCATGAAGACAAGTGTAGGAGAAAGAAAATATAGATGTTGAAAGAATTGTGCTGAAAATAGGAAAGAAAAAGTCAAGAAAGGACAAATGAGAAGAGCAACAAACTTTCGAAAGTTAATAAAAAGGTCTCTTACAAGGGTTTAATGGTAAAGGAGACTGTGATAAAGAAAAAGTAAACTTATGATTAAGGGAGCAGATGGCAAATTTCTCACTGTCATGAAGGGAACCAAACATATTTGGTCTGGTAGCCAAACATTATTACTTTCTCTTTTATAATTCCAGTTTTCTTCTGTGTTCCTATCTTTATCAGTATGGGGCTTCATGACAGTGATACCTGAACTTTTCTTGCCATAGAAAAAGAAAATATTTCTGACTTTTCCTTTTCCTCCAAAAATGCGCTATGTCATTTGTGAGGAAAAATAAAATTATTTCTTTTGATTAACTGTTCATCCATAATGATAATTAAATTCTACAACCCTAACTGCAATGACTTTTAAAAATCTGACATTTTTCTAATAGAAAAAAAATGCTATTTATTTTCAAAGTGGATAATAAAACATTGAGCTACTGTTAACAAAAGCAGACACAAAACAGCAATCTCTTGAGAGATATCGTAATATTGCACATCCCCCAGGCCAAGAAATATCTTTGTGACAGCACTCGGCTTGAGTCTATTCATCTCTAAAAGTGTTATAAGAGCAGTAACAGAATGGAATGGAAATGGCTTCTTTCTAATATTAAACAGTTATTTTAAAGACTTCTTAAATCCTTCATAGCTATGTTTCACTGTTACCCAAATGTGTACTCTCCTATAAAGGATTTAACTCCCCAAACAATGGCTTATTTTTCATTCTCTGCCGCATATATCTGTTTTCTCTGTATTTTTTCCTATTGTCTGCTCCATTAATGTAATATGTTATCATATTTTCAAATGTCTCACTGATATAATCAGCCCATTCACAATTAATAGTTGATAAAATCTGACATTCCCATACCCCCTAAAAAAGTAAAGATTAATACTCAAGTTGGTAAAAAAATGAATCAGCTCTAGAAGATCATTTCATTCCTTTTCACAACATCAGAGAAATATCATCCTCCATATGTATTCATATAGTCTCTTTGAACAGAAGAAGCTGAATGGTAGCAGCCACAGACTTCTACCCCGTGATATTTTCTAGAGGAATTAATAGATTTATGTATTACTTCTGTGAAATGATGGATTAGATAGTCCAATACTAAACAAGCTCCATTCAATCTTCATTTCCCTTCTACATTGTCAGATATAACTAGTCAGACAAAGATAGAGTTATGATCAAAAGTAATATTGTGAATATTTTTATTTTAAGATACTCAGATTTTAATACAAGTTCCATAACTTATGATGGACAATGCTGCACAAAACCACTAGGCAAGAGAATTCCTGAAGGGATAATGAAGCCAGTAAAGGATACAGCACACATTACGTCTGTAATGTCGAGGAGAACTGAAGCATTTTCTGTAAGCAGGAGCACTTGTATTTTTGCTGTACCAAGAAAGAAAAATATATAGATGTACATACATGAATGAGACAGAGACAGAGGCAGAGGGGGCATACAGCCATACACCAACAGGCATATCCATAGTCCTCAGCCATTTTCCTCTTAGACTTCTGTATCTTACAGACGCCTGACACTTGAGTTTTAGGCTTCATATTGCTCTGACCAGTCCTTCACATTGCTGCACCTTTTGTACCTTCTTCTGTTTCTGATATTATAAATGCAAAGAACATTTCTTTTTAGATACCCTTTTCCAGAAAAAAGCAGTAGACAGTTCAAATTTTAAAATCATACGATTGTTAAAGCAGTTAAATTGATCATGAAAGGTTGGTATTTGGTATCTTTCCTACTATTACCACAGTTAACATGCTGTGTCTACTAAATATAAATGTTTATGTATGTGATATATATGTCTAACAGTTTTCTGTTCCAAAACAGCTCTTATTGGAAAGTAAGCATATTATTAATATATAATTTGTCCAATTCACATGATTAAATATATTCAAAATTTTAATCAGGGATCTAAGCATTCTGGAATTGGGATGTGCTGTGTTGCTTGGCAATTTCTGATTTTATTTTTTTCTGAAGTGTATTTACATGGACAAAACCAGAATGCTCTCTATTCTATTGCTTTTTTTTAGTAATTTTTTTTCCTTTTTAGTAATATTAAGATATCTAACTTTGGATGGCATTTGTACTTTTGCTTTTGACATTTCTATACACTCATTTAGTTTTTCATGTATGTTTTTGTTCTGTCGTTATGCTTTCCTACCCTTCTCTAAAATAACTTCCTTGTTCAACAATTCATTGTTAAACTGATCTCATACTTCTGGTCCTGCAATATACTGAGAAATTATGAACTTTTGCTCAGTCTTCTTTTTTCTATGGGTCTTATTTCATTAATAAGGAGCAGAAATATTGTATTAAATTCCCGAAGTTGTCTGCTAACAGGCTTGGCTAGCCAAACTGTCAGTGAAGTCTATAGCTGGTGCTTTATGTTCTTTAATCATCCACCTTTTTCCCTACTCATCTGTTACTAGAAACTTTTTATTTTTTTCCCCCCAACCTTTCTGATTTCCTATGTTGTTCCTCTCTGATGAGAAATGAAAGGTCATATTTGGAGCTTAGAATTACACTGAGTCTTTGATATTACGAAAGATAAGCTAGAAAATATATGATGAATTAAAGGTCAAGCATATATGCCTCTTTCTGTCTGTCGGGCAGGTTGCTTATCAGCAAACTCTAACAAATGGCTCAACTCCAAAACTTCGGTTCTGTAGTGTCTGCGTGCCTTAACACCGTGAATGCCATGTGTGTGCATAAAGAGCAGGCTAGTGCCTTTTTATTTTATTATTTTATTTTATTTTATTTTATTTTTGCCTTTATTTATCTTGCATTTTCCTCTAAAAATGTTTAGGGCCTTTAGGAAATGTGCACAGTCTCATAGTGTCATTGAATTTTGTAGTATTCTTTCAGGTCAGTGTCTGTCCGGTCAATGGGAAGAGTGGATTTCCAGAATCTACTCAACCTCATGTTGCGCTTCAGATGCCATTCTCTTTTAAATTAAGTCACTGAACTGCTTTTCCTGTAACAGATCTAATTTGTCTCTAAAATAAGAATATTACCCCAGAGAGTTCTTTATTTAATTGGGTGTCAGATCACACTGTAGGGGGCAGGTCGTTCTATTCTCTCATTCTTGCCATGTGAATTTTAACAGGCAGGCAGCATCTGAGATATAACTAATGTGGGATGGCAACGCTGCCCATGGCTTCTGCTGATTTTACCAGGATCTTCATGTTTCCATGGAGACGTCAAGATGAGCTAAATTTTGTGCAATTATCTAAAGTTAGAAAATACATGTTAATTACTACTAATATTGTTATTAACTGCTTTTGAATGCAGACTTGTAGTTCACTGCATATACTAGGTTTCTACTGAAATTTCTTCTGCTAAGAAATATTAGGTTGTTTGGAAATTGTGTAGACCTGTCAAGTAATTACATGCTTCGAAGACAAAAAAAAAAAAAAAGTAAATTTCTCCATCAGTCTCTGTTATTGTTTTTAAAGAAGTACTGTTAATTTATTGTGTTCGATACTGAGGAATGAAAGAGCTCTTTCCCCTCATTAGATTTTAATTATTTTTACGTGAATTTCTTCCTATTCTTTTCAGCAAAATAGACCAGCACAACAGACACAAAGAGAGTGTTTTTGATGATGACACAAATTCAGATAAAAGGCTAGCAAATGGCTGTTGGCTACGGGAAGATACACCAGTAAAATTAAGTAATTCCAGCAAGCAATTATAAATCAGTTCAATTATAAAGCAGCCACAAAGAACACTATTAAAAAAAGAAACAACTTAAAATAGATGCCGTCTTCTGTATATTCTGTTAAACCATGATTGTTGCTTATTTAAGCACTGAAAAGGGAAGCAAGGAGAAAGAAGGGGTTGTTTTCTGTCTGCTAGAAGCAGGCTTTATGAAGGCATGTCTTTAAAATAACTCTCTAGATAACTAGCTCCTGTTCTACTGTCTTGCTTTGTATCTAAGAGGATACAGGCAGAAATATTCCTGCATAATCTGCCTACAACTCATCAAAAGAAAAAAATAAATACGTATCCTCCAAGAAATATGCTCTTACTAAATGGGTATTTTGGGAAAAGCATTTGAGGACTTTTTCTCATTTTTCTCTCTTTCAAGAACAGATAGGGCTCAGATTCTACTTTCTTGCTGGTGAAGCAGCATCATTTTAATTTGCATTAATCTGGTTATGGATGCTGTAAAAGAATCAAGCACTGTTATTTATTTTCTAACAAAACTAGCAACATTTGAACTGTAAAATATTTCAGTTCTAGATTGCTAATCTAGTTCTGTGAACAATTAGTATGTTTTTTATGTTTAAAAAATGCCACTGGCCTAAACTGATTTCTGGCATGATTCAACATAAAATGATATGGAAAAATAAAAACGACTGCTATTAGACCATTTCTTAGTCTCGTCTTTCTATTAATCCTCAGGGAATACAGAAATGTCTTGGGTTTTGCATATAAATTAATAAAAGAGATTAGCTAGGAAAGGTTAATAAATTATCTGTTTATGCTAAGAAACAAGGTGCGTATTGTGATACCTACCACTTTCTTGCTACGTCTTGATGCCCTTCCCAAAAAAGCCACCTACGCTGGGGTCTTTTCAGTGCTTCTCACAGAATGAAAATGAAAGGTTGCTATCATTTCATAAGATTTTCCCTTGTCTTTTATTTTTTCTATGGCTATATTATTTTGCACTTAGGTCCTGTTCTAATGCATTATATCATGAAATGATAAGATCTAGTTTGACATATTCCAAGCCAGCAAGCACAGCCAGAACAAAAAGTTATTCTGTGTCTTCTTAGTGTAAATAATCAAGATTCTAGAGTCACCTGCTGTGCTACAGTAATCAAACTTCTGCTGTTATATAGCTAGAAGTCTTCTGGCATATTTCTGTTAGATGGGTAGAATGCACCTGTGTTCATACTTAATCTTTTCCTGTAAATGACGAAAGTGTTCCTCGAGTTTATGAAGCTGTATTGGGCTTATTAAATTGTATGGCTTAATGTCCAAATTGTCCAAAGCAGTAGCAATGGTCATTCAAGACAGGCTGGTAGGAAACGAGAGTGGTATGCTCTTTGGCCCCTATGGATGGGAAAAAAAATGCATCTTTCTGGGAGGGAAGTACAAAGAGTGACAGGAAGATCAGAGTTCTACAAAAACATCCTGGAGACGGCTGGAAGCAGACTTTATTAAGGCATGCCTTTAAAATAACTTTCTAGATAATTAGCTCCCATTTTACTGTTTTGCTTTGTATCTAAGAACTCAAACATCCTGAATAAAAAAAAGGGGGGGGGGGAGACAGATTCTAAATCTGATATTGGGGCAATTCTTTATAAGAAATCAAGGAAAGTACCTGTCTACTGTCTAAGAGAGAGAAAAAAATATTGATGGATGATGCTGAGAAGTTTTCAATATCATTTCTCTGTCTTTCTTCAATAAAAAAAAGTCCACTACAGTTAAGTGACCAACAGGAAGATGTTAAATGGTAAGAAAGAAAGCACAATCCAGATAGCACTTAGATAAACATGCATACTTTCAGGTCTTTTTGGCCACAACTTCAGCTGTATTACATAGAAATTATTCACAACAATTTCCAAGTTGTTGTCTGATGTGTAAGTATATATAAATGTGGAAAAGAGCAGAGAGGAAAAGGTAGATACAGAACTGTCAGATTTAACTTGAATTCTTGGGAAAAAAAATAGAGCAAATATAAAGATGAACTACTTTCAAGAACTTAGAAGATAACATTAAGACAAAAATCACTCCCTAAGTAACATGCATTTCTCAAGAGCAAAATGTGTGAAGCCAATGCACGTTGCAATGCATCTTTTCTCAACAGGTAATAAACCTTTAGGATAAGTAGGAAATAGGTGATATATTATACCTTGAGTGCATCAGCATTCTTATAAGCTAACCAAGGGAACATGGTCTCAGTGAAGCTATCACTAAATGGCACATAAGTCACCAATAAAAAAAAAGAAGGAAGTATTAGTGATTCACCACGGTGTGTAAAAGGCTTTTACTGGAGCGTTCTGGGTCCACTACTAGTCAGTGTTTTCCATGAGTGATCCTGATGATAGAATAGTGAATATTGTAATTATACTTGCAGGTGACACCAGTTTAGGAGAGATTTAGACAAAAACTGTAGTAATGGCCTGGAAAAGAAGACCCAGTTCAACAAAGACAAGTGTCCTCTTTGGCAGTCATAAACAGATGAATACATACAGGTTGGGAGCAAGTAACTGGGCAGCAGTCTGGAAGAAGGGATCTGGAGAATGCAAGCTAAATGTGATGCAGAAATGTATCAGTGCGGTGCGAAAAGAAAGCTCCATGCTGGGGTATTTGGATGGGGTTCTTGTGCACGAAGTGGTGCAAGTCCCTGCACTGAACGTCCTGAGAGCCACCGGCCTTGCTGACCTGACTGCCCAGCGTGGTCTCAGGGCTGCCTCCCCGCTGCGGGCTGCCTGGTGATCGGCAGGCTCTGCCGCTCCTGCTGCCCGCCACCGGGCCCCCTCGGGCCTGCTCTCTGCTCAGCCCATCCTGCCGTCCCCCTCGGCTCCCTGCCGTCCATCCTGCCGTCCCCCTCGGCCCCCTGCCGTCGTCGCTCGCCAAGCCGCGCTCCGGCTGCTGCCGGCACGCTGCACTCGTGCCGCCTCCCCCGGCCGGCCGGCCCCGCGGGCTTCCACGCACCAGGAAGTCCAGAAGAGCAAGCAGTAAATAGGAATGACCAGAGGTTTAGAGATATCACCTAAAACAGACCCAAAAAACAAGCAAAAGAACAAACAAACACCTCACTGAGATAGTCAGAATGGTCTAGTCTAGAAAAGACTGACTTGAGGACACATTAAGCTGCCAAGATGTCGAAGGCATTCAAAAAGGAAGATAAGCTGTTATATAAAGAGCAAAGGGGCTCTTTCTTCAGAAAGAGTAAGGTGCTTAAATTGCACCAAGGAAGTTGGAAACCATTAGGAGCTTTCTAATAGTAAGGAAAGTGAGGCATTGGGATGACTTTCCTGATAGGAAGACTTTAGAAATCCCCACCCTGGCGATCTTTAGATTCCTTTAGATCTCCAAGACTGCTGAGAAGATTCACACTAATTCTGCCTGGGGAATGAAGACTGGTTGGATGACCTCCTTAGGGTATTTCCAGTTCTGGTTTCAGAGTAGTTTTTCTGCTTTGTGTACTACAGTGCTGTTATTTTGTCTTTCTCAGTCTAAATTTTTGTTTTTGTCAATCCGCTGTCTTGTGTTGTAGGCATTCTGAAAGATTCTTGGCTTTGAAATCTCTTAATTCAAATTTTGCCTGCATGTATAAGAAAATTTGGTTAAAAACTATAAAACAAAACTTATGAACAGTTATTTGAACTGTGGTGTTTAAAAGTATACCAGAGTCTCCATGTATCTATGCAGAGTCTCCATGTGGCTATACCAGAATCTGCGTGTCACCAACCATAACGTATCTCCCAAATCCTCCTAATATTTGTTTCTCTGAATGATTTGTGACTCCGCAGAAGAGAATGTAGAATTAGAGACGTGTAGTTATTTGGATTTAGATCGTGAAGAAAAAAAAATCAATACTGGCTGTAATGTAGTAGAGTTGCCAAATAAGGGCCTAGAGGAGGTTAAGACAGGCGGGTGGATCGAGCATGCATCTAATTTTGTTTGGAGCACTAGGAGCCATCTGAATCAGGACTGATCTATGCTGACCAAGCTGTGTCTGGCCCTGGTTGTGGAACAAATCCATCCCAGAGAAAAGCTATTTTCTGTAGTTGAGATGAAATCTGTGTTTTGTTGTCTCTGACAGCTACAGGCATATTTTCACCTTTGCCATCCTCATGTTTGCAGTAAACAACCTAATATGACCAAGGAGGGAGCTGTTGTGGCATCAAGATTTTTTCTTAAATGTACATATATATTTTTGAAAGCAAAGGGAGTGGTGGGAAGTAGAAGAAGTAGAAGGTAAACTGCTATTTAAAAGTTTCCACTCCAAATTAAACTGAGCTCAAATGAGGTACAGAAATTTTTCCTGTTAAAATATTTTTTAAGTTTTCAGAAATCATATTTTCTGTCAGAAAATCATTATGATGAAAAATTCCAGACAAGTTGCAATAATGACTTTTCAGTCGCCAGTAAGACTTTTTGAGCTATATTCAATAAAATCTTTCT
The DNA here is from genome assembly GCA_013398735.1 of Nothocercus julius. Taxonomy (NCBI): domain Eukaryota; kingdom Metazoa; phylum Chordata; class Aves; order Tinamiformes; family Tinamidae; genus Nothocercus; species Nothocercus julius. The sequence continues at coordinate 947,490 of VZSV01000146.1, read as the reverse complement.
TTATCAGAAAATACTGGTATGATAGGATGAAAAATAGCTCTTGGCCTGGAAAGATTTTTTTTTTCTGTGCTTTTTACTTAGTTGAGAAAACTTTGCAAGATATTTAAATGTTGAAACATTTGTTGAAACAAAATGTGAAACAATTCTCTTGAGATCTAAATGATAGAAAATCATAAATCTGTTGAAATTATTTCACCCTAGATTTTTTACCAATTTGTTCTAAGTATGGAGTAATTTGTTCACAAATTAATGTACAAGCACTGTAAATAAAAAATATTCTTGTGCATATGCTTAACTTTCTTTCAGCTTGTGGTCATTAGCAGAGGTTTTGACTTGTCCTTGAGCTAGAATGAGAATGAAATGACACCCTAAGTCCTCACATGACCAGAATACCAATTCCGTAATTGCAGTATTTGTAAAGTGAAGGGGTCTGCTTTGTGAGAATGAACAGTCTCTTGAGAACGCACAAGCCTTCTTAAAGTCACATATACTTTAATTTTGGAATATAACGTTTTTAGAACTTTTGGAGGGTAACTTAGTTATGTTACAGTTTGTTATGTTATTGCTAAAGTTCTAAGTATCTTTACTGGCAAAGGCCCAGAAGCCAACCATTTCTAAGGCCCAGAAAGCAACCAGATATGCAAAGGGAGACAGCAGAGAAAACTGCATCTTCCACAGGGTTTCTAATTGTGACTCGTTACTTTAATACAACAGTAACGTGTATTTGTTAGAGCAAATGGTCATAGTAAAAGGCTTTCCTGACATATTTTCTGAGGCAATTTCTTTTTTCCTGTCAGTCGTCCAAGGGTGATGATTTTTCCCTGAAGGATTCCTTCCCTCTACTGTTCACCTCTTCTACTATTAGTTATATATATCCTTATATACATTTGAGTATCATAGAAATTCCAGAGAATAAAAGCGAAAGTCTGGTTTTGTTATGACAAGTAATGTGTTATAAAAGTGATAATACACTATCACTTATGTCAAAGCAATAAATTGGTTGTATATTATTAATATTAGATCCAGTGCTTACTATCTTTATTTCAATTATAGCGGGGAGCGGGCTGTCCAGTTTGCTGCAAAGTCTGTGCTAGACATTGTATGAACATACACAGAACAGTGTCCATTACACAAACAGTTTCAAATATGACTGCAGAAATATAACTGCATAATTTCATGCAGAAAGTGAACAGTGGAGAGGGGAAGGCAACAGTGATAAAAAATTAGGTATGACAGGCATAGATAAGATTATACCCTAACTCTTGTTACCAAAATATTCCAAAGTTACTAAGGTATTCAAAAGCAGTATGTTTAAAAAGGGGAATTCAGAGGAAATCTGAGGAAAACCAACATGGTAATTTTACATGTAACTGTGATGCTTGTGCATGGGGAGACTTATATTATGGAACCAAACATGGCTCTACTAGGAATAGAGGAAGTTTCCCTTATGCCTGGCTGATTGATGGTGAATATTATCACAGGATTCATCCCCGCTAGTTTAAAAGAGTGACAGCTGCTCAGTTCTTTCAAGGTTTAATTTTAACTCATGATACTGTCGACATTTAGATAAACCTTGGGCCTCTAATTCAAGCTGCCAGCTCCACTGGTAGATAGTGAGAGAAGAGCACATGCGAAGAACAGGTCATCTCATTCCTGAGCAGGTGTCTGAGATAGGTTTGATTTCCTGTCATGAAATGCATAGCTCCTCAGCGAGAAAAGAAGCCCTGATAAGCAGGTTATGCTACATGCTGAGTTGTAGTCGGTTCAGGTTAGATGAGGTGAATACTGATCAGACATGAAAAAAAGAGTAAGGAACATGGGCAGCCTTGGGCAGATTTAGATGGAGACAGATTGAGCAATTATATTAAAAAAGAAAGGATATATGGATAGATACAGGTACAAACAAATGAGCATTTAGAGAACTGCAGATACAATTTTCAAGGAAACTATTTTAACTATGGGGTCATTATACCAACTGTAAGTACCTCTTCTGGCCATATTTTAGGAGTACCCCAACCTCAGTCCTTTCAAGGAAAAAAATGCAGGTGTTTATCACTGACGTGACTGTGTGGTCTGAGGCTGGAGCAGAGAGGTGGGTCAGTCCAAGCACCTGAGTAGGATAATCTGCCCACCAGGCAGATGCCACCCACACCTGAGGCAGAGGGTGCATCACATCTAGGAATCACCCAGGATTCCGGATGTCTCATAGGCAGCAGGCACCTGGTACTCAACACCTGCATTATTTGCCAGATATCAGCACTTTCTTTCAGGTTTCTCTGTGGTTTTGTTTTCTGGGAGGAGGGGGGGATGGTGGGCAGGAGGGGTTCTCTTGCTAATAAAAGTACTATGGGAGGAGAAATTAGTAGCCCTTTAGGGTGTAAGAAAGGGTCTTAATGACAGTGAAAAAATTGTCAGGGTTTTTAATTAACTTATGCAACAAATTGTGATATTTGTTCCTTTCAATCTGTTTAAGTTCTTCCCAGGTGTAATTTTAACAGTAGCCATTAAACCTTTTTTTCCCCAAAAGTACTATTTCTTCAATAACAGTGAATGAATTCACATGAAATCCTGCTGGCCCTGACAATCACCCTTAATGTGAGCTTCCAGCTGATAGCTTCAGATGTACCTGCCATGCAGAATATAAGGAGCAGTGTAGTGAAATTCCCATAAATCATTGTATGGATGGACTATGTCAGGATGGATAACAATGTGATGATCTCCCTGGAGAGTTTAAGTGTCACAGTCTGACTAGTAAAAATCACTTTTGTCATGAGGCATTTTAGGTTTATCAAAAGGAAATGTCTGAAGAATGCAAATGCGACATTTCTGGAAAATGATTTTAAATACTTGGCTGTTAAGATTCTATTATCTAAATTCATAAAGTATCATTTGAGCTTATAAAAGAAAAATAAACAGTCAGCTACTTATTTTTATAGGAAATCACGTATTCTTAAGTATTACTATTGACTGTTTTGCTGATAAATTTACACAAGAAAGCAGCCCATGTGGTATTGGTCCCTGAAACCACCACCGCTATTTTTCAGCATAATATAGCAGTTCTTCTGACACCAGTCAATGCTGCAATACTTTGATAGCTAATTTGAAACAGAGACAAAAACATACATAGGCAGAGATTCTTACTTACAGTCTTTGCAGTTATTATGAGTGTTTATTTTTAATTTGCTAAATAAAAATTTATGGTAGCTTTTCTGAATTCAGTACTTCCACTTGGATGAGAATGCTGTTTAACCACATATACATAACAGTTGCAGGTGTATCTACATATTACTGTTACTATTATTGATTTTGCTTCTTTATATTAATTTTAGGGAGTACTTCAATAAGCAAATGTTAACAATAAGGCAATTTTTCAATAGCAATCAACAGGGATGAAAATTTCAGCTATGCAATTTCACATTGCACAGCTGGTGTTTGGGATGGAATAGAAACAGAGCTTTAAGACACCTTTCTGCTTCTACTGATTTACAAACCAAAATGACTCCGTGTGTAGGGTAGTTTTCATATGCATTGTGTTGTATTTATGCCTCCAATGCTTATTATTCTAGTAAAGCTTTTTAAAGCACAATATGTTTCAACACTTTACCCTGATGGTCAGAAGTTGCTGTCTTGCTTAATGTAATCAGCTGTACAAAAATGAGAATTTCTTCCAGATCAGGAGCACTTCAGTGGTGCCCTAAGGACATGGTTTACATTTCCTTTAATTTGACATGTATGCTACTCTAGGGCCAAACTTTATTTTTTGTAATAATTTATTACACTGGATCTGCACTTGAAGAGTGATAGAAAATTAGGGTTGTGGTTAGATGTCAAAGCTGTCACAGTGAACAGCAGGAATAGAGATTTGTTTGGTTGTCTTTGAATTCATCAGCACTTTGCACAACAGTGAGGAAAAGGAAGAAAACTCTGGTCAAAGAAAGACGTGGTGTAACTCCGTAGCACACTGGACTCCTGCCTGGCAATACCTGTGCTACTGAAGCAAGGCACTCCTACATAAATCTCTTTTAAAATGAGTTGTGAAGTCCAGATCTTCCACCAGACTTAGCCAGACTTCACTGAGACACTGGAATTCTTTTTTTAATTATTTTTAGCTCAATGAACCAAATGCCTATTTTAAGTCTTTAGTGCTGTAATTCTTAAATTATAATAAATCGGTCCAGTCTCTTTTGATCTTTTCTAGATCTTTTTTTTTTCTAGATGATTATTTTTACAAGAACCTAAAAATCTTTCAGAAGCCTTTCAGTGGTCTCTGAAAGGGAAAATAAAAAGCTTTATACTGTTACAGCAGAAATATCTGAACTTTGAAACTCAGTTTTTATATCCAGCACTTGGATCCTAGCTGCACACACAATGGCTTATATTAATTACTGCAAAAATATTTTTAAAATAATTTCATTTCAGTAAAACAAAGCATATTTACTTGTAATTCTTTATGAAGCATGTTCTAAAGTAAAGCCCCTATATCTTCTATTAGCCCCATAATTTTTTCATTGGATAATGGTTTTAGAAACTTATGCCTTTGATAATATGCCCTAATTGTAAAATCTAGAATCAGATTTTATCTTTGAAGTTATTTTTTAATTTTTGTGTGTGTTGCAATCGGAAACAAGATGCTCAGTGTTTTACAAGTTTGTGTTTCGCATTAACTATGAGTTTATTGTCAATTCTTGTATTATCTGTTTTGTAACAGAATTTAAAGGATATTTTTTTAACTTGGTTAATATAGGATATTTTCTAAAAGACAGGACCTAAAAGAAGAACCTCTAAAATAAGTTTTCATTTAGTCTTCTTACCAATATTCTGACAAAATTATAAATATGAGCATAAAACCACTTGAAGAAATTGTCATTCAATTAACTTCTCAATGAAAAGCCACAGTATCTTGAACGCTTTTGGTTATCACCGCAAGTATGGCCTTACCATACCGTAGTTTTGCCCCATTTGGAATCCCTTTTCCTGTGAATCCAAAACTTTCAGTGGAACAAAAACGCTTTAGCCTGAACAAAGTTTCAAGATACAAGAACACGAAAGTACTCACCAAGATCAGCACTGGTCCCTTCTTTGTCTGTTTTCTCAGATTAAATAAGATAATAAAATGTTTCTCTCTTCTATTGCTGTTTTTCAATAGGGTTTACTGGTCAGCACTGTGAAGCAGATGTTGCCAGCTGCCTGTCACAACCCTGTGGAGCCCTCAGCATCTGCAATGATACACTGGGTGGCTATCTTTGCTTCTGCGCACCTGGTTTTATAGGTGGGCTCAAGAATTCTTGGGGGAAGGTCCTAGTTAACACTGGTTAATTGTTTAAATTGGTCCTAAATCTCAGAAAATGAAGTGACTCTGAAATAACAATTTAGCAGCATCCCCCCACTTGGGCAAAACCAACTTTTGATTTCTCGCACACAGGAGTATTCAGCTGTGTAGACGTATTCATCTGTAAAAAATACCAACCTCAGGGGACTATTTCCACTCCAATAACTCTTACTTCATATTCTTTTAAACAGGGGGTCAGCCTAACACTGATGCGATTGCAGCTCATGTAGCCATATACAAGTTAGCCTTAATTTATATACTTTGTGCTTCCCATAACAGTACAGCTGCAGTAACAAGGGCCTCAACATCCAAATAGGTATTCAAGATGCTGGGCAGGCTTAATTCTTCCTGCTTGAACCCGTCCTGCACATCACTGTCATTATACCTGACTAGATTTCAAGTTAGCTTAGACATGTCAGCACACTGTGGCTATAATTCCACACTGCAGTGAGAAAAAGGGCCTTTCAGATTCAGATCTTCCTGCTCACCTCTGAGACGGGAGGAATTCCCTGGGCGACGGGTGGCCTCCGTAGCCCAGACCCCTCCTGTCCAACTGCAGTGACACTCAATCATGGACTTTCATCAGGCTCCTAAAGCGGGAGCAGGCTGACCTGACCGCCCCGCTATGGCCAAGGAGGTCAGAGGCAACCAGAGGGACTCATAGCTTGTGTAGACACAGCTATGTCCCCCACAGCTCTTAAAATGTTGCTCTGTCTGCTAATACAGGCATATTTTAATTTAATAACTGTGGTGTTTGTGTCTGTAATATAATGAAATGCCATATCTCATTGGAATGTTTTGTTTTTACTACTAAAATCTAAACTATAATTGTTGTTACTTGTGATAAATTCCTGCCGAAGTCTTATTTTATTCAAATGTTTATACTCACATCTACATAATATTAGATTACCCTTTTTTATTTTATACTTTCTCCATAGGCAAAAAACGAATGTAACCCACAAAACCCCTTTGAAAGAATCAGGAACTTTTTTTCATGTCTCTTAAGTAATAACAAATTTGTTGCCAATATTACTGATTTGGGTAATTCATACATAAAATACAAATGCAAATAAATGCTTTCTAAATTTAGTTTTATCTCGCAGGCAAGAAAACGCATTAGGCACATCTCTTCCTGACGAGAAACCAGCTGCTGTGTTTTATTTTTTATACTGCACATCTGATGCTACCTGATCACACCTACTTTTCTGAATATTATTTCTGAAGAGAAAATATTTCAACAGCTTTGGTCACAACCAAAACATTTCCAGATATTTCCCATGGAGATCTTCAGAGCATAACTGAAATTTAATAAATGATTGAAAAAGAATATTATAGAAAAAGACTGTGATACCTTATTATTTGATCTTAGAAACTGTACTTGCACTTTTATCATGTGTCAGGAAAATCCAAGACTTTACTACTCTTAAAATAATAAAACACCAATTTTTGAGGGCACCTATCAATGAATCTGTAAAACTTCCATTGTGTCTTTGTTGAACGTTAGGTATTATGTATAAGTTTCACTTTTGCTTGTAAGCAACAAGAAGTAAATTCCCTGAAAACAATTTGTGGCTCATTGGTAAGATTCTCTGCACGTAACCTCAGTTATTTCATTTTGTTGTTGCTGCTTGCACTGGACGCTCACCAGTGACATGCTCCTAATGAAGTGAATCCTTCACTTCTTCCCAGGTAATAACTGTGAGATTGAGGTGGACGAGTGTCTCAGTGACCCTTGTCACAACGGAGCCACGTGTGTTGATCATCTGAATGCCTTCCAGTGCCTCTGTCGGGATGGATTTCAAGGTATTAAAGAAGCCAGAAAAACTGCACCTTCATAAACCCGCTTGGAGGTTTTACCAGTATTCACATTTTAGATTAGGAGAGTGTATTATTTTAAGGTCACCTGAAGTTCTAAACATGTACATTCTTCATCTTGTAAAAAGCTATCCATTATGCTTGCCTGGCAGCATGGAAATAAGGGTTTGCTCCTGGCTGGCGGATTTCTTGTTAGAAGTGGATAAGCTGGGTTCAGTGAAATTTTGCATATAGTATATCCCTTTTTCTGCAAGCTTTTTAAACAATTGGCAAATGTAACGTAATAGAATTAAAGGACAAACCTGTGTGGAGAAGGTTTTGTTCTTGGCATATTTGTAGAATTTATATGAGAAATGTAACCACTTTGATAATTGTATGTATTTATATTTGCAGTTGTTCTTTACTTTTGTTTCAGATTAGGAATTTAAAGTGCATCTATTTTCTTTTTAGTGCATCATTTTTTAAACAGTATGGATCCTTAGTTATTGAAGTTCCAAAGCAATGTGTAATTTAAATAGCACAGGAAAAAATATCAAATTTCTACTGCAAGTGCTAATCAGAACAACTATAGCTTGCATAGTTCTTTATTAAAATATTTAAACTTCCAGATTTTGCAATTTTATTTCATTTTTCATTTATTCTTCAAATGCTAAAAAATTAAGACCATTCAGAAATATTTGTAATGGAGTATTTTTTTTTTTCAGATTTTAAGTAACTTTGTTGTTATGGCAGCTATATTCTAGGCTAGAATAAATGGTTTCTTGTCTACATCATTTTTTTCCCATTTACTGAGCCTGCACCTCTTGCATTTATCATGAACACAAGGAAGATTTTCTCTCATTACATTGATGTGCAGTCCATTATATTTCAATGTAATTCATTTTCTGTACTTCTGTATTGATATATATTAATATGATTGCTTTTAATCCTTTGGGAAAATTACTGAAAAACTTGAACACTAAAAATATCATCATATAGCTATAGTTGCCCAAATTTGAATATAAAAAGGGTGTCTAATAGATTTCAGCAGGTGAGTTGTATTCAGTCAAAATAAATGTAGGTATTTAATTACATGGGCCATATAACAACTTCTCTCTCTGATTGTGTATTTATAGGTGCAACTTGTGAAATAAATATAAATGAGTGTCATTCCTCTCCATGCCTTCATAATGCAACATGTGCAGATCTTATAGGTGGCTACGAATGCCTCTGTCTATCTGGCTTTACTGGTGAGTGATATTAGCACTAAGCCTTGTTTTCTACAGCAAGGTAGTCCACAAGACATCCATTAAGACATTACTGACTAGATTGCTTATGTTTCCTTCTCATTTCTCTTTTTCTGCCCTGGTCTAATGTTTCATTTGCATGCCAACAAATTGGAACACTGACTCCATCTGTAAACTAAATAGCACAAGATAAATTATTCTGCACCCAGAAAGCCTTGAAAGCTTCCACACACTACAAAGATTATCTAGCATTTAGTAGCTCCGAAATAAGTTGTTAGTATTTGTGGTGAGGAGAATTAAAAGGCTGCTGACATTAATAAGTGTGGGTTTTTTATTTGACTGATTAATATTAGTTTTTCCTCACAAGCTGCTTGAGATTCTTATGGTGCAAATGAATTATAAATTGGTGCCTGCTTGTCTTAGTAAATCTTCAAATCTTTTGTCTTTCCAAAGGGGCAAGATGTGAAACAGATATAGATGAGTGTGCTTCGTTTCCCTGCAAGAATGGAGCCACCTGCATTGACCAACCTGGTAATTACTTCTGCCGATGTGTGGCTCCATTTAAAGGTAATGAATACCAAGGGAGAGAGGAAAGCAAACATAATTAACTTTAGAAAGCATTTCTGTCAATTGTCTGAACTGATTTCACCCTTCCTACGGCATTATTAGTCCTTCATTTTATCAAGCAATGCTTTTAAAGTGACCAGCCAATTATGCCTTAGGCTGCAAGTAATGTCAAGTAAACTTTGTTTATACATCTACTAGGAGTGTTTAGTTATTAATCCAAATGGATACTGTAAAATCAGCTTGTTAACAGAATCACATTATTTGCCAGATTTGAGGCGTATGCCCATTGAGCAGCCATCTCAAGCATCCACTTCTATGTATTTTTCTCTCTAATTTGATTATTTGTGGAATTCTGCAATTTATTTTTTTCAGAAAATACGTTATCTTGGCATTCATAAATTGTGTGTTTACTTCTGTTTGCGTTTTTAAAGGAACTGCTTTAATGTAACCATTTAAAATAAGTTTGGAGGGGGAGGATAACTTTAAATACTCAATGCTAAAATAGCTCATAATAACCAATTATACAGCATTATCAAGTGAATCTAATGTAAAGAATAGTTTCAATTAAAGAGGCCTGTTGATCTATAAATTAAATATAAACATATTTTCCCCCTACAATTCGATATAATGATGCATATTTAGGATTCCTGAGTGATCATTAAAATACAATTTTCTTGCTTTGCTGAGACAGCAGGGTTTTTCCCCTTTAGGGAAGATGATTGCATTAAATTCATCATTCATGAGAAAGAATGAGCTCTATGTATTGTTCTTATTATTTTAGTTAATGGTCAAAATCTAGTTTGTCATATTTATTAGTTTCAATTTATTTTCTGTTGAATAAAATCTAGTATAATAACGAGTCAATGAGTACCACAATTTCAGAATTGCCTCTGCTTAGAAAGATGTGAAACCGTTTTCAGCACATGGTTAGAAATAGTGCTCTTTTAAGTGCTTATTCTGCAAGGAGTCGGACTTTCAGAAGAGTTCAGTATTTATTTCGATATTTAAGTAAGTGATTAAAATTTCAGAAAGAGAACATTTCTGAGGTCATTGTTCCAGAAGCTGGCAGTTTCTAATATTGTCAATATTAAGGCTAAATCCCTTTGGCATGATTCATAAATGGTAACTGAGAACATAATATTCTTAGTACAGGATGTTTATAATCTGTAGGGTTCCTGTTAAAGTAAATGGGTTTTGAAACTGTTTGCTACTTCACAGCTTGACTCAGTACTTTTTAAGATCAAATTCTTTCTCTAGATTTTTGATGGCGTAAGTAAAAGCAAAAGTAGATCCATTTGAACAGTCTACCTCAGTCTCACACCATCCATTTGTTTAGTTTTGAACTGCTGTAAATGTAAGCTCTAACTCATTCACAGTAAGTCAGCACAAATAATGGCTAGTTCAACTGTACTTTTAGTTGTGTGAAAATATTCAGGTTATCATAAGGACTAGTTTTTGTGCACTAATTCCAGCTTGCAGAAATGATTTACTAAACAAGCAAACATTTTATTAATGACAAAAACTGTATCATTATATCTGTTTTATTTTTGAAATACTTCCACAGAATTTCTTCCTCTTTTTTCCTTGGTGGGAAAGTAAAAATGCTATGTTAGGAATACTGCCATTTTCATAGAAAGGAGTTTGGAGTATGTCTTATTTCAAACTTTTTGGTATCCCACACCACATTCAGATTTTCCCAGCACATCCCAGCACTTTCAGATTTTCGTGTATGTTTACTTTCACATTAGTCCAAGGTGAACTTAAAAATTCTTCACATATTTTTTTCGAGTATAACTTCCTTGTATTTTTTTAAAGGAAACACCTGTGTACAATGACAAAATGTTTTCGCTTTTGTCATTGACTTCTGTGACATAAGGGAAGACTTCCCAGGCTTTCAAAAACCATGATGCTTGGGCTGTGATAGAAATTGGAATATTTCTTCAAATGTTTGACAGTCCATGCTGTGAAAATTCTCTGTGCAAGCCTGATGCGTACGTGATGTCTTAGTCTTCCTTCCATGGGGCACGGATCATTTTGTAAAAATCTGATTTCCATGGTATTATCAATGCATGGTTGCCAGGATGCTAACAGTGACACAGCTAATACATTCCTCTCCATTATTATTCCCCTGAAAGAGGATTTCCTCATAGCTGGTGCAGATCACAGCTCTTTCTTTACTCTGTAATATTTAATTGGAATTCTAGTCACTGGAATTGCTACCTTTGACTTTTGCTGAATGTTTTGCTGAGCTCAGCCCAACAGCTCAGAGTTCTGGTAGATACTGGCAGTTCAACTATGCAGAACTCATAAGAAAATTGAAGAAATGTCCAGATATGACATAACAACCTTGTAAACTCTTAATAATGTTCTAATTACCCAATATGACAACTCCAGTCTATTTTTCCCATTACAGCCACATTCTTTTTCCTATAGAGAATAAAACCGAATTTCTTTCTTTCTTTCCTTCTTTTTTTCCCCTCCCCAGAGTCAAAGGGCTGTAAGTCACTGATAAGGTGCAAAAATGATGGATTTTAAAGTCCATATATTTTTATATCATAATGCTTTGGGCCTTGGTTGTTTTAGGGGAGCAAGATCTGATTAAAAAAACCCGAAATCTATACAAGGTTATATTATCAGTAAAGACTCTCCTGTGTAAGCCCACACAGGAAGCCAAAAGGTTCCGGAGAATGAATAGGCATGTGTTGTAACTACGGTCAAATGAAGAAAAAACAAAAAAAAAAGAAAAGAATGATATAAAGTACATATGCATATGATTTTGTGATTTATCACACAATTATCTACTTTAAATACACTGTATATGCTTGTGAATATGTTCTAATTACCACAGTATGATAGTCTACCTTTTCTGTCAATTTTTCAGTTTCTGTCTGCTTTCATTGATGTTCTGTCACTGACTTGTATGGCATAAATTACTGTAATACCTCTCACTTAAATACCTGAGTGCTATTTACCATATTGACATTTATACATAATATAGTAAAATGTTCTCTTCATATGGAGATTTAACCTAAATATATAGAGCATGTGGTTGTTTCTGCTAGGTTCCAACACATCAGTCACTGCAAGTATGCTATTATTTTAGAAATGTCTCTCTTTCCAACCCTACCATATCTGAGGTGCCTTGTGGACATTTATTATCAGAGGATATTCTGAAGCTAAATTGTTCGGAAACGAAGAAAGGGGATCAGCTGGTTTTCTGTTGCATTCCCATCTGGCTAAGTAACTATTGCAACTGGGAGCATAAAGCAAGGGAGTTTTGATTTGACTGCAGAACAAATTGTAAATTTTAATATTAGCAACAGGAGAGGGCAGATCAGAAATATATTTAGCTGCACTTTTGACAAATATATTATCACTGATAGTCTTTGGCAGTAATGTATCTATTGCAGTGGTAAGTAGTCCTCTTGTATGAGGTTGGTTCTAGTATCCTTGCCGGGGAGTCCTTTTAAAAACTTTTCTATTATGATATTGATTTTACAGTTGGAACCTTTATATAATAGAACCATACTTACTATAGAATTGATATTAAGTATTTCAGAAGAGAGAAGAGTGTGCAAGAAACTTATTGTGAGACTGTATCTAATTTAGGGCTCCTAACTGTTTCATGGAAGGTAAAATGAGAGCTCCCAGGCCTCTGTAAGGAGATACTATCTTGTCCCATTAAAAATTCATGCATGATTCAAGAATGCTGCAGCTGGTAAATTTTATAGTCCCCAGTGGTATATTTTATCTATATTTACCACGCTGCTCCTTCCATGTGGAAGTGTGTTAAATACACAGTACAGGTTATTTATAGAGAATAATGGCAAGCACAACTTGATAATAATTATGGTTTGAAGTCAGCTTGCAATTTTATTTCCAATGAAAGTGAGAAAAGCTCCTCATTTTTTTATGCTAAGGATTTAAAGAATATTTTTCCAAACCTCAAACGTACCATTTTTTTTTCCCAGTCCCTTGCTGGTCTCCATGTAATTTTGCAAAATATATTTTTTTGTTGCAACCTATTTATTTTGTTTTAAGGCTGAAAAGTATCCTTTATAGTCTTCCGTCTGTGTTAGCAAAATCAGAACGGTTTTTCTGGATTGCTATAGTTTTATTCATTTTATTTAGGTTTAAGTCTTCACATGTTTTAGAGCTAGAGGGGCCCATAGCTTTTTTTTTTTAAGAATCATTTTGCTATGAAGGGAAAGGGAGGAACGCACAGAATTTCATTCATGTCAATTGCTTAAAAGTATTCAGACAGAAGAGGTGGTGCTTAGGTGCACCACTGCTCTATGCCAGTTTTCTGTGTCTTGGTAAAACTGGCCGACTACACAGTAGATGGATCTTTCCTAAATTTTAAGTTGATCTGCATTCAAGGTATTGCTGCATGCTTTGCTCCAGTCATTAGCTGTTTCATCCATATTTAGTCCTATTGTGCCCCAAACATTTCTGATGTTCTACAGGAACTTTGCAATATATTTGATACCTTTCTGACACTAGGTCCGTAGCTATAAAGACGAGCTTACTGTCCCCAGCCTGGGAGTGCTGATATTTTTACATACCACAAACCACATCGGTGAAACTAGTCCTACCTGCTAGACACATCTGTCCTTGCTAAGGGCCTAACAAAGTGGGATCAGCTCTACGTCAGCTGTGCTGCTTATAAGGACTCCCAGCCTGGAAAAGGAGGATGATACCACTACAGTTTTAAGACCAGCTCATTTTTACAGAAGATAAAGTAGGTCTTAGGTCTGTTATCCTTAATAAGGATAGAAAACAAGGAATAGATCTTGCACTTCTACACCAGAACTATTTTTTTTTTCTCCCCATTTTCTACACTGGGAAAAAAGAAAAATGTGACCCAAACAACTTTACCAACATTACTGTGAGCCAGTCTTCTGCTCTTCCCAAGAGATGTTCAGCAAGCAAAGGAGACATAAAAATGGCCCCCTCTGGCAGACTGTATATTTTGATACATGGCAAGCCTGTAATAGCTATGCATATTTTCTTTTACTATTTTTTAAAGAGCTCTTTAGTATCTTGTTTTCAATAATTGGAACGAATAAGTTTATCCTTTGATCCAAATTATCGCATGACTCATTTAAAAAATGCACTGTATTTATTTGGTCTAGATACCACTAATAGGTTTGTCCTTTTTAATCAAATATGTGTAATTGTAGAGGAAAATTGAAATTCTGTTCTGAGGAAATGTCTACTTATTTGCTGCAGCCTTAATGACACATGTCTCCAAATGTGTTGCAATTAAGATTAAAGCAAAAATGGTAATTGGCCATTAAACATGTTGCAAAAGAAAGTAAACCAGTGATACAGGCAACTCAGCAGAAAAAAAATGCTTAAGTCTGTTGAAAAGCAGGAGTAATAATGGACTTTTCAGCATAGGACACTATTATGGGAACAGCTAATTACAAAACAGATAATAAGTAAGAAATTTAAGTGCTCATGAAGGCAAAAAGATAATGCAGCAATTAGTTTTTCAGTTCTCATAGGCCAAATCTCAGTCTTTCCTGTGCCAAGATCCATGCAAAAATGCATTATTGCAGGACTTGTGTCCCTCTCCAGCATATCTCTGTGCTAGAACATAGAAGAGTATCTCCTGTTGGACACCAGTCTCTATCAGCTTTTGTCACTCTCTTGGCACTGAGCAGCCAAATAAAATCTTTTTTAGAGGAAAAATGAAACTAGTGCAGAGAGCTATGTATGGTGCTTCACATTACATAGGAGCTTTTTGTGTGTAAAGAAGCACAGGGTTGCCATATTTATGATACATGATCTAAAAAATGTGTATTGGCTCTAGGCAATAAAGCAGGATTGATGTAGTTGATCTAAAAGGTTATGTGGTACCAAAGTTGGAATCAGTGTGGACAGGGACTTGCTATTAGCCTATATACATTCACTGTATAGCCTATATACATTCATGAAGTTCATTGCAGAACTTCATCAGTATTTTTATATTTTTACTGATATTTCCATTAATCTTTTTTTTTTTTTTTTTTTTTTTTTTCCTAAAAACCGCCATTTAGGTATGTAAGACCAGGTGGGTTTATCTCCAAAATTAAAGAATTCTCAGAGCAAGTCTGTTGCCTAACCATGTCTAGTGTCAATTTAGATACATCTAAATGTCCAGATATCTGAGATATCTACAAGGTTCTGCAGATATGTCAAGACATGTAGGAAATCCAAGGTTGTCCAGAGCAGCACTGAGAACTCAAACGCATCTCAAAAGCTGCTAGTTGCTTATCTGTGGCATGGGATGTGCTTTCAGCTCTGCTTTCAGTTTGCAGTTTGGGACACACTTTGATCCACAAGAAACATTTCCTAAGCCTTTTTAGCTCTGGGAATATTGCATGTGTAGACCCAGTCATACGCAGGAGATAAGGGGGTGTGAACCTCACTGTTCGTTCTGTGAGAATGGTGTGTGAGGACCTTTCTTGCATGGAGGAGGTCAGATATGTAGATGACAGTAAGGTTTGTTCACTGAGAATGAGAAGGTCTAGGGATACCTTCCTCAAAGAGTATTCCAGTAATAATGTGCAAATCATGAATATTTCAAATCACAATTTAAAGCATGGTTGCGTTTCTTCCTGTCTCTCCTTCAAATTATGAGGGTGTTGGGAGTTCTTCAAAACAATGTTTGGACCTTTTATTTTGGGGGGAGGTCTTCTGGCTAGTCAAACAAATGTTGGAAGTTTTATTTTTTTAAATGTTTATAAAGGCATTCTGGCACAGGGATATCTGCCAGCACAAATCAAAATAATGAAGTAATAATCTTAGTACCATCTACTATAAAAAATGTCAGACCAAATGCTTGTGATCTCACAAATTTTATGGAAAAAAAAAAGAAAAGAGGGTCTCAAAATGGAGAAGGGATTGGTTATGTAAACTATACTATGGCAGCCATTACTCTATCTGCAAATGGTAGGACATGTCCTACACAATAAGGAAAAAAAAGAGTTTTATAATATCAGTAAATTTTCCATGCATATCAGTAATTTCTGTTTAATTCTGGTTCAATAAACAGTGATAGGAGACAACAAAGAAAAGAAAAGCATTTTCTTATACTTCAGATAGAAGGAAATTTTCCATTATAGCATTTTTTTTTTGAGAGAAAACGAAGCATGTTTTTATGTTGAAATGTGAAAAGAGGAAATATGGAAATAGACTTGCATTTCCATTGTTTTGTAGTTGCAAACTTGTATGATTTTTTAAAAAGAAAAAATGAAACTAAATTATATCTTCAACTTTTTTTATCTGTTTTTACAGAAATGTATATAGGTATGGAACAGTAATATAGACATCTCTATGGGTTTCATTTTGTGATGTGGGTCTATCTCATGCCTTGATCCAGCACTGTTGCATGGCCAGCATACACAATTAAGGGTGTTTTTTTTTTTTTTCCTTTTTACTTGAGAAGTGCTAAGTATTGCTTTTCAAACATTTTACTTAAAAAGAAATAACTACAGATTTTCAGTTTATATGGATTTCACAGAAAATGCCTTTTCACAGAATGTGTATACTATTACAAAGCTGTGTCTTTCACAGAAAGTAGAATTTGCATTCCAAGGAAAATAAAGCTTTTGCTATGAATTTGAATCGTCAGAAAGGCTTGTTTTTATTTTGAAATTGGTAGAGTAATACTTTGCTTCTTTTTAAGTAATATTTAACATATGCATGCATCTCCAGGTATGCGTTTTTTCCTATCCACTTCCAATGTACTTCAAGTTTTTATTTACACATACAAAACTTTAATCATCATGCAGGCATTTGTTTGTTAATAGATGAAAATAATTCTAAAACAATGGTAAGATTAACAGTATACCTGAACTTTTTTGAGGTTTTAGAAAATAACAATTTGAAATATTTAATAAAGACAATTTAGTATTCAGAGTTTTAGGACTGCATGGACCCCAAATTTTATTATAACTTATTGCTTATTAGTGTTCTCATAAGCTGCCATTATACTAAAATACATTTATGAAAGCCTTTGTGAAGGGAGTGAAGGGCTAATCAATATCAAGTTAAAATAATTTTAATAGTAGATGTATCAGTTAATTTCAGAAACACCCTTTGGAAAAAACATAAACTTGTTTAAAGATCAGATGCAGGATTGTGGGAGTTATTTTTGTCTTTGTATATAGCCTTATAGTTCCCTTGCATACTGGTATATCTGCCAGAACAAAACACATTTGTACTATATTTAATGGCATTCATTATTTAGATTTGCCAGGGAAGACATGGTGCATACTGACTTTAATGTTAGAAGTGTCTTATAGCCCTGCTGTTATGAGGTCAGTTATAGAAAAAAAATGAAACATAACACTGCTGGAAAAAAAAAATCATCATAATAAATTACAATAATTGAAAAACATGGAAAACATCTAAGAAAAATATATTTGTTATTAAAGTGACTTTAGTTGTTAGTTTTCAATGCATGCATAAAATTAGGTTACTGTCATTTTGAAAAAATGATCTCTTTAAGCATTCTAAGACTTCAAATTATAAACCAAACAGTACAAATTTAAATAAAACATCCCAGAGTGCATATGAATTTTGAAAATTTTCTTATATTTATGTGAGTCCTATAAAAATAATCTGTTTTTCTTGCATTTGTCTCTGAAAAATAAAGGATAGCTTTCTGCCCTATGCTTTCCCTAGTGACATCCCTTAACCTGGTGCAATTTTTTCATTTCATAGAAGCAAAACGCTATTAGCTTCATTCATATGATATACATCTGTTTCAGTTCAGATACAAGTGGGAGTATAAAAGAAATATTATAGTTTGACAATTTTAGCATGAAGTAATGGTACAACCATTCTTTCCTTTGATTAAAGCTACTATTATACTTAATGTTGTGATAGCACTTCTGATGTTGAAATCACATTCTAAATATAGAGGACATATTGCCTCTTGAGAGACCTCCTTGGAGGAATTCCATGGGCTAGGGCGCTAGAAGGAAGGGGGCCCAAGAGAGCTGGTTAGTATTCAAGCAGCACCTCCTCCAAGCTCGAGATCAGTGCATCCCTATGAGTAAGAAGTCAGGCCGGCAGGGCAGGAGGCCTGCGTGGATGAGCAAGGAGCTGCTGGCAAAACTCAAAAGAGAAAAAGGCAGTATACAGAATGTGGAAAAAAGGACAGGCTCCTTGGGAGGAATATAGGAATGTTGTCAGGGAATGCAGGGATGCGACAAGGAAGGCTAAGGCACAGTTGGAATTCAATCTGGCAAGGGATGTTAAAGACAACAAGAAAAGCTTCTTCAAATATATCAATGGGAAAAGGAAGATCAGGGAAAACGTGGGTCCGCTGGTGGATGGAGTGGGTGCCCTGGTTACAAAAGACACAGAAAAAAGCAGAGTTACTGAAGGCCTTCTTTGCTTCAGTGTTTACCAAGTGCAGCCCTCTGGAATCCCAGTCCCTAGAAACAAGAGAAGGTGTCTGGAGAGAGGAAGATTTGCCCTGGGTAGAGGAAGATTGAGTCAGAGAGCACTTAGGGAAACTTGACACACACAAATCCATGGGCCCTGATGGGAGGCACCCCAGAGTGCTGCGGGAGCTGGCGGATGTCATAGCTAAGCCGCTCTCCATCATCTTTGAAAGGTCCTGGAGAATGGGGGAGGTGCCGGAGGACTGGAAGAAAGCCAATGTCATGCCAGTCTTCAAAAAAGGCAAGAGGGAAGACCCAGGCAACTACAGGCCAGTGAGGCTCACCTCCATCCCTGGGAAGGTGATGGAACAGCTCATCCTGGCAGTTGCTTCCAGGCACGTGGAGGACAAGAAGGTGCTCAAGAGTAGTCAGCATGGATTCACCAAAGGGAAATCCTGCTTGACTAACCTGATCACCTTCTATGATGGAATGAACAGCTGAATAGATGAGGGGAAAGCGGTGGATGTCATCTATCTGGACTTCAGCAAGGCTTTTGACACCGTCCCTCACAACATCCTTCTGGGCAAGCTCCAGAAATGTGGGTTAGATGAGTGGCCAGTGAGGTGGGTTAGGAATTGGCTAGATGGCAGGGCTCAGAGGGTGGTGATCAGTGGCACAGAGTCGACATGGAGGCCTGTGGTTAGTGGTGTCCCCAAGGGGTCAGTCCTGGGCCCAGTCCTGTTCAATTTATTCATCAATGACCTGGATGAAGGCACAGAGTGCTCCCTCAGCAAGTTTGCTGATGATACCAAACTGGGGGGAGTAGCTGACAGTCCAGAGGGCTGCGCTGCCATCCAGAGGCACCTGGACAAACTGGACAAGTGGGCAGTGAGAAATCTTATGAAATTCAACAAAGACAAGTGCAAGGTCCTGCACTTGAGGAAGAATAACCCCACTCACCAGTACAGGCTGGGGACCGACATTCTGGAGAGCAGCTCTGCAGAGAGGGACCTGGGCGTCATGGTGGGTGACAAGCTGACCATGAGGCAGCAGTGCCCTCGTGGCCAAGAAGGCCAATGGGATCCTGGGGTGCATTAGGAGGAGCGTCTGCAGC
>VZSV01000146.1:903162-927516 GCA_013398735.1 Nothocercus julius | reverse complement strand
AAAAAAAAAAAAAAAAAAAAAACCTCTGAACTTAGGAAAACACTGCATTGTCAGTAGTTCATTAAAATGTCGTTGAAAATGGTAGCTTCATAAAAAAATTAGAAAAGACGTGCTGGATAATTTCTAGACCATATTATGTAATTATTGCCAATGTTATCTCTACCTGTATTACCCCAACATTATCTCTACCTATCTAACATTACTTATATAAAATAATAATATAAGATATATATGCATTATTATTCACTTCAATAATTAACCTTCTAAGATGCCGAATACCTGACTGTTTGGCCAATAAACTATGTTGGCACAAGGTACTCTCTCTCTCTCTCTCAGCAGGTAAAGGGCAGTTAAACTAATACAAATACAAAACCTACAGAACTCGTGGAAGAAAGGCCAAAGTACAGAATAAAATCTTTGTAGCAGATTTAGTCACTCTTCATCCTTCCTTGATGTCAGTTCTTGATTTCTTGTGTTTCAGGTCTTTTCTAATAAAGCGCCAGGGGGAATCCAATAGTTCGGACTCCTTTGTAAATGTCTCCCAGAAAGGGCCCTCCTCCTGACATAAAGTTAACAAAAAAGACAGCACATAGTGCTATATCCAGAAGGCAGTTTCCCCATTTTTGATTACTGCAACATTTTCCAAAGCTCAGCACCAGCACTGTAGTGTGTATAGTCGTACAGCTGTAACAACTGACTTGGAGGATCCCATCCTCGTTTGCCCCATGAGCTTCTCATTTGCACCACAAGAACTGTGTACAGGAGATACATTAACTCAACAGAGTTTGAGAGGTGCAAGGGAAGGACATGAAGATGCAGCTCAAAAACTCAGTTGATGCCTTGTGCCAGGAGCATTTACTTCCCTTGAAGTGCCTGTGCAGCTCATATATGTGGTTGAGACCACTTGGAGAGTGGAACACAGCATATATAAACGCTTATGCTTGATCACCATATATGTGAAATGCTACCTTAATGACTCCACTACACCTCTTTGTGAGTGGGAACAAGACACAAAGACACAAGTTGCTGAAGAACTGGTGCCAAGGAGGCACACTTAAGGAATCCACAGGTCCTGCATAATGACGGAGTAGTATCTCTGTTCATATTGTTGCTTTGTGCCTTTTGTACAATCTTGAAAAGGTAGTTTACTGGCATTTTAGCAGAGATCACAACTCCTAGACCATAGGACAATCTAGGCATCTCTTCATAGGCAAACTTTCTAAGCTACTGTTGGTTGTTTCGTGTCTCCAAAATGATTCTGATCCCTCTCCCAGACGCAGCACCCAGCACAGATTAGTGACAATAGCCACAATCCCCGCTACTGTCTTTTGGGTGAACCTGCACATAACTATCCATCTGTGCTCAACTGATACAATGCATAATGAACACTGGAAATAGTTAGTGAGATTTGCATTGCGCCAAAAGGAGAGGATCTCTGTTTGCATATTGCCTCAATAGCTTCACTTGGTTTCTTAGGGGAATTGCCAGTAGGTCAACAATCTCCCGTAGTATCTGCAGCAGCTTGTCCACTGCTCAAAAGAGCTGGCAACATACACATTTTCAAGTTTACCTACTAGATACATGCTTTGTTTTCACAAAATTCATAATGCTGATGAATAAAATGATACCACTACATAACGTTCCTGGAATTCAGTCCCAATAAAATTGATGTATTTTTAAAAAATCCTTCTGTTGGCCAATGATTAAAAGTTGGCCAAAGTCAGATGCAAAGATCAGATCAGCATCACAGTTTCCACTGGAGCCACTAGTAGAATGGTAACTGTGACACTGACTTCAAAACTTCACTCTGCAGCTACTTCCTCCTACCCCAGTCTGGCTTTAAGGGTGGAAGCCAACGGTTGGTTCTCACCTTTTGTCCAAACCTCCCCGTGCACCACCTGCAGTGATGCCACCTGCTCTGTCTTCAGAGCCTGTTGTCCTCATGAGTGCTTATTTAACATCACTACTGCAGCATTTAATACTATTTAGGAGATTGTCATCCAAATGGTGCTATTGTTTCTCTGAAACTAGCCACAAGTAGTTTATTTTCACTATATCGTCCTAATCATGGTAGTAGTTTGCAATCTGATATATTTTTTCATTATTCAGTCTATACTTCTATTGCAAAATGCTGACTTTGAGAGCTGTTGCCAGGTTTAATTCCTTAAAATGTTAGCAGAAAATGACTTTTTATTAAATTATTTCCCCAAAGGAATAACAACATCAAAGAGATGCCATTTTTGATTGTAAAAGAGTTCTGTGGTGCACATCAAAATATTTCATGTAAAGACTTATGCTGAGAAAATGAAAACAAACAAATGTCAATAGTCTTGTCATAAGGGAATGAAAACTTACCTCAGAAAATTTATTTTTATGTCACTTTTATAAATGGAGACTTTTGACTTTTAATAATGGCCTAAATAAAGAGTTTTTCAGCAAGAAATTACCTAAGTTTAGTGCTCATTTATGATATTTAGGGACTCTGTTGTAGAATTACTACAAGCAAATATAGTAGTAAAAATAAGACTAATATCACTTATATTAGCTGAATATTAGCAAGACAGAAAAGGCTAAACTGGCCTAATTGAGTTTAGCACAGTTGGAAAAATGTGCTGACCTTATTAATCGTTTAATGAAATTCTGGATTTGACTCCTTTTCACATTTGAGCTGTTGGGCATTCTTTCTTTTTTTTTTCTTGATAGTGTAGTGAGTATTACTCTTCTACTCTGTGATGACCAATCTACAAATCCTGATATATCAGTGGGAGAAAATACCTTATAAACTGTTTTCCTGGCATAGTATCCTTTTCTGCCAGTAATAATAGACATGCTATTATAGAAATACCAGATCAAGTAAGATAAAGACAGATTCAAACTAATCATCTACAATTAAACATCTGATATTCATGTACTCTTACAAAATTAGTCTATCATATTCTTTACAATAAAAAAGAGAAAATGCAATAGGCATGAGTTCTGTTTTCTATTTACTTAATTTACTTCAATAAAGAAATCAGTTTTTCTTCTATAATTTGTTTGTTGCTTGATTTATCAGAATAGCTTTAATCATCTATTTACAGATTTGAAAAAAAAAAGAGTGGATATGACAGCAACGGAAACATGTACTAACACTTCACCACCACTGCCAATTACAATACAACTATAATCTCTCTGTGACTATCTGCTTTTCAAAACACTCTATTTTAAAATTGGGCAACAACACTATTTTCTCATGTGCTTCGTATTTGTTTTGATTAGCCTAACAATAAATTATTAAATAATAAACATTTATCATAATTGTATTAAAAACAATATAAATACTTGTGCTCCTCAGAATGTGGGAGCTTTTTACATTACTATTTTTTAATACTGACGATGGTTTAAAAATGAATGGACAAGACAGTAAGAGTTTGAGGGACAAACTTACTTTTTCCGGTCTTACTGTCTTCCCAACTTTCCAGTTTGATATGAATGAAATCTTTGTAATTTCAGTGACAAGCATGAAAACTAGGTGGGATGAAAACACCTCTTTCTGATTCAAGAGAGGTGAAGGTAGCTTGAAAGAAGACACTGAAAAATGTTTAAAAAATACTACTACAAATTAATAATGTGTCATGTGTTTTAACCTTGTTTGGTAAATAGGAGATAACGAAGTTCATCAACTTTATGACCTGATTTTAATTTTCCATTCTTCATAAGTGTGAGGATATTTTAAGTGCCTATAGTAGATTCAAACAACAATAGCTGCAAATGACAATAGTCATTTGCTTCACCCTATTCTCTGTAGAGGGAAGGAAAAAAAGTCTGTTTCCTACCGCCTATATTTTGTCAGATGAGCACATATTTTGGTGTAATCTCTAATCAGTCCATATTTCCCTGGAGTTCCTACTCGTCTGCGAGCTGCACTGAGCAATGATCTAAAGAAGAGGCTTATGGCCCTGCTTGCAGAACAGCACGTGAGGCATGAACTCCTCAGCAGCCAGTCATGCAGCCTGGTTGCGCTGCGGCGTCGGCAGGGCCGGGAACCGAGGAGGAGGTGAGCAGGCTGCACAGCATTAGGGCAACAAACAGAAAATGAAGAGGTTCCTCAGAACTGAGAGGTTCCTCATCCGGAGAGGCACGTGGGCTGGCTGAGTCTGACGCATGTACCTGGTGACACTAAGAAGCAGCTGGTGACAGCTTGTAAGACTGCCTTCTAGGAGTCCAGGAGGGACAGTGGCACCCCTCTGTTGTCCAAATCTGATCTCTTTTTGGCATGTCAGAAGTTCGGATTCAGGATGCTGGATAGATACCTGAGCTATTACCTTCTGCTACTTGTTCGTGTGGGCACCAATGATACTGCCAATAGAGACCAAAGCCAGTGTTATTTGACCAGTGCCAGAAGGGAACGGTGGACTTTGGCGGTACAGGTGAAGGCCACGTGGGCCCAGAGAGGTTCTCCTCAATCCTGATGGTAAGAATAGACACACAGCTAATGTCCCTCTAAGGAGTAACATCCGACAGTGAGAGATGGGATCCATCTAACAGAGAGCAAGAGCACTTTTGCCAGCAGGCCAGCTTCCTCTGTGAGGAGAGTTTTAAATTGCATCTGTCAGGGAATAGAGAGAAAAACCCAAAGAAAAGTGCAAGTACATGGGATTGGAAAGAATTGTCTGCAGGAAAGTAAGATCAGCAAATCTGTCATACTTGGACAAGGTGGTGCAACTGTGAACCCATCTCAAGTGTCTGCAAACAGCGCATGCAGCATAGGACACAGAAGGAATAAAAAGTCCTCACGCACTCTCGGAACTATTGGCTCACTGGATTGACAGGGCACATGGTTGTGGAGTGATACCAACTGTCTGGAAAGACAGGCAGGGAAGATGGGGAGACAGGGCTGGGCTTAAGGCAAAGTAGTGGCTCGAATGCAGAGAGTTACACTATTGCATGGGCAGTGGTGATGCGCTGGTTAGACCTGGTGGGGCAGGCGGAGCAGTGAACCAGTACAGGCAATATTTTGGTGGGCATCTGCTACAGGCAGCTTGACCCAGAAAAGTTGATGGGGTTTTCTTCAAATAACTGGAGAAAAAAGCCTCATGAATTAACTGGAGTGAGCTCAGCAGAAGGCCTTCAAGATGGCTGTAGTCTGGTGCATTTGCTCCAGGCATAGAGAGGCAGAGGAAGCTGGGCTTGTGCAGCCTCGCAAAGAGGCCCTTCCAGGAGGGCCTAAGAGCAGCCTGACACCTACCTAGTGTGAGGGCATGGAGAAGACAGGCAAGCTCCTTTTCACAGAGTTGCACAGTGAGAGACATCTAGCCAGGCTTTCATAAAAAATGCTTATCATTAGTTACCGAATTCTAGATGATAAATCTGTCAATATGTGTTTAAACTGAATTTATGAAAGCACCACAAGAATCTGAAAGTGCTGCATTCAAATATAGTCTCTAGTACCTTATTTTCTGAGTCTGTTCATATTTAGCCTTTTGCACTTCAAATATTTTCAAAAATGTTCTTATAAATTATGTTTGAGGTAGCAAGAGTCAACTTCAGTTAAAGGTTAAAATAAATTATGAATTTAAAAAAAAAAAGAATTTATCCACAGTTCTTCAGACACTCCTATTTTTTGGAGGGACTGAGACTAGACAAAAGTTGTTCTGCTGGTCTTTGATGAGTGATACAGTTATAACACACACATTGTGCAGAAAGAAAAGGCAGAAGAAACCTGGCATGTTATTCATGCCAGAGCAAAATTTCAGCACAGGAAAATGCTTGAAATAAGTATTTGTAAAGTATTTGTAAATAAAATGAACCTCTAGGACTTACGACATAGATCTTCACTGTTTCTTACTGCTTCATCACTTAGTAATTGCTCATCAGGACTTTGTGACGCTCTGGCCTAAAACTATCTGCTGTATCTGCTGCTAGAGAAAAACACTATAGTAGGGGTAAACTGATGCATTCTGGCATGTCGTTTGCTTTATCTCCTATAAATGTATATCCCACTGCCCCAGACATTTAAACATGTGAGAAGACAGGACAAGTCTGCTTTGGAGAGTCTTCCATCAACCCCGGAGGAAAAACAATTCCTGCATTGCTGCATCATCCGACAGTTCCCCTTACCATTGCGAGCCATGTGTTAAACTTATCCATGTGGGTGTGAACTCCACTTTAGGAAGCAGCGGAGTTGTCACCCACGTCAAGCTGCTGCAATATAAAGATGAAAACCTCAGGGCAAAACCGCAGAGTGCCATATGGCAGCTTTCGCCACGCTGTTGCAATGAATCCCCGCACCGAGACTGCCAACCGCCAGCAGCAGAATCGCCCTGCGTCACAGGCACCACCAGTCACATAAAGACAAGGAATGACTTGTGCCGTTCTCCTTCTCCCCTGCCAGATTAGCTGCTGTGGTCAGAGGCTTTTTTTACCCCAACTGGATTCCCATCTGTTGTTTTTGCAGCCTTAACAGTTGAGCACTTAAGAAGTTATCTTGTAACAGAGAATCAGCTCAACCCAAACCCACATAGCCAATGCTATGGAGAATGTGTGGCAACCTTCTTATACGCGCTGCCAAGAATTAATTGTTAGTACAGTTTAATGTCTTGATAGTCCGATAGTCCGTATTGTCTAATTAATACAGGAAAGCCTCATTAATAGCACAGTTAAAAGTGTTATAAAAGCGCTGTTGTTAGGCCCACCTTTCCAAAGTCCCCATGTCCCGCATCAACACTTCAGTCTCCCGCAGGAACGTGGGGGGAGGGTTGCAATTAGCTGTCAGCACCCACAGGTCCTCACTGCCAGAGGACAGATGGTCCCGGCTCTTCCTCCTCAGACTTGGATCCTCTGGGGTTTCACTTCCTACAGCTCCTGCCCACAGGTGCTAGAGGGGCGGGAGCTGGAGCTGGGGCTGGGGCTGGAGCTGGAGCTTGGACTAGGGCTGGGGCTTTGGGCTGGATCTGGGCCTGGGGCTGGGGCTGTTTCAGGGTGGGCAGCAGCCCCGGCAGAGGCTCCAACCAGCGCGGCCCAGCTCGGGCCACGGGCAGCCCTGAGCCCCGGCCGCGGCAGCGCCAGCCTGCGGCCTCCCCCTGGAAATGGCAAAATGGTGTCTACTGGCATGCGATAACCACAAGATGGTGGAAAACGCACACACACAGTCACACGCACAACCATCGTGGTGTCGTAGAAGGTTAAAACAGTGGTAAGGGTGGCGTTGCTGGGGTAGGAGAGCAGCTGCTCCTGGAGGGAAGGTCACAGCACACGCTTCCTCCCATCCCCAGTGTCGCCGGATTCTCATCCGTTACCTGCTAGAGCGGTTGTTGCAAAAGGACGGGAACTGTGAGATCTTCTGTCATAGAGCTATTTTTATACACTATGGAGACAGACATTCATTATGAAAAATTATTTCAGTTAGATAGTTTGTGTGTCATCATTAATTGCAAGCTGGACATTAATATAACATAAGGCTCCTGGCATTTCGTTCATGTTTGCTATTCTGCCTTAATCTATAAACATCTGTGACAACGAAATAGTGGGAAAAAAATGAGAGGAAGCTTTTAACTGTTTTTTTTTTTTTTTTTTTTTTTTTTTTTAATCTCAGTATGCTTTTAAAGCCAGTTTAGAGGGCAAGGGTAGACAGAAAAATTATAAAAGATATTCAAATAACTCGTTTGATTTTAAAATGCAGTGCCATTATATAAACAGGGCAGGTAAAAAATGACAGCTTTTTGTTTGTAAGTTTGCAAAGCAGGTGTCTCTGCATGGCAATACTCACGTATACATTTCTGAGACCCTGCAGCTCAGCATTACCTGGGAGCTAAAGCAAATACAGCAGCTGCAGGAATATGTTCATTAGTTAAACCCTGACAGCTTTGCCATTTTCCTTTTCAGGCGCTAACTGTGAGTTTAGGCCCTGCGAGGCCAGTAACCCCTGCGAGAATGGAGCCGTGTGCGTCGAAGAAATGAATTTGGACATTTCTCCCCTCGGATTCCAGTGCCGGTGCGCAAAGGGCTTTGCAGGTCCACGCTGCGAGATCAATGTCAATGAGTGCAGCTCCAACCCTTGCCTCCACGGGTACTGCTATGACAGTGAGTGCAGCCTGGTTCCTCACTTTAATGTGGAGTAGTCCTCCTGCTAAGCTAGCTTCTGTAGCTGCTCTGGGGAGAGAAGTGGGTAATTTACTGAAATTTAGCTTGTCTGAAGCTCCACGGCCGGTGCCAAGAGGATTATTTTTGCCAAAGTGCCTCAACTCCTGGCACTGAGGCTGGTATGTTGAGGGGGTCAGATCTGCAGCTAATGAGAAATTTTAATGAGATTTGTGCTGTCTCCTTTGATACCTAAATTAGCCAAACACATTGTGCATTTGAGGAGGGAGAATATTCAGGTGCTGAAAAAGGAGCTTACAGAGCAGTGGGGAACTTCTAGAGCATTTGTAGTAATTCTAACAAGCTCAAATATTGCATTAACTATCAAACTGCTGCAAAATGGAGTGTCTGTTTACTGAGCAGCACCTTCTGGCATCAACATGGTAACACCATGTGCCTGACACTTTCCCTGATAGTGATATTTAATATTTCTATGTTAGGGTTTAGAAGCAAACTGAATATGATTTACTGCACTATGCTCTGTCTCGATTGTCAGGGTAAGCATAGCATGAGAGTAGCACACAGTAGCAGTTTTGTCTGAGCTTTTCACTGCGATGTTTTATGGGAC
This sequence comes from Nothocercus julius, assembly GCA_013398735.1. Lineage (NCBI taxonomy): Eukaryota > Metazoa > Chordata > Aves > Tinamiformes > Tinamidae > Nothocercus > Nothocercus julius. Next base: position 918,830 of record VZSV01000146.1, on the reverse strand, counting down.
AACGCTACTAATCAGGCACTTTCTATGCCTGCTAAACAAAAGTGTTAAGTTTTCACAACATCTTAGAAAAGCTGGTTGGAAAAGAAGATGACCTTGGAGGTCACACAGTCAAACCTCCTGTGTGAAGCCAGACATGCTTTACTCTTGTAGTGATTTTTTCCCCTCTTTTAGTATCCAATGTGAATCTCCTGAGCTGCAATTTGTGGCCATTGCTCCTGATTATAACATCTGGCACTCTGGAGAAGAATTTGGTTCTGTCAGTTTTGTAACTGTTCTTGAAGTTGTTGTTAGATAGCCCTTTATCTGTTAACCCTTCACCAAAATGACTAACATAAAAGCAGCCTGGCTGACTCAACTTCTCCTCATAGGTTATAGAATTTAAGCCTTGACCAAGCCTGGGCCTGGTAGTCTTCTGCTGGGTCCCTCTCCAGTTTCTCAACATCTCTTTTAAAATGAGAATGATGACACATGAACTTCCCTGAAATTCAGAAATTTAAAGTAAAAGAAGGTGAAATTAACTTTACTGATTTCAGATGAGATCTTAAAGATCTGACCTCAAATTACAAAACAAATTATTATCTAAAACTCTCTTGTTTATAAAATAATAATTTAAAATAAACTTCAGGAATTCCCTGTATTCATATGGGAGTAAAGCAAGTGGCTTCACATCCTTGCCTAGTAAAGATCACTGTCTAACAAGTTTTTAGATGTTTTTATTTACTGCACATCGGTTCAGAGATTTTTGAAGCAAAATTTAGATAAGATGCAATAAAGTTCTTTATACTAATGAAGTGCCAGATTTTTGGTGAGTAGTTTGTACACCTCTAGACTTAACTTCTCTAACTTGGAGGTCTCAGTTCCGCTGCCAAATGTGCAAGATCATGACTGCAGAAAGTGGGAATTCTGAGAAAGCTTAGAATCTCTTTAGCAGATGAAAAATGCTGCTGCTGTGAAAGACTTAAAGCATTTAATGAATGTAATAGCAGCTCTTCATACAGACACAATGACTGAATGGATTCCATAGTAAATCTCAGAGATAATGAAGAATCCAGGGACCTATTTGAGGTTATAATAAATCCAGGCCTACAAGAACTGCAATTACTGCTGTCACTAGCCCCTTGTATGGATGCAGCACTCTAAAGATGCCTCTCACTTCAGATCATTACAGATGAAAAGGAGTAAGATCCTTATCATTAACTGCTGAAGATTAAAGTGAAGCATGGAAATACATTTGAAGTTGAGCTGCCAAATTCAGCTCAACCGAGTTTTCCTTTAATATTGTGGTATAATAGGAGACCTTGCTTACCAGAAGTATCGATATTGAACTGTCCCTTTTGCATTTAGGATCAATATTAAAGCCAACATATTGCATACACGTGTACAGTTTTGCGATGGAAAATTAGTAGCTTATAAGGTCAGATTACCTTTCTTTTCACAAGCTTATAATAAGTCATTGATTCATAATTACCATGTTAAAATTATTGAATTGTTTAAGTAAAATGCAGTACAGCTAATCTGTTTTCATATTAAAAGGATGTTTTGAGGTACTGAGTTTAATTTAGTTCATTTTTTTAATGTCTACATACTTAGGTGAAACCAGCCCAAATCTGTTTTGAATATTAGTCATTACTGTTGCTTTTTAGTTTTGCTGTATTAATTTTATTTGAAAACAGTATTAGTACTAAGATACTATGTCTGTTACAGTTGTCGATGGCTTCTATTGCTTGTGTAACCCAGGATATGCAGGACTGAAATGTGAGCAAGACATTGATGACTGCATAACCAATGCCTGTGAGCACAATTCTACGTGCATTGATCTACATCTGGTTAGTAAAGAATGTTTTGTAATTAAAATGTTTGCTTATTTTTCTCTCCTGAAACCTAAAGAAATGCTACTGCAAGTTCTGAACCCCTACTTAATCCATATACTTGTCAAGAGTTTTATAATTAGGCTTTCCAGTCACTGTCTTTTATTTATAATGATATAGATAGAGGGGGAAAGGAATTTTGATCATTTTAAGCAGTCACTGAGTCAACATGGTTATTTGGTGAATTCAAAAATAGAGGAATATTCTCAGCTAGGTGTGTTTATTGCCTCTTTGTAAGTGACAGTAGTAATCATTTAAATTGATGATATTGGCTTCAGAGGGGCTCAAAAAATCTTCTACCACCCTAAAATGGCTTTTCTTTAAGTACTTCAGTATTTTTTTTCAAAATCCTTCAGCTATATTAGTTCCTGAAACTTGAAAAGCTAGCATATAACTAATTTCTTCTCAGAAGTAAAAGCATTCTGTCAGCTGATACTTTCCCGGGGAAAAGGAGGAGAAAGGGCATTAACAGTGTGTAAAACTTCAGCACTGGAGGAGGTCTTGCTCTCTTCATAGCTACAGAAATGTAATTATCTAAGTCAGGAACCAATTTATTTCCCATGTACTCACAAGATCACATAGTATGAATATTGTCCGTAAGTGTTAGAGAAATTGGGGGTGGCTAAAAAAGTTGGAATACTTTAAAATAACAAAAAGTTACACTTCTTTCAGTCAGATACTGGTGGTAGTCCAAAGCTGTGAGTATTTTCTAAACTCAAACAAACATTGTGTTTCATGAGAATTTTCTCAGTTCTTCTATTCTGATTTCCAGAGTTGAGTCTGTGATATTTCTGTACTGGATGCTAATGCACATGCAAATATTTTTCTCTACCAAGAGGTTATAACAAATATTTCAAACTTTTATACTGAACACATATTAACATCTTAAAATCTGCTAAGAGAGTACTCCACAAACAAGCTTTACACTCACAAGTCTTGTACCATTATACTGTTATACTATTAAACTATGTTGTAAATGTAAATATTCCAAGTATTTACTCCTACAGCTGATGCTTTAACTGACACTGTTAAAATGGGGCTTAATATACAAAAGGTAAAACATAAGCAGTCCCTCCCCCCCCTGAAAATTAAGCTAGCAGAAATGGATGAAACTCCAGATCTTTTGTAAAATAAGTATGTCTTTCCACCAAGAATGCCTGCTAAGCTTCACTGATGAGTTGCAATATTAATCCTGGGGGATTTTTAATTTAGACAAAATTAAACCTGACAAAGAATGATAGTTCACTGCAGTTTTTAACACTGCTTTAGGTTTTTCTTCATATGCCTTTCATGCTTTTGTTTCCTTCATTAATTTGAGTTTATTCTCATCCTGTAATACCTACACATTTGTCATCTTCTCTATCACAGCTGTTCAAATTTAAATGGTCTGTGACACAGCCAGCAAATCAGTGAGATACCTACAAAATTGTCTTATAGAGAACCTGACATTAAAAGATATCTATTCTGTGTGGATTTGGTTACTAACTGCGGAAAATAAACACTGTAAAAACTTAATGGCAAGTCATCTTAGACATTACATTTTTTCTTTTCCAAATCTCAATAGCTTTCTTAAGGTAATTCACACTTGCTATCAACATGACAGTAAGCCTTCAAAACACAGGATTTATTTTGATATGACTTAATGTGCAGATAAAAGACCTCTAAAATTTTAATTAAAAGGGTTTTTTTTGCATTTTTAAATCTTTATTCATTATAATTCATTTTAATTTTAATTTTGTTGTAAAATAACTTTGTGCAATAAAAAAAAAGAATTTAATGAACCACGTGCTCCAGTGAGATGAAAAGTTACTATCAGCGTGTTGTTATTTGTAAGAGAAGAAATATGAAATTGCTCAGGTTTATTTTCTTTCAGCAATAATAATGCATTGTTATTCAATACTTAAACTTACTCTTTCTAATATTCTCTTTCTTACCGTATATTTACTTTAAATTGATATTAAAGTTTCATATGGATCACCTTTTAAGTTGACTGTGACTCTAGAAAGGGGCATAAAAGATTATCTTATTAAGTGATCATATTATTCAGTTTGTATGTCACTGTACTATTCAACATACACTGTTGTTCTTACTGTATCTACTATTGAAAGGTATGGAATGCTTCTAATGCAGTTTTAGGCACTCACCAAGATTCTTCAATGATAGATAAAAATAAGATCAATGAATAAAAATATATTCATAAAAAAATGGGAGAGCCATTCCCTCTTCTTCAGACAGAATATCTGTAAAAGAACAGGTATCTACATATTAACCCACTACAGAATGAACTTTCAATATTTAGTATTTATCCCTCAACCCTACACCAAAAAGTAACAAACTGGGGATGTGGCAGTCATGAGGCATCATCAAGGGAGAGAGCCTCATCGGCGAGCTCAGGAAGTGCAGGTTAGATGAGCAGACAGTGAGACCTGGTGGTTGTGGGGACTCCTTCTCTGGAGAAACTCAAAATCCACCTAGATGGGATCCTACGCTATGTGCTGTGTGTGAGTGTGGGGGTTGGACTAGATGATCTCCAGAGCTGCCTTTCAATCTCAACCATTCTGTGATTCTGTGAAGACTTAAGAACAGATGGAGATCTTTGTAGCTACATAACATTCCCATCCAATACAGTTTTCTTCCAAATAAATAACACCATGGTATTATTCTGTAAGTCAAGTACGAAAAATCTTTAAGTGGGAAAGATTTCCAAAGATGCTAATTGCAACATACGCTTTGCAGCCTTTACCTTGGCTCTCCAGGCAGCGGTTGGCATTAGGCAGCGGGACCGCGTGAGGAGATGAGGCTGGGGAAGGCACACAGCTGAACGGCGCGGCCACGTCAGCGTGTGCCAACAGGGGTTCCCTTCTGCAGTGCAGCCACGCGGCTGCTTTTGAGAGGCTTGTCTAGGGCAAAAATGAGAAATTCATAGAGAGGTTTATTACTTCAAGAATGATGCTTGCAATACTTGGCCTTTTTTTGGTGTCTGTAATATAACACCAGGTAACCATGCTATCTTATCAAAGCACTAGCACAAAAAGGCACAAAAAATGATACCTGTGGAAGCTAAAATGCTACATAGAGGGTGCTGGTAAAACTTGGAAGCGGGAAATCATATACGCACACCAAAAAAAAACGGTTTGTGATGTAGTTCCTGATGTTTTAAAAGGTCTGATTTGTAAAATCTACCTGTAGAAGGATGCTGGCCGATCCTACTAAGGATGTGGTCCCCCCCAGTCTGATACAAGTGAAGCTTCCAGATGACTCTAACATATGATACACCATAATGGATTAGTCTTTGTGGTGGCAGATCATCAATAACAAGAATCCCAAAGCTTCTCTGTGCTAAAGATTCTCAATTCCCACCCAAAAACTATTCCCAGTGTTGATGCAAGTCTTACAGTAATTAATAGCAAGAATGATTACAACACTACGTGTTTTGCTTGATTACCTATGGAGAGAAGGACAGTTTCTGTGAACACAACAGCTGTTTTCTCCAGATTCTGGTGCTGGTGTGCTCCAAGACTGCATGCCAAATTGTAGTGACAAATAGGTTTAATTGAGGACTCTAAAACCATTATGGCTCTGTTACTCTTTAAACAGTTCTGCTTGTATTTATGTAGTGAGATGGTTGGGCTTTATATTAGCAACATGTGATGTTAAGGAAATAGTTGGTGACAGCAGAACATACCAAATTAACACATGATTATTAAAATATAAAAAAGTTTTATTAATTTACCATCCCTTTTAAACAATATGTGGCAGATTAAAAAGTGTTCCTCTATGGAATTGTCATGGGGGAAGAAGAAATCTTGTCTATTGCAACCAAAACACCAGTAAGAGAAACCAGTTAGAGCAACCACTTCTTCGTCAGTTCTCCTAGGCCAGCTACCATTAAAAGTAATTCTAAAAAAAAAAGTAAAAGTAATTCTAAAAAAAAAAAAAAATGTACTGTATAAAGCTGAAATGTTGTCCTTAATTACTTTTATATCCTATGAAGCATACAGTTCATATAATAAAAAACATTAGTTGGGGGTATTGGTATTAAAAAATTGTTAAGAAATGGTAGTAGCTTCATAATAGCTCTGACCAGTTTTGCTTGTGCTGTTCTAGATGTCAAATATAAAGCAAATCCTGTCTCTTTAATGTATAAAGGATATCTATACAGCCAGTTGTAATAGATGTCTCCTCAAGTCTTTGTTTCTGGAAGCTGTTATTTCTCTCCACTTGCCACACACTAAATCAAAAAATATAAACTGTAAGTAAAGTGATAGTTAAATAATAGTGCTTTCATTGCCATCTTACGCCTTTCTTTTGGCAAACTCTCTGTCACTACTTGATTTAAAATATAATTATCTCCCTCACAGAAAAAAGTGGAATGTTATGGAACTGAGCTCTCCAATGCAATAACAGAAGAGATGGTGAATCTGATCCTAAACAAACAATGATTTATTGTTCCTTACCTGCTTTTAAAATGGCAAAAGAAAAAGACTAGAAAAACAAGTTGCAATTCAGTAACTATAACTTACGAATTTATATTTTGGGTTGTAGGGAAGGCTCATATGAGGGCGAGAGAGACAGTAAAATAATATACATTATATATATTATATATATATAAAATAAAATATATAAAATAATAAACTCTTTGGAATAATGTAGAATAATTTCCTAAATCTGTCATCTACCCTTTATTTCCATTTAAAATAGAACCTCTTGAACTTTCTGCTAAGTAGTCGGAAAGAATAAATAAATATATAAATAACCTCCCAAACTTATAATTTAGTTTAGAAAATCCAGAGATGCTCAAGGTATGATGAAGCGACTGAGCCTTAGGAGCCTCTGCTCTCTAGCTGGTAATAGCAGGTGGTCTGACATTTGAAATGTGAATAGAGACCAAACAGGCCTGAATCAGTGAAAACTTTCCAGATTTCTTTGGGACTGGAAATTCTCTAAGGTCTCTATAAAGCAAACAAGTTCTTCCGCTGAAATTGGTCTGAAACAACACCTCTGCTTAACTAAAGGTCAGATCACACACCATGAATGGCATACAGTATGTAACAAGTAAGAAGTCCTTAGCAGTTTTCTGGGTCACATAAATTCAGACTGAGTTGTACGTGACTTTAGCGTATGCATTGACATAACTGAGACATTCCAGGTGTGGAGGTTATGAATGTGCTGTAACAATTTCACAAATCTAGTCCAGATTACTGATTATACATCCTAGAACACAGCCATACAGCAGCTGCGGTTCACCTAAGAAGCCAGCAACTTTAGTGCTACAAGCTACTACTACTGCTCCAATTATCTATGCTCCCCTGAAAATTGGACTTGCCATGTCTGTTACATTTTCTCATTCACCTATATTTCGTTTTAAAAAATGACTGGTATCTTCATACTCCTTCAATAAAAGTCTTTTTGAAAAAGACAGAAAACTTCCTGCTGTGCCATGTATGACAGAGCTAGGGGATTCAGGATGACATAGATTGAAAACTTATTCATTACAGGTTTTTTCTTTTATGCTTTAATAAGTCCAGCTGAGTCAAATACATTTGAATGTACAAAATTAGCTATTAACTTACTAACTTAGGATAATGTCCTTAATATAGATTCATGGAATTATATGTAACTTGGAGAAAGGGACTGTGGTGTTTTATGCCTTAGTCATTTAACTGTAAGTTGAGTTCAGCAAACAAGCAAGAGAAAAACAGACACTATTAAAGATATAACTGATCAAGTGTTCATTGAGTTTCCATTTAACTCATTTGCTTTAGCTATTTTAGTGTCTTCTAAATGCTTTAATTTGATTTTTTTGGGGAGAAAATTTGGATAAAAACGGAAATTGTTAGTCTTGACCAACAATGACACTAAATATTCTAGGCTTGTGAGCCGTCTCCTGTTGTATTTCTCATAAACTGAATTTTAACTACTTTACAGAGTCGAGTAAACTGTTGCAAACTGTAGGAAGAGAGAGATTAATAGGCATTTAAAGGTGGGGTTTCCAATGAAGCTTGCGAACAGATGGGAAGTCAGTGTGATAAAGACACTTGAAGGAGGTCCCAGATGGCGCGTGAGCTCCAGGTTCTGTGAGCAGCACGGAGGTTGGTCAGAGAAGGCATGCAACAGCAGGGAGGGAAGTGGGGAACTTCAGAGCACAAGGCTCTCTGTGGAAAGCAAAACCCTAAAATTGATTCTGGCATGATACAGAGATTTGATGAGTCTAGGTATGAAATGCTCTTTCCTTTTAAAGCATTGAAAGACTGACAGCAGTGTTACACTGGGGAGACTTGGCACTTGGTGGCGAGCATGAGAAGGGGAATTCTAACAAGTGTGGGAAGAGGAGTTAGATGCAGAGAAGTGGGTAAAGTAAATTGTCTGTATTCAGTAGCTTTACAGAGCAGAAGGTCACAAAAGGTATGGCTCCAAAAGGAAAATACTGTGAAGTAAGATGGGGAAATTTACAGACCATCAGCCAGTCTGTGCTAACTGCCCCATACATGTCTTGATGGTACAACTTGCAAGAATTAGGTTTATTTTTCGGTGAATGGCAGAAACACTAATCCTTGTATTGTGGTTAAATCTGTGCATGAGGACAGTTACTGCAAAGGAGCTCACACACTCTTAATTCCACCCCCTTTCACACCTTCTACTGTAGTAGGTCATTGTCCCTATAGTCAAGCATCATGATTCTGGGCAGAAATGTCTAAGTTCCATCCAAACTCTGTTCTGAGAACAGCATTGCTCATTTTCTTGTGATCTATTTTTGTGACATTTGTCATGAAAGAAGCCAAGCATCTTGCAAATATGTATGTATATATATATATATATATATATTTCAAGGACTGTATCAGGCAAACAAGCAGAATGATCCTCATATGTTAGAGAGAGAACTCTGGCACTGAGAACTGCAGTACAAAGATATTTTTATGAGCATGTATTTGGAGGCACAAGTCAGTGTACTCACACAGTTGCTTTGTTTAGAAATTCTTATTTGAAAACCCAGCTCCTATTGTCTGCAGTTGCAGGTGCTGAGTGCTGCGCAGTTCTGAAAACCACACCTTGAGCTGAAGTTCACAAGATAAAAATTAAGGAATTAATTTCCACATACAAGAAGTTAACTACTGGACTAAATTGGCTACTCCTAAAGTATTAGTTTTATTTTCTTTAAGACAGTATTCCACTAAAACAAGAAAACTCTTCTTTTTTATTCTTCTTTTTCAAAATGCAAATGAACAAGGAGAGGCAGCATCCCTTTGCAGCATCTCCAGGGCAGACCAGTTTCTTCATGCTGTCTTATGCAACGAATGATAGAAATTATTTAATATATGTAAGAGATTCTTTCACAGTATTGAGGTGAACAAGAGCTTCATATGGTTTCATTTTGGTGTTCATTTCCTTCATTTTCTCATTTCTGTGTGTGCTTGCTTTTGCATCCAAGACATTAAATGGATGTTTTTGAAAAGCAAGCTATTTTATGTCATCACATAGTTGGTGCTTTTCACTCTTAAATGTCTTAAACGGACACTACAGATATTCTCTACAGTTTTTGAAAGCATTCAGCCCTGGCCTTGCTCTCTTCTCATTGTAGCTGACAAAAAATTGCTGTTGGCTTCAGAGCTCTAAGAGTCAAATATATTATAATTCCAGCATCAGCTTGTTGCATACTGTGGCAGCCGCTTGACATCTATTACCCTGAGCCAAGCAAAAATGTTTATCTTCCTTATGCCATAGAAACCTGTCTGGAATGTTATCTGTAGATTTTAAAGCAGGATCTTCTTCACAAGTATAGTATCAAAGGAGAAGAACATCTAAGATATAAAATACATCTGATCCAAGGTTTGCTTTTCCTTTTATCCACCTCCCATAAAAGACTACCATTTCCAGCAATGGATTACATCTGTTTTCTCTTTTTGTGAAAGAAGAGATCCTACCCAAGGATAGCTACTTTCGGCTGTAAGCAAATTTGCCTGCATTATCAACTTTTCTTGCAGAACTACAGAAAGGGAAAAAACATCTGACCTCTAACTTAAAAGGCGCTGCTGGGTGCTGTTATAATAAACTGATAATCAAACATCAAACAGCATCAGGTCTTATCATAGTCTTTCCCTGGCAATATGAATCGCTGATGCTTTATTGTCAGCTGTGCCAATTACTGCACCACGGGTGGCAGGGAGTTTGCTATTTTGGCACCCTGAAGGCAGAGAGCAGTTGACTTCTCTTTCTGAAGCTTAAGAAGCCTATTAGCCTTATCAATACCCTGGTGCCCTTAGGCTACTTGTCTGGTGATCCTTTGATCATCTTTGAGTGACTTTTTGAGAAATCCTATCAAGACTTTAAACACTGTGTTGTCCATTTTTCAGTAAAGAATTGGTTCAAGATAGAAACTTGTATAGTCAAGTTTGATATACTAATGCAAAGAATTGAGGTGTTAGAAAAAAAGGAAGATATCAGGACTGGATTCGATTGGCAAAGCGAACGTAGATGTTCGCAGAACAACTTAAAACAGTCTGATGCTAGTGTTTCAGCAACAGAATAGAATAGAATAGAATAGAATAAAATTCACAATAAATATGCTCATACAGTTATATATTAAGAATACTTATATATGAAGAATAGTTAGATGTGCAGAATAATCATTTAATTTTGAGAGTATATTTACACAGGGCTGGATTGTTATAACGACATTCCTATTTGCAAGTGCCTAGACTCTAGAAATACTCCAGTGACAGCAGTTTTCCATATGAAGCAAGAACTTCCATTATTTCTCAGATGCTGTGAATGCCTAAGCCTTGTGTTGTTACCCTGGATGTTTGGTTATGCCACAGAGACAAATTCAGCCTGAAGCTGCAATCAAAGATCCAACTATGCTACAATCATATTTCACTTCAAGCAGTTTTGCAAGCCTTGCAGTATTTTCATTCTGAAAACAAATTCTACAAGGGTGAAACAAAACAGCACTGGGAAGGTCTTGCTCTTTTGTTTAAAGAAAATGAAATAGTTTTGTACCTGACTCAAATTGTTTGCATTCCCAGAGAAAGGTTGAATGTTACCCTTGCACAGTTAAATGTAGGCTAGGCTATACTGAGAGTTGTTAAAAAGAATATGGAAAATCTACCTTAAAAAATGAACTCAAAAGCAGTAAAGAATAGCCTGCATTTTGTATATTATAATGTGAAATATTTCATGTGAAATATGTGGAACTATGTACCTTTTTTTTTGTGTCCTGAATAGCATATGATATGCTAATTTTAGTAATCCCAACACTTTTTTTTCTTCACAGGACTTATATGAAAAGGTCATTTCAAGGCTGCCTGATAAACAGATGTTTTTATCAGATCAGATAAGATCCTCTTCTCTAGAAATGAAAGAAATGCCTATACATTTCAACTGAGTCAACAGTGGCAAATGCAGTAACTTTTTTATGAAGAAAAACATTTTGCAGCATCTAGTTGTCCAGAATTTGCAGACTGGGTGCTCATTACATGAATGCATTCTGAACTAAAAAGCCCTTGGGGGGTTCTCTGTTGACTTCCAAGTAGATTAAATTCTCTTTTTGTTGCACTCTGTTTTCCCTCAGACTATCCACACAAGTGCTGGCTCTCTTTTGTTATAAAGAGCTAGGCCATATTTCTTACAGCTTCAGGCTCTGTAAGTTGTCCTTCACTTTTGACTGAAAGAATCCAAAGCTGGTCGTGCTTCAGGTACAACATAAGAGTTGTGTATTTTGCAGGGAGGGCTAAAGGCGTGGGATAAGTAAAGGTCTGATGAGAGGTTAGTTTCACACATAGCCAGCTGATTATTTTAACATTGCTGAGTTCATGCTGTAAGGAAAAGATGTCAAGGTTCTAGCATTTGATTGCATGGACATGAAAAAGAGAGTTTTATGATTATTTCAGAATTAATTGTTGTGGAACATTTCTCCTAAGTAATATTTTCCACATGCACACTAACCACTGATTCACACAAGTATATCTCATCTGTTAGAGTAGAAATTGTTTTTATTTTGAAGTGAATTTCAAAGGTGTCAGGCTAGAGAATGTTTCTTGCTGAAAAGCTGTGATCAGAGGACAGATTTTGGAAATAAAGATGCTTGAACTGGCTTAACAGACTTCTGCAATGGCTTATTTAACATGGGGCAAGCTGTTTAATAGTTTCCTACTTTAATTTATCTGTGTGTAACAAATGCAAAGCCTACTTGTTTGCTTCTTTGGGAGGAATATCCTTCTTGCTCACAGTTATGAATTTGATTCATCAGTGGTGGATTCAGCCTTAGTTAATTGAAGACTAACACAGTCTCTTATAACCAATCTCTATGGCCAAGTGTTTGTTCTGCCTACTCTTTTCTTTTTTTTTTCTTTTCCTTTCTGTGCCAGAGTCTTATGGAAAGTATTTTTCTTTAAAACACAAGTGATTTTCATTTGTTTCCTTCTCAAAATAATCAAGACTGAAGACAAACAAAAGATCTTAAAATCCATTAAACTTTCTTGGTGTCATAGGGTACATTTAAATTAGTGTCTCAGTTCATATTACAAGTGCTCTCCTAAAACAAGTGTCTCAGCTGCACCCACTTATCACACCTAATTTGCACTGTGGAGCAGACTTGGATCAGGAAAACGGATTCCTTGGTGAAACTACAGCACAAGATCCTCTCCATAGAGGCATATAATGGGCACCAACCACTGGCTTTCAGTCCATGGGATTAGCTAAGAGCTATCCTAAACTAAAAGCTTCAAAATGCACGTAGTACAGTTCCATTCAGGAGATCTGTTGTTTCACTCCAGTACAAATTGATAGTGCAGACATAGGCATAGTTATTTAAAATTTAATGAAAATATAGCACAATTCCTTCAGCATGGTTACATATTATACATTATTTGCCTTAAAAAATATTTAATTTGCATAAATTGCATTCCACTGAGGTTTTAAAGCTGCATGTTATGGTAGATAAAACTGGACAGAAAAATCTATGCCAATACACTTTGCCACTGATACTTCAGCAAAGAAAATTGTGTCAGCACTCATGGTTAGCAATATTGTTTTACGCTGTACATACACAACATGTACCTTCAAATGTTCAAAATCATGCTTAGAATGAAGCCATATGATTGCTGAAAAACTACATGAATCTGAAATTTAGCTCATGTGGTCCATTTCTGTTAAAAGCTTGTTCTGAAAACAGCAGCAGGGATTTCTTGAATAGTAATATAGCAAGTTGCTTGTGTCTTACATCTCTGATTTTTTTTTCACTCAGCCAGACTGAAGAAAAAGATTCGAGCAGTGGAACTCATTCCCTGTGATACCCTAATACTTCTTTTCTAATGTATTTGATTCTTTATTCTGTAGCAAGCTGTGCAATAAATTGAAAGATAAATGGCATAAAATGCGCTTGAACTTCTATTAAATGACAGAAAAAAAAAAACAGAAAATAACATAAAAGTGAGATGGAAGCCTAGTATTAGTTATACTAGAAATAATATTTATTATTATTTTATTATTTATCTTAGAAATATTATCCTTTTTACTACACTGCATCATATAGGAAAAACTATCAATACACAATTCAGAAAAAGATGATTCTCTATTAAAATTAAACAATAGATACCATAAGCAAGTCGTCTCTAAAAGCTATTCTTGCAAATATAGTTCCAAAGTAAGGTATAGAAAAAGTCTCTTTAAATATATTAAAATTAGCCAATATCTAATAATATTTTGTTATTAACTCATTTTAATTCTTACCTATTTCTCATCTGACTCTGCTACACAGGCAGATTAAGACAACTCTCAACAATTTAGGAGAGCCTATACGTGCATTTAGTATTGGATTACTTTAAGAACAATTTGTTTTTATTTCTGAATCTTTTTTATCCTGTCTTAGGGAGAACTTTTAAAACTTCTTGAGTATATTAAACATACATCCTGTTTGTATGCACCCACATAAAGTCCTTTTCAAGATTAACTTCTGTTTACTTATTCTTTTAGTATAGAACATCCTTTGATAGCAATAGGAAAACATTCGATTCTTTCAATGGGTAGTCTCACTAACTGATTTCTGTGGGACTATATGGGAACTATGAAAATAGAAAATTACATCAGAATTGGGTTCTATCGTAGCCAAACTCTTCCCCAAAATTTTCTTCTCATGTGATTTTAATCACCTTTTATGATTTCCTCATTATTCTGCCTTTCCACTTCAAGCTCTGCCTTCATATTTCCTTTGGACCACCATTTAACTATTCAGATTTAAGTATACATGTTATTTGCAGCCCTACACAGGGAAACAATTGCACATGCATCTAGTCAGAACACCAGGCTAGCCAGAAGCTTTCTGAAGCAGCAATCATATATAAATTTGTCTCTTTGAGGCATGCCACTGAGATTTTAAAGATAACTAGTATTAGCCATGTGCATCACCTCCTGGTTGTGTTATTAAAGCTTTTGCAGAGTTCCCTACTAATATTTTGCATATTTATCATGTGTAACTTTATATTATGACAGAGTTGATACATTGTATAAATGCCTTCTCACAGGGATTTTAGTACAGTGTCAACACGAACCAGAAATTCTCTGAAAGTCTGAATAAACTGTTTTCTCCCATATTAAACCTACTCCAGTGAGAAACAATATGTCTGGCATTTCAATATAGCACTGTTTTCCAGGTTCATGTGTCTTTTTATAGGGGAAATAGATTATTTGAAATGAAAAGGTCACCATCTTAATATAAACTCATTGGCTTCTCCTATAGTAGCAAACTGAACAATGTCAGAGCTCATTTTCTGGCTTTAAGACCAAATGGTTCGGGGGACACCTTGTCGTTTAAACTCCTTTATCATCCAAAAAAAAAAAAAAAAAAAAAAAAAAGCAGCTCTGTCTAGATTGTACCCTGGTCACAGACAAACGTGTAGCCAGCCACTCAGTAACTCATCCTCGTTTTCCATTTTTCCCTGTTTGAGGCTCTGGGCGCAGGCAGGTACCAGGCTGCTTCAGCTGGTTGTTTCTGGGAAGTATCTACCACATTCACCTGACCTACAGTTTGGCATACATGCAAAAATGACATAGAATTATGAAGATGTATTTAATTTTGCACACACACAGTTTTCCTAACGATCACAAATGGATCGTTTCATCTTATGCCGAAAGTAACACATCTCTGAATAGTTGCTAAGAGATCATTAGTGAATACTGTAAAATATTGTTGTATGCACAGATATATTTTTCGTAACACAAAGGCGGGATATTGAAATGTGAGAATACCAAACACTTAGATTTTAAAGACTTTGGGATAAAATTGTTGATTTAAGTTTTTAATCCATTTTCACTATTATGCGGGGAACTAAATTCTACAAGCAGTATGATTTACTCTTCTAATGTAGTCAAGAGCTGGAGAAAGAACTTCTGCCTGAAAGTAATCCCAGGAAGCTGTCAGCTTCACTCAATTCCCTCAAGAATAAATAACTCCTCTCACTTGTCCTGTTCACTAATTCATTTTGCTTGCATTTTCTGTTACTCCCAGGAATTTTTAAGTTGCAAGTTTGTACTTGCACTTTTACTAGTCACTTTTAGTGTGAAAAGTAGACTTAAAATTCTTGTTTAGCTCAGCAATACTCTATAATACTGGCTAATTTTGCTCTTACAATTTCTTGTCATTTTCCTGAGTCACATCCTGTTCAGATGAGATAGAAGGGAGAAGAGAAAGAGAGAGAGAAAAAGAGAGAAAGAAAGAGAGAGAGAGGAAAGGAAAGGAAAGGAAAGGAAAGGAAAGGAAAGGAAAGGAAAGGAAAGGAAAGGAAAGGAAAGGAAAGGAAAGGAAAG